>CM019692.1:42890519-43490519 GCA_009760885.1 Achatina immaculata
ATCAAGGAAAATAAGACATTTCTGTAACTGTACTTCACTCCTACTCTTCGGATGAATGACCTCAGAAAGAGACCATCAAGGAAAATAAGACATTTCTGTAACTGTACTTCACTCCTACTCTTCGGATGAATGACCTCAGAAAGAGACCATCAAGGAAAATAAGACATTTCTGTAACTGTACTTCACTCCTACTCTTCGGATGAATGACCTCAGAAAGAGACCATCAAGGAAAATAAGACATTTCTGTAACTGTACTTCACTCCTACTCTTCGGATGAATGACCTCAGAAAGAGACCATCAAGGAAAATAAGACATTTCTGTAACTGTACTTCACTCCTACTCTTCGGATGAATGACCTCAGAAAGAGACCATCAAGGAAAATAAGACACTTCTGTAACTGTAATCCACTGCTACTCTTCAGATGAATGACCTCAGAAAGCTCTGGAACAGCACCTTATTTTCCAGACAGGCTGTCTCCACCAGCTGGAATGAACAATAAATTCAACTTTCTTTAAACTACATTTCCACCTAATTGCTACTTCTTTCTATTTCTACTACTCATGACCAACTTTCTTGTCTTAATCCCACTCACTTCACTGCACTTCTTCATTCTTGCTGGAGGCAATTTATTTTTTTTATCCTTCCTTCATAGACTTTAAAAAGGCATTTGATAGCATACACAGAGCTTCACTGTGAAGAATTTTAAAGGTAGATAGAGGTATATGGTGCAGTTTTACAAGGCAACAGAGGGAGTAAGTGAGAAAAAAAATGAATAGAAAGTATGAGAGTAAGATGAGAATGTATAAATGAAAAACATTACAACATCCAATATTCAGTGTGAGCTTTTTTTGAGGATTACATACACAAACAAAACATGACATATAACTAACAAAAAAAACATATCTTAGTGGCATCCTCTTAAGTAGGTAACACAAGAATGTGTGTCACACTGATGGGCCACAAAGGACAGCAGATGAAGCCAATTGGAAATAAGAGGTGGGGAAAGGGTGAGAAACAGGTTGAGGGGAGGGCATGTTTAGCCACTGTGGCTAAACATTTTTGCCTTAGCAACCACAGCGGAAAACAGAATACTTCTGTTAGTGGGATCCGCTCTTGTTCTGCTAATGTAAGTCTTGGAGGGTCCTAGAACAGCGCCTATTTTCCAGGCTGGCTGTCTCCACTCAGCTGGAATTAACAATGTCTTCAGCTTCCTTTAACTTCTTTAGTTTTCCACTTTTTCTCTGTCATTTCTACTCTACTTTCTTGTTTCTTTCTCCTAGATTCCCTCCCCCTTCCCATCTTCTCTTCTTTTCTGGTGTCCTATAAGTGTTTTTGCCCCTCTGGGTCTTGTCCTTCATTCACACCAGTTTCATATTATCTCCCTGCTTCCCTCCCCCTCCAGGTCTTGTCCTTCATTCACACCAGTTTCACATTATCTCCCTGCTTCCCTCCCCCTCCAGGTCTTGTCCTTCATTCACACCAGTTTCACATTATCTCCCTGCTTCCGTCCCCCTCCCCACCACAGTTTGTGTCTCTAGTGGCCTACGAGTGTTTATGGCCCCTTCTATTTGTTCCTTTATTCATTATTTCTCCTCTTCCCTCCCCCTCCCCCACCCCACCTGTTTCTCTCCTTTTCCCCACCTCTTATTTCCGATTAGCTTCATCTGCTATCCTTTGTGGCCCCCCCCCCCCAGTCTCTATGCCTCATCAATGTTACATGCACTCTTATGTTTCCAACTTAGGAGGATGTCAATAAGATTGTATGTTCTTCATTTATACATTCTCATCTTATTCTCATACTTTCTATTTGTTTTTTTCTCACTTACTCATTCCCTCTGCCGCCTTGTAAAACTGAACCATACACTTCTATCTACTTTTATTATTTGAAACAGTTTTGCTGCAGTCGCCATCCCTTTTATCTGAAGAATTTTAAGACTATATGGAATACCATCTAAAATTGTCAACATCATTAAGGATCTTTACAACAGATATGTTTGTGCAGTCAGTACAGAAGAAGGAATGAGTGAATGGTTCGAGACTGAAACAGGTGTGAAACAAGGATGTATACTGTTTCCTTTGCTTTTTGGAATTACAACAGACTTCATAATGAAAAAATACTGCACAGGTAACATAGGTATTGACTGGGTACATTGGACTCAACTGGAAGATCTAGATTTTGCAGATAACATAACTCTTATCAGTAATAATCTGAATTCCACACAAGAAAAAAATCAGATATCCCATCTTCACTGGCTAGGAAAAAAAGGCTTGAAATTAACAAGGAAAAAACAAAAAGTAATGAAAATTCCCATTAATCTAGAAGGAAAAAATATATATAGAAGGAACAGCTGTTGAAGAAGTACGCCAATTTGCATACCTTGGTAGCTATAGAGACCAGGATGGTGACACCAGAAAGGAAGTTAGAATTGTGAAAGCACCACTGACTATCAAGAATCTTGAGAGCATATGCCATTCAAAAGTTATAAGCACAAAAACCAAGTTAAAGTTTATTCAGTTCAAATGTAATATCCATCCTCATTCATGCATGTGAAATCTGAAAAACAACTAAAGAAATAGACAACAAATCAGACTTTTTTTAAAAAACAAATGCCTAAATAATATATAAAGTGGAATGAATTCAAGAACAATGCAGAGATAAGGTAGATGAGCAAACAACAACCTGTCTCATAGGTTATCAGGAAAAAAGGAGATGGACATACAAGGTCTGACAATTAAGTAATGAGACTAATTACATAAAAAATAAAATATACAACAGTTGAAGATATAACCTGTATTTTATTCAAAGTAAGTCCCTTGCACATTGATACAGAGATGGCATGATCTAACAAACACTGGAACGACCTCTGCAGTTCTTCTGTTGGTGTGGCCCTTAAACTCAATGTTACGGCCCTTTGGATTTCATCAGTATCTTCAAAGAATCATCCTTTCAGTGGTAACTTTAGTTTTAGGAATAGAAAATAATCGCAGGGAGACAAATCTGGGGAATAGGGTGGACGGTTGAGAACACACACTTGTTTTTGGGCCAAAAATTCCTGTACAACTACCGCCCGGTGAGCCGGTGCAATATCATGAAGAAGGAAAAAACTGCCAGGTGGAGAATCCTTTTCAATAGGCATTTCAAAATACTTAAATAAACTTTGGCAGTGACAGTCTGTCCCTCTGGAATAAATTCTTTGTAAATAACCACTATGCTGTTGTAGAAGCACACCAACATTGTCTTCACTTTCGACTTCTGAAGACAAATTTTTTTGCTTTTTGGTGATCATGATGACTTCCATTGAGCACTTTGGCGTTTATGTTGGATCATAGTGGAAAATCCATGTTTCATCCTCTGCAACAATTAAATTTAAGAAATGTTTACTTCTGTGACACATTTTGATGTCTTCTGCATACACAACACGCTGATGTTTATGGTCATCAGACAAACAAATGTGGTACAAACCGGCAAGCAACTTTTTTCTTGCCAAATCGTCCACTAAAATTTTACGAATGGTCTCTTGGTTAACATCAAATTCATCTGCCATCATCCTCACAGTCACACAATGATCCTCTTGTATCCGTTCTTTAACTTTTGCAATGAGTTCATCTTTACGAACATAAATTAGGCGTCCATGTCTGGTTACATTTGTAATTGTTTCCACACTACTTTTGAAGCATGAATACTACCTGAATGTCTGTGCACGAGATAAACAATTATTCTCATAAACTTGTCCCACCAATTCAACTGTCTCAATGGCACTTTTTCCGAGTTTTAAAAAGAATTTAATGTTAGCCTTTTGCTCCATGATGATTACATAACAAAGCACCTCTGACTTGGTAAACAAAATAGCGGCTTGTTTGTTGTCTGCTTATCAGGTGGCGATGAAAAGTTGCCAGATCATAGATGAAGGCTGCCTCTTCGGATGCCATGTTTTGCTTCACAGATTGCATTTTTGTCTTGGCCATAATAAAATCAGTCTCATTACTTAATTGTCAGACCTTGTATATCGGTCACATGATGAGAAGAAACCAAAAACAAGCTATCAACAGGATGAAGAAAAAGAGGTCAATCACATGAAACTCTAAAGAGGACTCTGTTATGAGAGGCCAGATTAATAGGCATAATATCCCTTGATGAGGTTGAAAAGCTTGCAGAAAAAAGGACAACTTGGTGAACTACCATACGAGCCCTATGTGACACTTAACGGCACATGAAGGATGTAAGATCCTTCCTCTCTATTCCATACTAGGCTTTGTTAGCTCCCTTGTTAAGGCATGCTTAGAAAGTAGTCTTGTACTCTCAGTGTACTCTCTTCCAAACTTTTCTACATCCACCCTCCCCCATTATATCTTCTCAATCTTTTATCAATTGAGCCATCTGGGCGGCTCTGTTTGGGCCACGGTAGCAAATTATGGCTGTTTGTGGCATACCGCCATGTTGAAAGGGAAACATAAGAATAGGACTAAATCTGATAGAATCAGTCTTAAATGCATAAATGTTGGTTACTGGAACTGCAGGATTTCCAAACAATGGGCATATGTTGTATGATATTGACATAATGCTTTTGCAGGAAACACAGAGCCGCTTGATTTCCTGGATTCCAGTGTTATTCCAACCCAACAAGAGGTAGCTGCAATGAGCAGACGATTCTGATCAAAGCAGGACTGCAACATGAAATAATTGATATGTTGGAGCATGGATAGCATGGAATTACAAGGCCTTCAAGCCAGGACTGGAGATGCTAGGTGGAACATAATATGTACATTGGAAACAACTCGTTCACAGACAAAGAATAATGGAAGTTCTTGTCTCCATTTGAAGAGCTACTGGTTTGTGGTGATTTTAATGCTTGAAGTACAAGTTGGGGCAACATCGTGGAAAATACACAGGGTTGAGCATTAGATACTGCATTGTTAGGAATGAATCTATGTGTGATGAACAAAAAGGAAATGACATGAATGGCAACAAGAGAGCAGGACACAGATTCAAACACAGACCTGACTTTGGTCTCCACACAAGCCTTGCTGGACATGGATCAGAAGGCCCTGGCATACAGTGACAGTGATCATCTCCCCTGCACTGTGAGAATTAATAAAGGTCTTTCTCCTCCATATAGCTCACCGATGTACTCTGTCCACAATGTATTCTTTTCCCATTAACATTTTATCTTCTTTTGATTTCAGGCATACTGTGGTATATTTTATTTTCCTGCCTGTGAGTTCATTAATTAATTTGTCTATGTTTTTGCTGTCTTTATTATGGGAGTCCAAATTTGTCTGCACTGTTCATTTAACTATACTTCCTTTGCTTCTCTGCATTTGTGTCTTATTTCTTTATTTATCCTCCTAAATTTTTCTTGGTTATTTTTACTCCTCCTTCTCTTGTCCATCAGTCCCAAGATGTCATCCATTTATTCTTGGGGGCTTCTTTTTTTCAGTAGTATTATCTCCTTAACAGTTTGGTGGACAAAGTCTCTTAACATTGCCCATTTTTCATCTATACTATTTATCTTTACTATTACATTGTATCTTTTTGTTATAATAATTCCGTATTGTTCTCGCAGTTCTTGGTCATTTTTAAGGAGTTCTGTATTCAGTTTGATGTTTCTCACTTTTCTGCCTGCTTTCTTTAGCTTTATTCTAATTTTTCCGCAGAGTGGGTCGTGGTCACTATTGCAGTCAGCTCCTGGCACGGTTTTTGTTGTCAGTAATGCGTTCCGGAATGGTTTGTTGATTAATATGTAGCCTCTCTCTCTCCCTCTCTCTGAACCTTAAGTGCCCAGGGTAAATGGGGCTTCCGCAAGGGTTTTTCACAAATACTTGTCCTTCGCCTTTTTTTCTGCTCTTGCCCAGGTGAGCCCTCTATTGCTCAACATCCTTTCTGTTGTTCTTCTCCATGTCTCTTTTGGTCTACCCTTACTGCTGTTCCCTTGTGGTATCCATCTTAGTGCTATTTTTGGTAGTGAGTTGTCAGTCATTCGGAGCGCATGTCCCATCGCCAGTGTCTTTCTTCAATAATTGTTGTCAGTGGCTTGATCTGCATTTCTGCCAACAAGATGTTATTTCTTATGGTGTTTGGCCAAAATATTTGTCTAATTCTTCGTAAACATTTAGCCTGGAAAGAATTCAACTTGTTTTCTATAGTTTTGGTGATTTTCCAGCATTCACTTCCATACAGTAGTACACTTAGAACATTACTCTTAAATATCCTGATTTTTGTATTCATGCCTAGTTTTTTAGATTTCCATATAGTCTGCAGCACTGCAAAAGCCTGGTTTGCTCTATTAAGTCTGCTGTTGATGTCCTCTGTGCTGTCTCCATTTTCTACTACTCTGCTGCCAAGGTATACAAATTCGTTGACTTCCTCCACTAACTTGCTATCTACTCTGAGTACATTTCTGTTGTTCACATTTTGCTTCATTAACTTTGTCTTTCATATGTTGATCTTTAGTCCTATGTTGTTTGCATTCTGAGTTAGCTTGTTTATTTTATCTTGCATTTCTATGTGCCTGCTTGATAGTAGACAAATGTTGTCCGCAAAGTCAAGGTCCTCCAGCACTATGTCAAGGGTCCATTGTAATCCTCTGCGTATGTCTGATGCTGCCTCCTTCATAAACCAATATGTAGCCTATCTGGTTAGAAATCTTTTTTGTCTGGGCTGCACCACGTTGCCAGTCTTCAGGGATGTTGTTTAAACCAGGTGTTTCCTACAACCATGATATGTATTCTTGCCCATTCAATTAATTTACTACCTCTGTCATTCCTCTCCCCCACTCCATAGTCACCAACGATGTCTGAAGTTCTTCCTTTACCAACTTTGGCATTAAAATCTCCCATCACTATAGTAACTTCATGTGACTTTGTGTGTTTTAGGGCTGTCTCTATGTCATTATAAAATAGCTGTACATCTTCTTCAGAACTTTCAGATGTTGGAGCATACACTTGTATGATATTTATGTTTATTGTTGTCCTTTCAGTTGGGCTAGCAGGACTCAGTCCGAGATGTTCAAATATCCTACAATTGTCCTTGCTGTTTGTTCATCAAATATTATTCCTACTCCTCATTCATGTTTCTCACTTCCTGAATATATTATTGTATATTTTTCAGAGTTTATCTTCCCTGCACTTGTCCATCTAACTTCACTCATTCCTAATATGTTGATCTTCATCCTTTCCATTTCTCTCTTTACATTTTCTAATTTTCCGGCCTGGAATAGAGTTCTAACATTCCATGTTGCTATTCTGAACTTGTTAGTTTTGCCACCAGTAGTCTGATGACGATCTGGCCTCACCTGTGGCTCGTGAGCTGCCCTATCGGACGAGTCTGTTCCAAAGGAACATCCATTAATGTCGTTCATGACAAATCTATTACTCTGAATAAGTATAATTGTGTTTGGCAGCTACAACAGTGGTTTCCCATTGCCTTCTGTCGGTTTGTGTATGGACTCTCCACTAGCCATTGGACTCTCTGTCCTAACCGCAAGGCAGCGGGACAGAGAGGTTTTAAGGTGCCTTTTATCCGCCCGGTATTCCCTTCACTGAGCATATCAGGCACTTTATAGGAGTAGTAGAGCCACCTACAACCCCACCTCGCTCTCTGAGTCTACTGCCAGTTGGTCCGCGCCTGTTTATTTGGGTAAATCCTTATTGACAGGGATCCTCCATATCTGGAGGACTTTCAGCATCCGCCAGCTGTGATGGAGTGGCAACAGATTCAAATCTCTGGCAAGTAAGTCAAAGGTACAGACATGGAATAAGTTGATACAAGAAATAACAGCAGAAAAGTCTTTGTGCAAATTCTGGGAGATGCAAAGGAGAATGAACAACAAGTATGGAGTACAGGTGAGTACCAACATAAGAGATGAAGAAGGTAGTGCACTGAGATCCGACAAGCAGAAACGGATAGCCCTTTTTCAACGATACATCAAACAACTGGATCAGGGTAATTTTGAGGAGCATCTAAGGATGAGAAACATAATACTGAGTTTTGTACAAACAGAAATCCTGGAAAGCCCAAAAGAGGTGGAGGTGGTAAGACAGGCAATTAAGTCTGACAAAAATGGTGCATCCGTTCCTGATGGTGTCCAGTATGGACATCTCAAAGAAGCTGATGACAGCATTATAAAGCAGATGACAGAAGATTACAACCAGAGCTTGAAGGATGGTGTAATACCTGATGAGTGGCTGCACAGTTATTTGATTCCCTTGCCAAAAATAGGAAAAGACAATACAAAACTGACTGGATATTGAATTATTACATTACAAAATGTATCTTATATCTTATATCCTTCCCGTGCCGTTAGACGTCACATAGGGCTCGCAAAGTAGTTCGCCAATTTTTCCTGTCTTCGGCGAGTCTTTCAACCTCATCAAAGGATTTTATGCCTGTTAACTTGGCCTCTCTTAATAATGTCCTCTTCAGAGTTTCACGCGGTCTGCCCCTTTTTCTTCGGCCTGTTGTGTTCCACTTGATAGCTTGTTTTGAGATTCTCTGCTCATTTCTTCTCATCAAGTGACCAACATATGTCCATCTCCTTTTCCTGATCACCCGTGAGACTGGTTGTTGTTCAGTCATCTGTCTTATCTCTGCATTGTTCTTGAATTCATTCCACTTGATGCCGAGTATTTTCCTTAGGCATTTGTTTTCAAAAGAGTCTAATTTCTTTTCTATTTCTTTAGTTGTTTTCCAGCTTTCGCATGCATAAATGAGGGTGGATATTACATTTGAATTGAATAGTCTTAACTTGGTTTTTGTGCTTATAACTTTTGAATTCCATATGTTCTCAAGATTCTTGAAGATTGATGCTGCTTTTGCAATTCTGATCCTAACTTCCTTTCTAGTGTCACCATCCTGGTCTATGTAGCTGCCAAGGTATGCAAATTGATTGACTTCTTCAATATCTGTCCCTTCTATGTGTATTTTTCCATTTTGATTGATGGGAATTTTCATTATTTTTGTTTTGTCCTTGTTAATTTCAAGTCCTATTTTGCTAGCCAGTGAAGATAGGCTATCTGTTTTTTCTTGCATGGAATTCACATTATTACTGATAAGAGTTATGTCATCAGCAAAATCAAGATCTTCTAGTTGGGTCCCATGTACCCAGTCAATACCTGTGTTACCTGTGCAGCATTTTGTCATTATGAAGTCTATTGTAATCCCAAAAAGTAAAGGATACAGTATACATCCTTGTTTCACGCCTGTTTCAATCTGGAACCATTCACTCATCCCTTCTTCTGTCTTGACTGCACAACCATATCCATTGTATAAGTCCTTAATGATGTTGACAATTTTAGATGGTATTCCATATAGACATAAAATTCTCCATAATGAATCTCTGTGTATGCTATCAAATGCCTTCTTAAAATCTATGAAATTCAGTATTAATGGTTTCTGCTTTTCAATGTTCTTCAAGTATTATTCTGAGAGTAAAGATCTGGTCGAGACAGCTTCTCCCTTTTCGAAATCCTGCTTGTTCTTCTCTCATTGCAGTATCCACTATATCTTTGAGTCTATTCAAAATGACCTTGCAAAATACTTTTGACACAACTGATATTAAGGTTACTCCTCTCCAGTTGTTACAGTCACTAAGGTTGCCCTTTTTTGGTATTTTAACAATGATTCCCTTCTTCCAATTAGAAGGGACCTTTTCTTCTTTCCAAATCTTGTTAAACATTCTCTGTATTTGTCTCATGTTGTCACTATTGATAGCTTTTAGCATCTCGGCTGTTATTTCATCTTCACCTGCAGCTTTGTTGTTAGCCATTAAATTCACTGCTGTTTCAATTTCATGCAATTTAATTTCATCTAGATTGACATTTGGTTGTGGGGCTGGTAAGTCAGTTTCAAGGTTTAACAATTCTTTTGGGTGTGGTCGATTGAGTATTTCTTGGAAGTGTTCAGCCCATCTTTGCTTTTGGTCTTTATTTGATGTTAATAGTGTTCCAGTTTTGCTAAGGATTGGTCTTTCTTTAGATGTAATAGTACCTGTTAGCCTCTTTTGTATGTTATATAAAGTTTTGCTGTCTCCTGTTTTTGCTGCTTTTTCTGCCTCCTTCGCCATATTGTCTATGTATTCTCTTTTATCCCTTCTAGCTGAACTTTTTACTTTCTTGTCTATGTCTTTATATTTTGCTTTTGCCGAATCTCTTTCATGATCTGCTTTTGCATTCAACATGTTTAATTTGACTGCTCGTCTTTCATGTATATACTTCCATGTTTTATCTGATATCCATGCTTTTCTATTTGGTTTTTCCAATCCAGCACTTACTTTTGCTGCTGTGATTATGGCTGTGCTGTAAGAATTCCATAACTCATCTATACCTATCTCCTCAACTTCACTGGGTGTTTTGGAATAATTGGCAAGTTCCTGATTGAAATTAATGTTAGTATTTTCTTCTTGTAGGCTGTGGATGTTTATCTTTCTGTGTACTGATTTCTTGTGTTGACTTTTCAATTTTAGTTTTATTTTCCCTATGCACAAAATGTATACGGCAAAGTAACTGAAAGGATTACAGCTGGGAAACTGTCAGACTCTCTAGAGACCAGCAGGCTACTACCAAATATATTAGGAAATTATCATCCAGGAAGAGATACAACTAATAACACTGTGATCCTGGCATATGATGTATATGAGGGATTCCAGAAAAAAGTTGAAACTGTAGCTGTGGCACTTGATCTTGAGGATGCACACAACAATGCTATTGACTCTTCCGATGGATTTTGGGATAGATGTAAGATTAGTTCAATCGATGGATAGCCTCAAAAGCTGTTGAGGCGACCGGTTGCCTTAAGATACATCTCAGAGCCCAGAACCATTGCTATAGGGCTGCCTCAGGGGTCTCCCTTGTCTCCTGTGTTATTCCATATATATTCTACTGCACTGTGCTGTTATTTGGGAACGGCATGGAAAGAATACTGATCTATGCTGATGATACATTAACATACGAGCATGGATGGAGTAGAGAGGAATTAGCCATAAGGATACAGAGCAGAGATAACAGGCTGGTGTGAGGATAACAATGCAGTGATAAACTCCAAAAAAAGCCAGCATCCTGTGGTTCTCACTGAATAACAGAATTGTAGGATCTGACATTCCGATTGTAAAGCGTCAAGGCCAAGATATTAACACTTTCCGTGCGGTTGGTCATTATAGTGACACTCTGGACGTGTTCTGGAATGCGGGAGTAAAAACGCGGGTCTTGGTCTGTAAGGGGGTCTAGTTGTAAAATGGAATGGAAAACAGTATTTCCATGTACTTCCGTATACTTAATATGTTTCAAAGTATAGCTAAATGAATGAAAATTTCATAAATGCAGAGTTTTTTAGGAAAAAAGAAGTAATGTGATGTTTTTAGACACTGATTGTGGCCAGATCACCATCGGCGAGGTCTAGATCTGCACTATTTAACACCTGAGATGTGTAGATCTACTTGTCGATTTCGTACTGTGATTCTGTGTTGCATTCTCGCTGAATGAATGTCTGAACTAACCTCTTAACTACTCCTAACTACTTCTCCAGTCGTCTAAATATGTCTAGATCTACTTAGAAAACATTCAAGAGCAGCGGGGTGGCCATAGGTTATGTCCATACCCCTATCTACATCGTCAAAAATTGAAAAATTTCCATGCTTCTTGTCCTTTTTCTCGCTCGGCATCGCTCGTAACTAGGCACTCTTTCGCCATTTTGAAAGTGTCACCGGAATTGCGGACGAAATATGTACAATCTAAATGTTACACCACTTGTTTTAATGAAACAAACAATTGTCACTATAATGACCATATGGTAGCTTCGGGATACCGGAAGTGTCACTATAATGACCAAACGCACTGAAAGTGTTAAGAACATATTTCATGAGATATCTAGGGATCACATTTGATCATTCATTGTCCTTTGCACACCATGTGGACAATGCAATACAAAAAGCCAGGAAAGTATTGAGAGCAGTTAAGTTAACATCTACCGCAGCGGTATTTCCACAAGGCTCTCTTTTCTTGCTAATGCATGCGCTGGTGCTGTCACCATTGAGTATGGTCTTGCCCTGCTCACCTTCACCCTTTCCAAAGCACAGCTGAATAAACTAGTGCATGTACAGAATGAGACAATGAGAGTGGTCTTAGGTTGCACCAGGGCTACTCCAGTGGTGGCCATGTGCTTTCTGCTTGATATGCTGAGTATGAGATCTAAACACAAGTATGCTCAGGTAAAAGCATACATCAGAGTTGCTGGCATGATAGGCCATCCTCTCCATAAGGAGCTGGGGCTGATAAAGGAAAACATATCAAATGAGACAGATCCTGGATGGCTGAGGTTGAGGATACAATAAAGTCAATTTCCAATCTAGATGAGGTGCCTAAAGGTGATGACTGGTTATGGGTACAAGACTGGCCTCAGCTAACAAAGGTTATTATACAGAAGGGCCATGAATGTAGAGACTGGGCACAGGGGGCAGATGAACTTTAAGATCCCATCCAGCATCACTGTGAGTCTTCCAACACAGTAATATATACAGATGGCTCAGTGTCTCGGAACAGCAGAAGTAGTTGGGGTTTTGCTGTCTACCAAAATGGAAGAGTAGTGGCACAAGGTTCAGGAGCCTGTGAAGTCGGCACATCAAGCATGGGAATGGAAATGAGGCTATGTGTGTGGCAATGGAATGTGGTTAATGGTGTCACTGTGACAGATTCATAGAGTATGCTTCACAAGACTGATAACAAAATTGCTTTGACAAGATTGGGTTCATCTGTTAAAGAAGTCAGCTGTGAGGAGACTAACATGGCTTTACTGTCCAGGCCATGCACGAGTACATGGCAGTGATGTGATAGATAGACCTTGCTGGACAGGCTAAAATAAATGGCAGACAATGGAAACAGGGGACATTGCTAAAGCTGTATTTGAGATAGGACAAATTAAAAGTGCTGGCAGGAAATCCAAACTGAGTGGCAGAAAATCATAAACAATCAACATTTGACAGAAACTATCAGCAAACATACTCTCAGATGGATGCCGTGGCATGTGGCTGAGCATATATGGGGTTGTCCTGAATGCAGTGAACATGGAGTCTGAACTCTGAACTTTTTCCAGTATGAAAGATATGTGTGTGGTTTAAAAGTTTTATCATAACATCCAATATGAAATATATGTGTGTGGTTTAAATGTTTTATCATAACATACAGTATGAAAGATATGTTCATTCGTTCGTTCGTTCGTTCATGGGTGGGTGGGTGAGTGAGCGAGCGAGTGAGTGAGTGAATTAAATGTTTTATCATAACAGACAAATTGATCTGATGGTGGTTTTATCATCAGCCTTGGTGTGTTGTTCAAAATGAGATGAGCATACCTGAGGGCTTTAGCATAAAGTTCATGGGGTATGCCTGTCAGTACACCTGCACCATCACCAGAGTCATTATCACACCCACATGCTCCACGGTGCTCCATTCTCTCTAGCATCACCTGTGACTCACGTAAGACCTGAAAAAGAAAATACAGGTGCTGTTCATCTAGATACTGCTTCTGATTTAACACTATCTCTAAGCTAAACACTTGAGACTATGACTGCATTCATCTGTTTGTGTTCTTTATCTGACTGTAAGTTCAATATCACATATCAACTAGATAAGAAAGATGTGGAGATACATTAAGGGTAAAAAAAATTAATACATAATGGAAGATAAAGATGAAGGTAATAAGTAACACAACAAAAGTAGTGATAAAGCCAGTGGCAATACCATTAGAAGGGCTAAACACAGCTGGATCAAGTTTGTCACTGATGAAAGGGACACAGCCAGGTAAGGACTACTGAAGCTAATTTTCCATGCAAAGTAATACAGCACAACGATATTTATGATCAATGTAGCTATTTATCAATCTGAAGATACAACATAATAATTTTATATGATCAATGTAGCTATTTACCAATCTGGGGATACAACATAATAATTTTATATGATCAATGTAGCTATTTATTAATCTGGGGATACAACATAATAATTTTTATATGACCAATGTACCTATTTATCAATCTGGGGATACAACATAATAATTATTATGACATAATGATCATTAATCATACAGAAGAGTTTATTGATATGACATCATCATCACTGTATCATATAGAAGAGTATGTGATATGACATCATGATCACTTATCATACAGAGGAGTTTAGTGATATGACATCATCATCACTGTATCAAATAGAAGAGTTTAGTGATATGACATCATCATCATGTACAGTTCTCCAAGAACAAGCTAGTTCAGAGAGATCGAGAGATCGCCAGCATGCTGGGTTTTTTTTTTCTAATGCTCCTGATCACCAGTTTTCCTGTCCATCTCCTGCTGTTGTCCGCCCAACTAAATCATTACTCTTCTCTTACACTCTCTTTCTTTCAACTCGTTCTCTTCAGTGTGATTTTCAGTGCAGGCATATCCCGACTTTACTGCCATTTCCTTCAAAATTGGCAGCTCTTGCTTCGGTCTTAGGCACTCTGTATGAATTTTGCCTCCTCGCCTACAGCTCCTGCAAGTAGTGTTGTCATCAGTTTGTTTCTCACATAAATCTCCAGCTAATAGCGTCTTTGTGCTCAGTTTGTTTCTCTCATAAATCTTCAGCTAACAGAGTCTTTGTGCTCAGTTTGTGTCTCTCATAAATCTTCAGCTAATAGAGTCTTTGTGCTCAGTTTGTTTCTCTCATAAATCTCCAGCTAATAGTCTTTGTGCTCAGTTTGTGTCTCTCATAAATCTTCAGCTAATAGAGTCTTTGTGCTCAGTTTGTTTCTCTCATAAATCTCCAGCTAATAGAGTCTTTGTGGTCAGTTTGTTTCTCTCATAAATCTCCAGCTAATAGAGTCTGTGCTCAGTTTGTGTCTCTCATAAATCTTCAGCTAATACAGTCTTTGTGGTCAGTTTGTTTCTCTCATAAATCTTCAGCTAAGCATCTTTGTGCTCAATTTGTTTCTCACATAAAACTCCAGCAAGTAGCGTCTATGTCATCAGTTTGTTTCTCACATAAAACTCCAGCAAGTAGTGTCCATGTCATCAGTTTGTTTCTCATATAATGCTCCAGCAAGTAGTGTCTATGTCGTCAGCTTGTTTCTCACATAAAGCTCCAGCAAGTAGTGTCCATGTCGTCAGCTTGCTTCTCACATAAAGCTCCAGCAAGTAGTGTCTATGTCGTCAGCTTGTTTCTCACATAAAGCTCCAGCAAGTAGTGTCCATGTCGTCAGCTTGCTTCTCACATAAAGCTCCAGCAAGTAGTGTCCATGTCGTCAGCTTGCTTCTCACATAAAGCTCCAGCTAATATCCCAGAAGCCCCTCACTGCACTAGATTACAAACCCTCTTCTACCCCAACAACATTCATCTATTCCACTGACCTTTTTTTTTTTGGGGGGGGGGAGTGTGCTAGATTACCATTGTATCCTACTCTCTCTCTCTCTCTCTCTCCTTTCTCCAGGCCCTCTTTACCACCAACATACCACACATCCAAAGTCTTCACTTAAACATTCACAATACACTAGCATACTCCTGGAAACAGCTTCATGCAAATCATAGCTAAGTGCTCCCGTTTTTTTAACTAATTTTTTTTCACATTCTATTTGTTGCATATCATTCATAGGAATTTATATTTTATTTTCTTTCTCTACCTCTTTGTCCTGTATGATTTTGTATGGTTAAGCTGTTAACTGAAATGTCACAATTGTGTGCCTGTTAATTAATAAAGCTGTTTCAAGTTTTGCTTTAAATAGTTTCAACATTTTGTTATCACAGCTTTATTCAGTGCATTCATATATATTTATATTGTTTTATATATACTGTACTTATTTCCAGGCTATCTGTGTGTTGCTGAAATATTTGGTTGTTGCTTGTTCTTCAATTATGTGTGTTCATATTCTTTAGTGGTGTGCTTTCTCCTTCTTAGAATGCCACGCTACTGATAGAGTGAGCATCATTCTTCTTTAGTGCTGTGCTTTCTCCTTCTTAGAATGCCACGCTACTGATAGAGTGAGCATCATTCTTCTTTAGTGGTGTGCTTTCTCCTTCTTAGAATGCCACGCTACTGATAGAGTGAGCATCATTCTTCTTTAGTGGTGTGCTTTTCCTTCTTAGAATGCCACGCTACTGATAGAGTGAGCATCATTCTTCTTTAGTGGTGTGCTTTCTCCTTCTTAGAATGCCACGCTACTGATAGAGTGAGCATCATTCTTCTTTAGTGCTGTGCTTTCTCCTTCTTAGAATGCCACGCTACTGATAGAGTGAGCATCATTCTTCTTTAGTGGTGTGCTTTCTCCTTCTTAGAATGCCACGCTACTGATAGAGTGAGCATCATTCTTCTTTAGTGCTGTGCTTTCTCCTTCTTAGAATGCCACGCTACTGATAGAGTGAGCATCATTCTTCTTTAGTGGTGTGCTTTCTCCTTCTTAGAATGCCACGCTACTGATAGAGTGAGCAGCATTCTTCTTTCGTGGTGTGCTTTCTCCTTCTTAGAATGCCACGCTACTGATAGAGTGAGCATCATTCTTCTTTAGTGGTGTGCTTTCTCCTTCTTAGAATGCCACGCTACTGACAGAGTGAGCATCATTCTTCTTTAGTGGTGTGCTTTCTCCTTCTTAGAATGCTCTTCTTTAGTGGTGTGCTTTCTCCTTCTTAGAATGCTCTTCTTTAGTGGTGTGCTTTCTCCTTCTTAGAATGCTCTTCTTTAGTGGTGTGCTTTCTCCTTCTTAGAATGCCACGCTACTGATAGAGTGAGCATCATTCTTCTTTAGTGGTGTGCTTTCTCCTTCTTAGAATGCTCTTCTTTAGTGGTGTGCTTTCTCCTTCTTAGAATGCTCTTCTTTAGTGGTGTGCTTTCTCCTTCTTAGAATGCCACGCTACTGATAGAGTGAGCATCATTCTTCTTTAGTGGTGTGCTTTCTCCTTCTTAGAATGCTCTTCTTTAGTGGTGTGCTTTCTCCTTCTTAGAATGCCACGCTACTGACAGAGTGAGCATCATTCTTCTTTAGTGGTGTGCTTTCTCCTTCTTAGAATGCTCTTCTTTAGTGGTGTGCTTTCTCCTTCTTAGAATGCCACGCTACTGATAGAGTGAGCATCATTCTTCTTTAGTGGTGTGCTTTCTCCTTCTTAGAATGCTCTTCTTTAGTGGTGTGCTTTCTCCTTCTTAGAATGCTCTTCTTTAGTGGTGTGCTTTCTCCTTCTTAGAATGCTCTTCTTTAGTGGTGTGCTTTCTCCTTCTTAGAATGCCACGCTACTGATAGAGTGAGCATCATTCTTCTTTAGTGGTGTGCTTTCTCCTTCTTAGAATGCCACGCTACTGATAGAGTGAGCATCATTCTTCTTTAGTGGTGTGCTTTCTCCTTCTTAGAATGCCACGCTACTGATAGAGTGAGCATCATTCTTCTTTAGTGGTGTGCTTTCTCCTTCTTAGAATGCCACGCTACTGATAGAGTGAGCATCATTCTTCTTTAGTGGTGTGCTTTCTCCTTCTTAGAATGCCACGCTACTGATAGAGTGAGCATCACTCTTCTTTAGTGGTGTGCTTTCTCCTTCTAAGAATGCCACGCTACTGATAGAGTGAGCAGCATTCTTCTTTAGTGGTGTGCTGTCTCCTAAGTCTTCTTAGAATGCCACGCTACTGATAGAGTGAGCATCATTCTTCTTTAGTGGTGTGCTTTCTCCTTCTTAGAATGCCACGCTAATGATAGAGTGAGCATCATTCTTCTTTAGTGGTGTGCTTTCTCCTTCTTAGAATGCCACGCTACTGATAGAGTGAGCATCATTCTTCTTTAGTTGTGTGCTTTCTCCTTAGTCTTCTTAGAATGCCACGCTACTGATAGAGTGAGCATCATTCTTCTTTAGTGGTGTGCTGTCTCCTTAGTCTTCTTAGAATGCCACGCTACTGATAGAGTGAGCATCATTCTTCTTCAGTGGTGTGCTTTCTCCTTCTTAGAATGCCACGCTACTGATAGAGTTAGCATCATTCTTCTTTAGTGGTGTGCTTTCTCCTTAGTCTTCTTAGAATGCCACGCTACTGATAGAGTGAGCAGCATTCTTCTTTAGTGGTGTGCTTTCTCCTTCTTAGAATGCCACGCTACTGATAGAGTGAGCATCATTTCTTTAGTGGTGTGCTTTCTCCTTCTTAGAATGCTCTTCTTTAGTGGTGTGCTTTCTCCTTCTTAGAATGCCACGCTACTGATAGAGTGAGCATCATTCTTCTTTAGTGGTGTGCTTTCTCCTTCTTAGAATGCCATGCTACTGATAGAGTGAGCAGCATTCTTCTTTAGTGGTGTGCTGTCTCCTAAGTCTTCTTAGAATGCCACGCTACTGATAGAGTGAGCATCATTCTTCTTTAGTGGTGTGCTTTCTCCTTCTTAGAATGCCACGCTAATGATAGAGTGAGCATCATTCTTCTTTAGTGGTGTGCTTTCTCCTTCTTAGAATGCCACGCTACTGATAGAGTGAGCATCATTCTTCTTTAGTTGTGTGCTTTCTCCTTAGTCTTCTTAGAATGCCACGCTACTGATAGAGTGAGCATCATTCTTCTTTAGTGGTGTGCTGTCTCCTTAGTCTTCTTAGAATGCCACGCTACTGATAGAGTGAGCATCATTCTTCTTCAGTGGTGTGCTTTCTCCTTCTTAGAATGCCACGCTACTGATAGAGTTAGCATCATTCTTCTTTAGTGGTGTGCTTTCTCCTTAGTCTTCTTAGAATGCCACGCTACTGATAGAGTGAGCAGCATTCTTCTTTAGTGGTGTGCTTTCTCCTTCTTAGAATGCCACGCTACTGATAGAGTGAGCATCATTCTTCTTTAGTGGTGTGCTTTCTCCTTCTTAGAATGCTCTTCTTTAGTGGTGTGCTTTCTCCTTCTTAGAATGCCACGCTACTGATAGAGTGAGCATCATTCTTTAGTGGTGTGCTTCTCCTTCTTAGAATGCTCTTCTTTAGTGGTGTGCTTTCTCCTTCTTAGAATGCCACGTTAATGATAGAGTGAGCAGCATTCTTCTTTAGTGGTGTGCTTTCTCCTTCTTAGAATGCCACGTTAATGATAGAGTGAGCAGCATTCTTCTTTAGTGGTGTGCTTTCTCCTTAGTCTTCTTAGAATGCCACGCTACTGATAGAGTGAGCAGCATTCTTCCTTAGTGGTGTGCTTTCTCCTTCTTAGAATGCTACGCTACTGATAGAGTGAGCATCATTCTTCTTTAGTGCTGTGCTTTATCCTTCTTAGAATGCCACGCTACTGATAGAGTGAGCATCATTCTTCTTTAGTGGTGTGCTTTATCCTTCTTAGAATGCCACGCTACTGATAGAGTGAGCATCATTCTTCTTTAGGTGTGCTGCGTCACACTTCTTAAGGAGTGATTTGGTCTAAAACCTGAGAGAGAGACAGAGATATAAAGGGACAAAGAGAGAACATCAGAGAGAGAGAGAGGGAGGGAGACAGAGACAGAAAGAGAAAGAGAAGAAGAAAGTCAAAGAAGGAGAGAGACAGGAAACAAAGAGAGAGGAGACAGACAGTAAAGGAGAGACTGACAGAGAGTGAGAGAGAGACAGAGAAAGAGGGAGAGAGACAGAAAGAACAAATGAAAGCACTCAGAGCATGCTCCTATGGGTTCAACCTTTGACACAAAGATGTCCTTCAATGTTTTTGGAGAAATGACTCCAATGTTGTGCTGACTGTTTACCGCACATGTCTGTGTTAAACTCATTATACTTTATCTGACAACTATTTCAACTCACAATATTCAAGTGTTTCTTTCTCATGTTGTTACTATTCATCTAATCTCTGAATCTTTTAATACCCACCATCAGTGTTTTGTCTCTGAAGTTTCTTTTTTTTTTCAGATATATTATGTCTGTGCCCCCAAAACATTATTTTCTAGAATGCTGTCTTATCCATACCGCCTAAGAATATGGGAAACAAAAGATTGGGGTATGGGACCTGATCTCACATCAACAGCTAAAACAAACTTTCTTTCCATTTTTCTCTTCATAACCATGTAAACTAAAGCCAAAGTACTTTTCCCTAAGTCATACTGGTACCTAACAGGACAAAATATGATAAAGGCGAAGTGGTATGTAGACATACTGGGCACTTCATTTGTAGTCTGTAACCTTAAGAAGGTTAACAACGCTTGCCTAAGCCACTGGTAACTTTAACCATACCCTAACAAGAGGAAAGGGGTGGGGAAGGGTGGGGTGGAGTGGAGTGGGGGTTGTCCTCTGATGCACAGTTTTTCCAAGACTGTGCTGTGAGAGAGCTAGTGGTGTCCTTCGCCAAATTTTTATAGCAAAAAAACATTTGCATATTTTTGTTGATTTATATGAAAAATACTTGTCTGGCAGAGAGCCTACAGCAATTTAGTTATTAGTTCTAGTCCTGAACAAGACAGAGATCTATGTCTCCAAGCAGGCTCATATTTCACATTGAAAATAATGTCTTATATAATAAAGCTTAAAATTGCTTTTAAACTCTTTCTCTTGTCAGAGAGAGAGAGAGAGAGGGGAGAGAGGAGAGAGAGAGAATGCTAAAAATATATAGTGGTTAAGTGCACTTTAGAGAGTCCAGCATTAAGAAGTGAAGTGTGCCGCCCACCACAGAAATTTGTCTTATCATGTGTGCCACAGCCTGAACAAGTTTGGGAACCCCTGTTCTAATTTATTATTCAAATATACAGAAAGAAACTGCCACACTGTGGCACAACAAGAACTCAAAAACAATCAAAGACTACATGGAAGATAGGGAAAATAAATATGATAGATTCAATGACAGGAAACTAGAGAAACAGGTAGGATGGACCAGATTTTAATGTTTAGTATGTAGATAAAACCTTGCCACTTTCTTCTAACTGTATACAATAACTCTTGAATGAATTAAGCATGAAAGAAAGGGAGATAGATAAACAGCAGAAAAAGAGACTGGCATGAACCTCTACAAATAAAGTACAGTACACGGCTGAGTCAAAAAAGGAAAGAAGGACTGGTAGTAGCAATTGATGAAGGACTGGCACCAACTAGAGAAGGTTTACCTCTTCTGATAGAGAATCATGAAAGGAAGTAGTACTGTATGTAATTGGTGATGAATGTGTGCTGCTATTTAAACATTTGATGTCTGGTGGAGTGAATGTAAGAATTTTTTAACCGTTGCTCAAGATCAAGATAATAAATGTTTCATCTGTGGAATCCCTTACTACTTGTTTCATCGATACACTCAAGAAACACAAGATACCCAGCCATGCTTCTCCAACCTAAATGACAACAATACAGCAGGACTTAACAAGTATTCAATGGGACCAACGTAGCAACAGTGTTGAGTAATTAGCCAAGAGAGTAATGTCAACACCAAGACAACAGTGTTGAGTAATTAACCAAGAGAGTAATGTCAACACCAAGACGACAGTTTTATTAATGGGACGATGGTGGATGATTGGTTAGGATGACAGACTCAACAAAATAAATAAAACTGGCTCCACGCCCCGGAAAGAACTATGTTTGCCACGTGGGGAGGGATTGAAAAAAAAAAACTAATGCCTAGAGAAGAACCACAAATCAATTGGTAGCAAGAATACGCCATACTTACTGATGTCAGAATAAACCCCACAACTGAATTTCCACACATCAGCAAAATACATATTTCAACTACTAAATACTTATCTGCCCAACAAAATACATATTTCAACTACTAAATACTTATCTGCCCAATCAGTCTACAATTGCCAACAACAAAATCTGCTCTGTCCTAATAAGGACAGATGACATTAATCTTTCTTAAATCTAGCATTCTTCCCGTGCCATTGAACGTCAAAAGGGGCTTGCATAGTTGTCTGCCACGTTTTCATGTTTTTTGGCGAGTTCTTCCAACTTCATCAAGAGATGTTATGCCCACTAAACTGACTTCTCCTAATGTCCTCTTTAGAGTTTCACGTGGTCAGCCTCTTTTTCTTCGGCCTTTTGTGCTCCACTTTATAGCTTGTTTTGGAATTCTCTGATTGTTTCTTCTCATCACATGACCTACATATGTTCATCTCCTTTTCCTGATCACCCATGAGACTGGTTGCTGTTCAGTCATCTGTCTTATCTCTGCATTGTTCTTTAATTCGTTCCACTTGATGCAGAAAATTTTCTTTAGGCATTTGTTTTCAAAACAGTCTAATTTATTGTCTATTTCTTTAGTTGATTTCCAGCTTTCGCATGCATAAATGAGGGTGGATATCACATTTGAATTGAATAATCTTAACTTGGTTTTTGTGCTTATAACTTTTGAATTCCATACATTCTCAAGATTTTTTAAGGACAATGCTGCTTTTGTAATTCTAATTATAACTTCCTTCCTGGTGTCACCTTCCTGGTCTATGTAGCTGCCAAGATATGCAAATTGGTTTACGTCATCAACAGCTGTTTCTTCTATGTATATTTTTCCTTCTTGATTAATGAGAAGTTCCTTTATTTTTGTTTTGTCTTTGTTAATTTCAAGACCTATTTTGCTAGCCAAGGAAGACGGAATTTTTTTTTTCCCGTATTGGTTTCACATTGTCACTAATAAGAGTTACGTCATCTGTACAATCAAGATCTTTATTTGGGTCCCATATATCCATGCAATCAATGCAGTTTTACCTGTACAGCATTTTTTCATTATAAAGTCTATGGCAATTCCAAAAAGTAAGGGAGATAATATACATCCTTATTTCATGCCTGTTTCAACCTGAAACCATTTGCTGATTCCTTCTTCCGTCTTGACTGCACAAACATATCCGCTGTAGAGATCTCTAATGATGTTGACAATTTTTTATGGTATTTTTTTGCAGTCTTATAATTCTCCACAATGAATCTCTGTGTATGCTATCAAATGCCTTTTTAAAGTCTATAAAGTTCAGGATTAATGGTTTCTGCTTTTCAATATGTTTTTCAAGTATTAATCTTAGATTAAATATCTGGTCGAGACAGCTTCTCCCTTTTTGAAATCTTGCCTGTTCTTCTCTCATTGCAGTACCCACTACATCCTTAATTCTATTCAGAATCACTTTACAAAACACCTTTGACACAACTGATAGTAAGGTTACACCCCTCCAGTTATTGCAGTCACTGCAGTTGCCTTTTTTTGGGGGGTATTTTAACAATGATTCCTTTTTTCCATTTAGAAGGGACCTTTTCTTCTTTCCAAATTTTATTAAACATTCTCTGTAGTTGGCTCATGTTGTCACTGTTATTAGCTTTTAACATTTTGACTGTTATTTCATCTTCACCTGCAGCTTTGTTGTTAGCCATTAGATTCACCGTCTTGGAAGTGTTCGGCCCATCTTTGCTTTTGGTCTTTACTTGATGTTAACAGGTTGCCTGTTTTGCTAAAGACTGGTCTTTCTCTGGATGTAATTGCACCTGTTAGCTTCTTCTGTATGTTATATAGAGTTTTGCTGTCTCCTGTTTTTGCTGCATTTTCTGCTTCTTTTGCCATATTGTCCATATATTTCTTTTGTCTCTTCTAGCTGAACTTTTTACCATATTTTCTTTGTATGTTGCTTTTATCAAAACTTTTGCATGATGTCTTTACATTCAATACGGCTAATTTGGCTGCTGGTCTTTCATGTATGTGCTTCCAAGTGTTATCTGATATCCGTGCTTTTCTACTTGTTGACTGCAGTCCAGTACTTGCTATATTCAGATAGTGATGGCAGAACCAATCTGCACTATAACTGTCCTGTACTCGATTTTGATTTTTAAAGCAAAATTAACTGTACTCTTTGACCTGGGCGGGCATATTTGCTATAAGGCCAACTACTAGTTTACTTTATATAAATATACCGGAAAAGAAATTTGATCTTCCACTCTCACACGTCTTTGCCAGTATATTACAACTATCAATATCGAAGGGTTGTAAGACTTGCCGTCCGCTAGTTTAAAAAAAAAACAAGTTACTAGTATAAACATAAAAAAAGAATAAAAGAAAAATGCGGGATGAAAAGCGTCAAAAGAAAGCGAGAAGATAAGGATGAGAAACAAAGAATCTGTGATCATCTATTTCCACAAAAGATTGACAGCTTATCACTTTCCCTAGTGCACAGCTTTCCTGGCCTCGTCAACTCTCCAAACAAATGAAAATCGGACCAGGCTACACGCGCGAGCTGGATGAGAAACTTCAATCTCCAAAATGAAAGGCAAAGTCTCGGGATTTCATCTATTCTTACCCCGATGACGGCCGGAGTTGATAATCAGTTGCTAGCGTGGGAGGGGCGGCGGCGGGAGATGAAGTAAACCTTCAGAGTAGGAGAAGATGGTCAGGAGAAGATGGTCAGGAGAAGATGGTCAGTAGAAGATGGTCAGGATTTGTATTTAGTGAAATTCTTACAGCAGCAGCAGTAGCTCCATCTCCCAATTCTTTATGTGACCCACTCTCTTTCCTTCAAACACTCCTAAAATTTCTAGTTTATCGCCTTAACTGGCTCTTGTGCAAATCAGACCTGACATACGGCATGCTGCTACTAAACTCAACATATGACATGCTGTTACAAAACTCAACATATAACATTATGCTATTAAACTCAACATATGACATGCTGTTACAAAACTCAATATATGACATGCTGCTATTAAACTCAACATATAATATGCTGCTACAAAACTCAACATATGACAAACTGCTATTGAACTCAACATATGACATGCTGCTACAAAATTCAACATATGACATGCTGCTATTAAACTCAACATATGATATGCTGCTACTAAACTCATTAGTCAAAACAGTGCCATCCAAAATACGGTCGCCGAACACTTCTGTCAAGAAAACGACTATGGAAAGCAGGACATTACTGTCAAGAACACAACTACAGAAAGAAGGAGATTACTGTCAAGAACACGACTACAGAAAGAAGGAGATTACTGTCAAGAACACGACTACAGAAAGAAGGAGATTACTGTCAAGAACACGACAAAGGAAAGTGGGAGATTACTGTCAAGAATATGACAAAGGAAAGCGGGAGATTACTGTCAATAATATGACAAAGGAAACCGGGAGATTACTGTCAAGAATACGACAAAAGAAAGCGGGAGATTACTGTCAAGAACATGACAAAGGAAAGCAGGAGATTACTGTCAAGAACACGACAAAAGAAAGCGGGACATTACTGTCAAGAACATGACAAAATAATGTGGGATATTTCTGTCAAGAACACAACAAAAGAAGGCGGGACATTACTGTCAAGAACACGACAAAAGAAAGCGGGACATTACTGTCAAGGACAAGACAAAAGAAAGCGAGAGATTAATGTCAAGAACATGACAAAATAACGCAGGACATTACTGTCAAGAACACAACAATATAACGTGGGACATTACTGTCAAGAACACAACAAAATAACATGGGACATTACGGTCAAGAACACGGCAAAAGAAAGCAGGACATTACTGTCAAGGACACGACAAAAGAAAACGAGACATTACTGTCAAGAACATGACAAAGGAAAGCGATATATTACTGTCAAGAACACGACAAAAGAAAGCGATATTTTACTGTCAAGGACACGACAAAAGAAAACGAGACATTACTGTCAAGGACACGACAAAAGAAAACGAGACATTATTGTCAAGAACATGAGAAAAGAAAGCGAGAGATTACTGTCAAGAACACGACAAAAGAAAGCGGGAGATTTCAGTTCTTCTGACCAACCATCTGGCAAGGTTATGGAATAGTTTCTTATTTACCAGACTGGCTATCTCTACTCAGCTGGAATGAACAATAAATCAGTTTTCTTTATAATTACTTTACATCTCCACCCATTAGCTATCTCTTTCTATTTCTGCTTGTCATGCCCAAATTTCTTGTCTTAATCCTACTCTCTTCACTACATTTTTTCATTCTCTCTACAGGCGAATACAGGTTAATTTTTCTGCCTTTTCTATCATTCTTCTGTAGCCCTTGCAGACTTTGATAGCTTCATCGTCTAAGCGTGCAGTCTTGTCATCGTCTAGGCATCCTAAGCAAGCAGTCTTGTCATCGTCTAGGCATCCTAAGCGAGCAGTCTTGTCATCGTCTAGACATCCTAAGCAAGCAGTCTTGTCATCGTCTAGACATCCTAAGCGAGCAGTCTTGTCATCGTCTAGACATCCTAAGCGAGCAGTCTTGTCATCATCTAGACACCCTAAGCGAGCAGTCTTGTCATCATCTAGACATCCTAAGCGAGCAGTCTTGTCATCGTCTAGACATCCTAGCGAGCAGTCTTGTCTTTTCAGTGTTTTTTAACCTTCCTTCATCCACTCCTCCCCATACTGTCTTCTCACTTTTATTATCTGTGCCACCTAGACTGCTTCTGTTTAGGCCACAAGTATCCGATTCAAGCGAGACAGGGCCATCTTGGGTAAACACTATGCTGTTTATCATTTCTCAGTCAATCGTCAGCTTCCACTTTGTGTTCACCTACGTCTATCTGGGAGCATTTTGTTGACTTTATATGAGGAGACTGAAAAGCTAAGCCTATATTTGTCATCCACTTTCCGTGTTTCTATCTGTTGTGTTGTTCTTGTATGTGCCGAGATATTAGATTATAGTAAGTTTTCCATTTATAACTGCTCATTTCACTTTCTGCTTGTATCTCTCAGTCATATTCCGTATTTCCTCACTTTCAGCTTCTTTTAGATGTCCATACCGGACTCCATCAGGACCATGTGGCCCATTTTTGGAAGACTTTATTGTCTATCATAGCTCCTGCTCTATTGGAACCTCCAGACACTGTACAAAACAGAATGTTGTGTCATGTCGCTAAGCGCTCCACAATGTTACCCTGATGCGTTTGATTACTGTACCTTCGGAGAAATGCAGTCTCCGTCTGTTCATCAGTAATCAGTAACTTGCCATTCTCATCCCTGATGTTAACATTCGTCCTATGAAAGACGTGTTGCTTATTCCTGATGTTAACATTCGCCAAATGTCAGACATGTTGCTCATCCGTTTCTCCACCTGCCAGAGTGTGCGCATTGTCTTCTCAGATATTATTTCTTTTTTGTACCTACTTTCCTCACTCTTTTTTTTTTTTTTTTTTGTAAAATCAAATCATACGCTTTTATCTAGCTTCGTTCTTAGAACCAGTGCATCGCAGTTGTCATTTTTCTTATTTCTTACATCACACTCGTGAATAGATGAGTGCAATATATATATTTTTTTTTGTAGCATACAGAAGAGTGGTATCACTTCATTATCATTTCGTAGAAGGGTTTGTGCTATACGACATCATCATCACTGTATCATATAGAAGAGTTTAGTGATATGACATCATCATCATGTACAGATCTCCAAGCTAGTTCAGAGAGATCGCCAGCTTGCTGGGTTTTTTTTTCCTAATGCACCTGATCACCAGTTTTCCTGTCCATCTCCTGCTGTTGTGCGCCCAACTAAATCGTTACTCTTCTCTTACTCTCTCTTTCTTTCAACTCATTCTCTTCAGTGTGAATTTCAGTGCAGGCATATCCCAACTTTACTGCCATTTCCTTCAAAATCGGCAGCTCTTGCTTCGGTCTTACGGCACTTTGTATGAATTCTGCCCACTCCCTTACAGCTCCTGCAAGTAGTGTTGTCATCAGTTTATGTCTCCCATAAATCTCCAGCTAATAGAGTCTTTGTGGTCAGTTTGTTTCTCTCATAAATCTTCAGCTATGCGTCTTTGTGCTCAGTTTGTTTCTCCCATAAATCTCCAGCTAATAACATCTTTGTGGTCAGTTTGTGCCTCACATAAATCTCCAGCTAATAGGGTCTTTGTGGTCAGTTTGTGTCTCACATAAATCTCCAGCTAATACCGTCTTTGTGGTCAGTTTGTGACTCATAAATCTCCAGCTAATAGCATCTTTGTGGTCAGTTTGTGTCTCATAAATCTCCAGCTAATAGCGTCTTTGTGGTCAGTTTGTTTCTCCCATAAATCTCCAGTTAATTGCATCTTTGTGTTCAGTTTGTTTCTCCCATAAATCTCCAGCTAATAGCGTCTTTGTGTTCATTTTGTTTCTCCCATAAATCTCCAGCTAATAGCATCTTTGAGTTCATTTTGTTCCTCCCATAAATCTCCAGCTAATAGCGTATTTGTGGTCAGTTTGTTTCTCCCATAAATCTCCACTAATAGCGTCTTTGTGGTTATTTTTGTTTCTCACATAAATCTCCAGCTAATAGCGTCTTTGTGGTCAGTTTGTTTCTCCCATAAATCTCCAGCTAATAGCGTCTTTGTGGTCAGTTTATTTCTCACATAAATCTCCACTAATAGCGTCTTTGTGGTCATTTTTGTTTCTCACATAAATCTCCAGCTAATAGCGTCTTTGTGGTCATTTTTGTTTCTCACATAAATCTCCAGCTAATAGCGTCTTTGTGGTCAGTTTATTTCTCACATAAATCTCCACTAATAGCGTCTTTGTGGTCATTTTTGTTTCTCACATAAATCTCCAGCTAATAGCGTCTTTGTGTTCAGTTTATTTCTCACAAAAATTTCCAGCTAGTAGCATCTTTGTGTTCAGTTTGTTTCTCACATAAAGCACCAGCTAATAGCGTCTATGTCGTCAGTTTGTTTCTCAATCTATGTCGTCAATTTGTTTCTCAAATAAAGCTCCTGCTAATAGCGTCTATGTCATCAGTTTGTTTCTCACATAAAGCCCCACCACGTAGTGTCTATATCGTCAGTCTGTTTCTCACATAAAGATCCACAAAGTAGTGTCATTATAGTCAGTATGTTTCTCACATAAAGTTCCACCAAGCAGCATCTCTGTCGTCAGTTTGTTTCTCACATAAAGCTCCAGCTAAGATTGTCTATGTTGTTTGTTTGTTTCTGATATAAGGCTCTAGCTAACAGCGTCTATGACGTCAGTGTGTTTCTCATATATAGCACCACCATGTATTGTCTCTGTCGTCAGTTTGTTTCTCATATAAAGCTCCACCAAGTAGTGTCTATGTCGTAAGTTTGTTTCTCATATAAAGCTTCAGCAAGTAGCATTTATGTTGTCAGTTTGTTTCTCACATCAGGCTCCAGCTAATAGTGACTCTGTCCTAAGTTTGATTTTCACATCAAGCTCCAGCTAATAGTGACTCTGTCGTCAGTTTGTTTCTCACATCAAGCTCCAGCTAATAGTGACTCTGTCGTCAGTTTGTTTCTCACATCGAACTCCAGCTAATAGTGACTCTGTCGTAAGTTTGTTTCTCACATAAAGTTCCAGCTAATAGTGACTCTGTCGTAAGTTTGTTTCTCACATCAAACTCCAGCTAATAGTGACTCTGTCCCAAGTTTGTTTCTCACATCAAGCTCCAGCTAACAGTGACTGTCGTAAGTTTGTTTCTCACATCAAGCTCCAGTTAATAATGACTCTGTCCTATGTTTGTTTCTCACATCAAGCTCCAGCTAATAGTGACTCTGTCATCAGTTTGTTTCTCACATCAAGCTCCAGCTAATAGTGACTCTGTCATCAGTTTGTTTCTCATATCAAGCTCCAGCTAATAGTGACTCTGTCCTAAGTTTGTTTTTCACATCAAGCTCCAGCTAATAGTGACTCTGTCGTCAGTTTGTTTCTCATATCAAGCTCCAGCTAATAGTGACTCTGTCATCAGTTTGTTTCTCACATAAAGCTTCACCTAACAGCATCTATGTCATCAGTTTCTTCCTCGCACAAAGGTACAGCTAATAGCATCTATGTCGTCATTTTTCTTCTCACATAAATGTCCAGAAAGTAGCATCTATGTCGTCAGTTTGTTTCTCACATAAATGTCCAGAAAGTAGCATCTATGTCGTCGGTTTTCTTTTCACACAAATGTCCAGAAAATAGCATCTCTGTCGTCAGTTTGTTTCTCATATAAATGTCCATAAAGTAGCATCTCTGTCGTCAGTTTCCGTCTCTCATAAATGTCCAGAAAGTAGCATCTCTGTCGTCAGTTTGTTTCTCAAATAAATGTCCAGAAAGTAGCGTCACTGTTGTCAGTCTGTCTATCACATAAAGTTCCAATATGAATCGTCCATGTCGTCAGTTTGTTTCTCACATCAAGCTCCAGCAAGTAGCGTCTATGTCGTCAGTTTGTCAGCAAGTAGCGTCTATGTCGTCAGTTTGTCAGCAAGTAGCGTCTATGTCGTCAGTTTGTCAGCAAGTAGCGTCTATGTCGTCAGTTTGTTTCTCACATAAATCTCCAGCAAGTAGTGTCTATGTCGTCAGTTTGTCAGCAAGTAGCGTCTATGTCGTCAGTTTGTCAGCAAGTAGCGTCTATGTCGTCAGTTTGTTTCTCACATAAATCTCCAGCAAGTAGCGTCTATGTCGTCAGTTTGTTTCTCACATAAATCTCCAGCAAGTAGCGTCTATGTCGTCAGTTTGTTTCTCACATAAATCTCCAGCAAGTAGCGTCTATGTCGTCAGTTTGTTTCTCACATAAATCTCCAGCAAGTAGCGTCTATGTCGTCAGTTTGTTTCTCACATAAATCTCCAGCAAGTAGCGTCATGTCGTCAGTTTGTTTCTCACATAAATCTCCAGCAAGTAGCGTCTATGTCGTCAGTTTGTCAGCAACTAGCGTCTCTGTCGTCAGTTTGTTTCTCACATAAAGCTCCACCAACTAGCGTCTCTGTCGTCAGTTTGTTTCTCACATAAAATTCCAGCAAGTAGCGTCTCTGTCGTCAGTTTGTTTCTCACATAAAATTCCAGCAAGTAGCGTCTATGTCGTCAGTTTGTTTCTCACATAAAATTCCAGCAAGTAGCGTCTATGTCGTCAGTTTGTTTCTCACATAAAATTCCAGCAAGTAGCGTCTATGTCGTCAGTTTGTTTCTCACATAAAGCTCCACCAACTAGCGTCTCTGTCGTCAGTTTGTTTCTCACATAAAGCTCCACCAACTAGCGTCTCTGTCGTCAGTTTGTTTCTCACATAAAGCTCCAGCTAATAGCGTCTACGTCGTCAGTCTGTTTGTCACATAAAACTCTAATAGCGTATATATCATCAGTATGTTCTCACATAAAGGTCCACCAATTAGCGTCTCTGTCGTCAGTTTGTTTCTCACATAAAGCTACAGCTAATAGCGTCTATGTTGTCAGTGTGTTTCTCACATAAAGCACCACCAAGTAGTGTCTCTGTCGTCAGTTTGTTTCTCATATAAAGCTTCACCATGTAGTGTCTATGTCGTAAGTTTGTTTCTCACATAAAGCTACAGCTAATATTGTCTATGTTGTCTGTTTGTTTCTCACATAAAGCCCCAGCTAATAGCGTCTATGTTGTCAGTGTGTTTCTCACATAAAGCACCACCAAGTAGTGTCTCTGTCGTCAGTTTGTTTCTCATATAAAGCTCAACCATGTAGTGTCTATGTCGTAAGTTTGTTTCTCATATAAAGCTCCACCATGTAGTGTCTATGTCATCAGTTTGTTTATCACATAAAGCTCCAGCAAGTAGCGTCTATGCCGTCAGTGTTTTCACAAACACTTTTTCCTTTGTCCATCTTGTATATTGTTTTATATTGCTTTGTATCTCTTTGTGTTATCGTCTTACGCTCTGTATACGTAAATATTAAATGTTTATAACTTGTTTTAAGTGTTTCAGTGTGATTAAATATACCAGTAATAAAGATGCACCACAAAATGAAATATACCAGTAATAAAGATGCACTACAAACTTAAATATACCAGTAATAAAGATACACTACAAACTGAAATCACATACCAATGTGAAGATATGCATGTCATAATAGCAACACACAAAACTGGAAATGGATTGGTCATGTGCTCCGAAGAGAGTCTAGCAACACTGCTAAAACAGCCAGGCGATGAACACCCGAGGAAAAAGAAAGAGAGGATTACCCAAGGCTAGAACTGTAGAAGAGGAAATGAGTAGCAGGCAGAACAGCTGGGGCACGTGGCTGGGCACGAACCGTGAGAGGTGGAGGGAGTTTGTTCTGGCCTTCAAGAAGTCACAGGGCGTACCAGGTCTCATATAAAGCTCAACCATGTAGTGTCTATGTCGTAAGTTTGTTTCTCATATAAAGCTCCACCATGTAGTGTCTATGTCATCAGTTTGTTTATCACATAAAGCTCCAGTAAGTAGCGTCTATGCCGTCAGTGTTTTCACAAACACTTTTTCCTTTGTCCATCTTTGTATTATTGTTTTATATTGCTTTGTATCTCTTTGTGTTATCGTCTTACGCTCTGTATAAAGTAAATATTAAATGTTTATAACTTGTTTTAAGTGTTTCAGTGTGATTAAAATATACCAGTAATAAAGATGCACCACAAAATGAAATATACCAGTAATAAAGATGCACTACAAACTTAAATATACCAGTAATAAAGATACACTACAAACTGAAATCACATACCAATGTGAAGATATGCATGTCATAATAGCAACAACAACAAAAACTGGAAATGGATTGGTCATGTGCTCCGAAGAGAGTCTAGCAACACTGCTAAAACAGCCAGGCGATGAACACCCGAGGGAAAAAGAAAGAGAGGATTACCCAAGGCTAGAACTGTAGAAGAGGAAATGAGTAGCAGGCAGAACAGCTGGGGCACGTGGCTGGGCACGAACCGTGAGAGGTGGAGGGAGTTTGTTCTGGCCTTCAAGAAGTCACAGGGCGTACCAGGTGGCGATCGCCAACCAGGGACATGGATGGATGGGATGAACAAGCTGAGATAGACCAGTGATAAAGAGCTACCACAAAACCAGTGATAAAGAGCTACCACAACCTGAGACACTTGCAGACTATGTCTCTATCACTCAGATATTAACACTGTGATTAAAAACTAAAAAATTCATCTTTAAGTTAAAACTGTGACCTCTGTTATACCTATAAAAGGGACATCACTGTCGCTGATAAGGAGAGGCTCTTAACAATCTAGACAGACAAGTCGCCAGGTTCCCTGAACCAGGTACCAGGGTCATATCAGAAGTCGTGGGCACACTTTTTTTTAAAATTAGAATTTATATAGAGAGAAAATATAAATGTGCCACCTTAACCTGCTTCCTTTTCTTCACTTTTCAACGTAATCTCCAGTTCTCTGCATACATTCTTCCCATCGCTAAGCAAGTTTGAAAATACCCTCCTGCCAGATTTCCGTTCCAGCTGACTGATGGCACAGACGCACTGTTTTCTGGACGTTCTCTCCTGTGGGACCCAGCTGGCACAAACTTTTCTATAGCCTTGGGTTTCAATCATTTCCTGTACTGCATTGTGTCCTATTCCAAGATGTACAGTGATCTCAGATACTGTGACACGTCTGCCTTCTTTAATGATGTCATCAACGCTTTCCACGTTGTGTTCAGTTGAGACAGGTCGAGGGCAACCGCTGCAAGGCATATCTTGGATGCTTGTGTTTCCATCTTTGAAATGTTTCACCTGCCTCATAACACTGCTAGCACCCATACACACATCTTCATACGCAAGTTGAAGTCTTTGGTGAACTTCAGCAGCGGGGATTTCCTCTTTAACAAGGGACTCAATAACAACACGTTAACGAAACGAAACTTCAGCACCCCCCCCCCTCATTTTGTTTCTGCTCCTCGTGGTCAAGTGACACATGCTAGTGACGTCACGTGACCTCTACATGAAGTGCAAAGGATACAAGTTAAGGTGATACATTTATATTTTCTCTATCTACAAATTCTTATTTTTAAAAAATTGTGCTCACGACTTTCGGTATGACCGTCGTAATTATTCAAAACAGAATTGAAAGCTTATTTTTTCGCAGCATGAAAGCTAGGTTTGTTGAGGCAGTGAAGCTGAGCTTGAAGCATGCACAACCTCGTCTAACAGGTTCAAGGACAGGCCAAATCTATTTAACATTAAAATGCAAGGAGAAGCAGATACTGAGGCTGTAGTACACGCATCACAACCTACGGGGACGTAACTCTGGGCTGTGCTTGTATATCTCTTCACTCACTGTAAATATCACATGCAACTATCTATTACACGGAACAGCGAATATCACACCCAACTATCTATTACATGGACTAGAGAATATCACATGCAACTATCTATTACATGGACTAAAGAATATGACATACAACATTACACAGACTATAGAATATACTATACAACGATTTATTACAAAGATTAGAAAATATTATATTGAACAATTTATTACACACATACTAGAGAATATACTATGCAACGATTTATTCCACACACTATAGAATATTGCATACAACGATTTATTCCACACACTATAGAATATTGCACTCAGCGATTTATTCCACACACTATAGAATATTGCATACAACGATTTATTCCACACACTATAGAATATTGCATTCAACGATTTATTCCACACACTATAGAATATTGCATTCAACGATTTATTCCACACACTATAGAATATTGCATTCAACGATTTATTCCACACACTATTGAATATTGCATTCAACGATTTATTACAAAGATTAGAAAATATTATATTGAACAATTTATTACACACATACTAGAGAATATACTATGCAACGATTTATTCCACACACTATAGAATATTGCATTCAACGATTTATTCCACACACTATAGAATATTGCATTCAACGATTTATTCCACACACTATAGAATATTGCATTCAACGATTTATTCCACACACTATAGAATATTGCATTCAACGATTTATTACATAGACTATATAATTAACACCTGAAAGATTCGTTACACCAGCTGTAGATATCAAACAAACTGTAGAATGTTGCATATAACAATTGTAGATATCACAGACTGTAGAATATGGCATATAACAAATCATTACACAGGCTGTAGATATCACAAACTGTAGAATACTGCATATAACGCACAGACTAGATATCACAGACTATAGAATATGGCATATAACAAATCATTACACAGGCTGTAGATATCACAAATGTTAGAAAACGAGTCCTAAAATGCTATATTGAACCTATCTTGTTATATGGAAGTGAATCATGGACAATAGGCAAGTCTGCACAAAAATCATTGGAAGCAGCAGAAATGTGGTTTATTAGAAGAATGTTGCGAATCCCCTGGACAGCAAAAATAACTAATGAAGAATGTATGAGAAGAGCTGGAGAGACAAAAAACCTGGTCAAAAAGATAAGAGAGAGACAGTGTACTTTCATAGGACATGCAATGAGAAGAGGGGGCATTGAAAATATTATAACAACAGGAAAAATAGAAAGAAGAAGATCAAGAGGAAGACCAAGAGAAATGATACTGGACAGTCTGACGGGATGGTGTGAGAGGAGATCACCAACTGAGCTGATGGCCTGCATGAAGGATCGGATACTCTGGAGAAGCATAATAGCCAACGCCAGTCGGCACGGCACATGATGATGATGATGAGGTATCACAAACTGTATGCATATGCAGGAACTCTCTACCGTAGAGAGCAGAACAACAACACAACTCCTTCAGATCATCAGAGGAAGTACCCCCCACCCCCTCAGACAAGTGTTTCGGCCCTTTAAACTCCTGACACTCTAGGGGGGGGGGGGGGGGGGGCGCCTGGGTCATGACTTTCAGAGGTCTTGTGAGTTGTTGCCTTTTTTTTTCCCCGGTTCCGGGATTGAACCCATGATCTTCCAGTTGCCACTGCACTTTTTTTTAAGTGCGTCTTTAGCGATTTAGCTACGGAGGACTGGTATTGGTTGTGGCAAATGAAATTACTTATGTTCCCAATGCTTGTTTCGCATACTCCACAATTAGTATGAGGCCTTTTTTGCTGTTTCTGGAAGGCTTCTCAATGCCCTTGCTCTTGCTTGTCCCTTTATGCCCAGTTGCTTACATAGGTCATATGCTGATGTTGCTACGAATCCTCTTGCTTCCACTTCTACAGCTATCACTTTTGCCCTGATTCCTGCCCCCTGCCTCAGTTGCTTGACCAGATCATTGTACTTCTCACATTTGAATAAATGCTGTTCCTCTATTCTAGTTTCGTATGGGACCGTAAGCTCGATCATTATTAATTCCTGTTTTTCTGTGGAGTACACTACAATGTTCGGTCGCATTCCTGTGTTCTTGATGGCAGTCGGGTATTCTCTTCTTCCTGGAAGGTCCGCTATCACATCCCAGTCATTTGTACCATCTAGCAGTGATGGTATGGGAATGTCCCTGATTTCAATATTTGATGTCGTACCAGCACCTATGAAGTATTTAGTTGGGACCTCAACTCTTTTGCTGTTATTTGCTTTATCTTTTGCCCTGTCTACGATGGCTACTAGTTCCTGCAACACTCTGTTGTGCCGCCAGGTGTACCGTCCTTGCCCTAAAGACACTCTACATGCTGACAGCACATGTTCCAATGTTTGCCTTTCGTTGCAGAGAGGGCACTTTGTATCTTCTGATACACCCCATTTGTATAGGTTGGAGCTTGTAGACAGAAGGTCATACATAGCTCTGATGATGAAGCTGAGCCTCAAGGGTGCCATTTTCCAAATGTCATTCCATGTTAGTGATCTCTGCAGGACTTCTTCCCATGTTGTCCACTGCCCTTGTTGTGATTGTTGGACTGCCTTCTGGACCCGCTTGTCATCCTCTGAATTCCTTACTTCGCTGATGATCATATCCCTTCTTTCCTTGCAGGAGGCCCTTGACCACCATTTGATTTCGCCATGACCAAATCCCCTTCTGTTGGTCTGGGTGTACCCTATTACTTCTTTCGGCTCCTGCGTTTCCCTGGCTGTGGTCACTTCCTCAATTACTTTCCACTTTCGTCCAGTTTTAAGTGTTGGCTGCACTTCGCGTACCACCGGATCTGTAGATTCTTGTAGCATCATTGCAAGTCTTGTTTTTCCTACCTTGTATTCTTCAACCACAGATCTGAATGGCAGCTGTAGTTTGCTCTTCTTGCAGCACAGCGCTACATCAGTTAATCCTGTAGAATACTGCATATAACGCACAGACTAGATATCACAGACTGTAGAATATCGCATATAACGAATTATATCACAGACTGTAGAATATCACATATAATGAATCATTACAAAGACTGTAAATATTACACAAACTGTATAATATCACATACACTGAGATATTACTCAGGCCGGATTTGTGCTGTAAGAAAACAGCATATTTGTGTTTTTAGATATTTAGCAAGAAGAACAAAAGTATAATAGTGTCCAGTATACCATACTGCATGAAGCAAATGTAATCAAATACTTTTATTCACAGTCCTGTAGTGTTGCTTTCAATCCACTTTAAACTATATGACACTGCATACACAATGCGTTCCCTTGCATCGTTTATTAACAAATGTACAGAGTAATGCATAATGCTAGTGAATTAATGTATCTATTTGCGACCTATTATTTTCATTGTGTAACCATATGTACACAGGATTAAATGTAGGTTAATAAATATTATTTGAAAATAAATACTAACTTGATAACAAAAAGAAGATACGCATGAAAAGCCTGTGATTTCATATGTAATGAAAGAGTTCCTTTCTGATGCGAGTTTATAAAGAAGTAAATGGAACGACTTTTCAAAATTCAATATTAGTTCTTGAGAGCGATGGCACTCTGCAATCATTAACCACAAGCTATCAACTGGAGCACAACAGGCTGAAGAAAAAGAGGTCGACCACGTGAAACTCTAAAGAGAAGCCAGTTTAGTGGCCATAACATCCCTTGATGAAGTTGAAAAACTCACAGAAAACAGGAAAACTTGGTAGACAACTATGAGAGCCCTATGTGACATTTAATGGCACAGGAAGGATGTAAGATGTAAGATTACTTCATGAGTCAAGAAAATGACAAGTCAAATTTTAAGAATGGCAAAATGTGTCCCGTAAAGCAGAGTTTTATTCAGGTTTGTTGCCTATATTCAACAGAAAGATAATGCTTTTCCTGACAATATTTGATGTAATTTTATAACACTGAAATACTTTTCCTGACAATATTTGATGTAATGTTATAATACTGAAATACTTTTCCTGACAATATTTGATGTAATTTTATAACACTGAAATACTTTTCCTGACAATATTTGATGTAATTTTATAACACTGAAATACTTTTCCTGACAATATTTGATATAATTTTATAACACTGAAATACTTTTCCTGACAATATTTGATGTAATTTTATAACACTGAAATACTTTTCCTGACAATATTTGATGTAATTTTATAACACTGAAATACTTTTCCTGACAATATTTGATGTAATTTTATAACACTGAAATACTTTTCCTGACAATATTTGATGTAATTTTATAACACTGAAATACTTTTCCTGACAATATTTGATGTAATTTTATAACACTGAAATACTTTTCCTGACAATATTTGATGTAATTTTATAACACTGAAATACTTTTCCTGACAATATTTGATGTAATTTTATAACACTGAAATACTTTTCCTGACAATATTTGATGTAATTTTATAACACTGAAATACTTTTCCTGACAATATTTGATGTAATGTTATAATACTGAAATACTTTTCCTGACAATATTTGATGTAATTTTATAACACTGAAATACTTTTCCTGACAATATTTGATGTAATGTTATAACACTGAGTGAATGAACATGACATGGCCATGTATTTCCGTGTTAAACTGACAACTAACAGATGCAGCAATGATAAGCTGGAGTGAAAAATGCAGACTGATAAAAGTCTCCCACCTCCACTTACACTGATTGAGAAAGTCTCCCACCTCCACTTACACTGACTGAGAAAGTCTCCCACCTCCACTTACACTGATTGAGAAAGTCTCCCACCTCCACTTACACTGACTGAGAAAGTCTCCCACCTCCACTTACACTGATTGAGAAAGTCTCCCACCTCCACTTACACTGATTGAGAAAGTCTCCCACCTCCACTTACACTGATTGAGAAAGTCTCCCACCTCCACTTACACTGATTGAGAAAGTCTCCCACCTCCACTTACACTGACTGAGAAAGTCTTAGTAGCCTGACTATTGATTTCTTAGACAATGCTTCAGGAGAATTTCAGTGTTTGCAGACTTGATGTCTAGTTTCAATATTTGCTTGGGTACATCTGTGTGTGATGAATGTTGAATCAGTGGGTAGATATGTTAAAGAGTGGGAGGTGAAGTTTATCTGCAGCAATGAGCCTTAATGGTTCAGAAAGCTGAAGAAGAAGAAGAAGAAGAAGAGTGAACAAATCAATAGATAAATATTTTAAAGACTGAGTAAACATGTCCATTTTTCCTTTCCCTCCTCTTTCTACCAGTTTTTTTTTTAGAACTAAACCATGCACCTCCATCTAACTCTACAGAAAATGAGATTCATGTGGTTCAGAAATAATAATAGTCAGTGGGAAAATGAGTTAATCTGTTGTAGAATTAGTTCCTGCATATGTAAACATGGCATGATAAAACCATGTATGAGCTTTCACAATGAAACATTTGTTACGTGTTACTTGTTTATGAACTAAACTCTCTGTAAAATCTCTTTATTTTTTTTTTTCTGAACTAAACTCTCTGTAAAATCACCTTACTTCACTAATATCAACCTATAATTCTCTCCCAACCTTTGTTTTTCCATTGCTGACTAATCTTTAGTCTGATCCTATCTTCTGACATTCTCCAAACATTTTAGTTTGAGTAATGTAAACTAAATCCCTAACATAAAAACTACTTTATGATTTTGTGCCACCACGTCACATCTACTTTATCCTTCTTGGTCCTAACATCATATCCACTTTATTATTCTGGATACTGTCATATCTACTTTACCAACATGGGGTATAACATATATTTCATTGTTCTGTATCCTAATATAACATCTACTTTATTGTGCTGGATCCTAATATAACATCTATTTTATTGTTTTATGTCCCAACATCACAACTACTTTATCATTCTGGGTCCTAATGTCATATCTACTTTATCAATATTGGTCATAACATTTACTTTATTATTATGAATTATATCATCACATCCACTTCATCACATCGTTTCATGTCCTAATGTCACATCTAATTTAACATTTGTTCTAATGCCACATCTACTTTATAATTCTGAGGCCTAATGTCATATTTATTTTATCATTCTGGGCCTTCATATTATGTCTGCTTTGTGATTACCATTCTTCACGTCACATCTACTTTATCATTCTCAGCCCTTATGTTAACATCCACTTTATTATTCTCAACACTTATGTTAACATCTACTTTATCATTCTCAGCCCTTATGTTAACATCTACTTTATTATTCTCAACCCTTATGTTAACATCTACTTTATCATTCTGACCCCTTATGTTAACATCTACTTTAGTGTTCTCAGCCCTTATGTTAACATCTACTTTATCATTCTCAGTCCTTATGGTAACATCTACTTTAGCATTCTCATCCCTTATGTTAACATCTACTCTGTCATTTGGAGGCAGTATGTCACATTACTTTTTTTTCCATTGTGGCTCTGATATGACATGAGCGGCCACATCACATTATTTTATCATTCTAAGCTCACTCAAGTTTACCCCTTGCTGGTGGTGGTTTTCTGCATGAACTAGCAGTCTGTACGCTGGCAGCCTAAGTGCAAGCTTATGCTGCAGGCAGGCCTTCCGTATGAACTAGCAGTCTGTACGCTGGCAGCCTAAGTGCCAGCTTATGCTACAGGCAGGCCTTCTGTATGAACTAGCAGTCTGTACACTGGCAGCCTAAGTGCCAGCTTATGCTACAGGCAGGCCGTCCGTATGAACTAGCAGTCTGTACACTGGCAGCCTAAGTGCAAGCTTATGCTACAGGCAGGCCTTCCGTATGAACTAGCAGTCTGTACGCTGGCAGCCTAAGTGCAAGCTTATGCTGCAGGCAGGCCTTCTGTATGAACTAGCAGTCTGTACGCTGGCAGCCTAAGTGCAAGCTTATGCTACAGGCAGGCCTTCCGTATGAACTAGCAGTCTGTACGCTGGCAGCCTAAGTGCCAGCTTATGCTACAGGCAGGCCTTCCGTATGAACTAGCAGTCTGTACGCTGGCAGCCTAAGTGCCAGCTTATGCTACAGGCAGGCCTTCCGTATGAACTAGCAGTCTGTACGCTGGCAGCCTAAGTGCCAGCTTATGCTACAGGCAGGCACACAACTAATCAACCAAATCTGCACAGAATATTTCAACTCTAAAATAACTCATGCAGAAAGTGACAGGTAGAAGGATGAAAACATTATTTTTGGCGGAAATTAGTGATCAGCCAGTACAAGTGTACCCGTATTTCACCTTGCATGAAGAAATCTCCCAGATACCAGGTCAATATTAACATTCAGGACTTTCAACTTTATAAAATTTTAAATAAAAAAAAACTTTAAACACACAAATATCAGCGGGAAGTAAATGTTCCTGTCATTTTTGTTTTCTTATGTTATCTGTGGTGAGATTTAATCTATATAAAATGCTCACATGCTGAGCCATAGTCAAATGTGACTTATTTTCCTTGATGCAAAAACTGAGCATCATCATCCTACCATCATGATTAGCCTCCAGTCGATTTTGCTGGTCTCTTTTTACTAGGTTTTTTTTTTAGTATAAACCGGCTACGGTAACTGACACCCTCCAAAAGTTTCTGTTTTTCTCTTGTTTAATCAATAATTTACCGGTAATTGCCAGTTAGTGCAATGACTGCTGGAAATAGTTACACCCCGACAATAACATTAATAATCTCAGAGTTTTATACTTCATTCTGCAAAAGAAAAATGTTTATTAGCACTGAAAATCTCATAACCTGTGTCAACTACAATTTATAGTTCTGTGCAAGCTTAAGCCCAGCTAATCAAGCTTTAAACTGTCCCCCCACACCCACTCCATACATACACACGGCTCTACTTCCATCCTATGCTAGAGTGGAGGTTATAGTCGGACAAACACAGAAAATGACAGTCGCACACTTGAGTGCACATCCTCTGTTTAAAGCAGACGCTGAAAACTTTTAGCCCATCATGTTTTAGTCATGGCCTTCATCTGCAGCATTCTTATTTCTTACATCATGTTTTAGTCATGGTCTTCATCTGCAGCATTCTTATTTCTTACACCATGTTTTAGTCATGGTCTTCATCTGCAGCATTCTTATTTCTTACACCATGTTTTAGTCATGGTCTTCATCTGCAGCATTGTTACTTCTTACGTCATGTTTTAGTCATGGTCTTCATCTGCAGCATTCTTATTTCTTACGTCATGTTTTAGTCATGGTCTTCATCTGCAGCATTCTTATTTCTTACGTCATGTTTTAGTCATGGTCTTCATCTGCAGCATTCTTATTTCTTACGTCATGTTTTAGTCATGGTCTTCATCTGCAGCATTCTTATTTCTTACATCATGTTTTAGTCATGGCCTTCATCTGCAGCATTCTTATTTCTTACATCATGTTTTAGTCATGGTCTTCATCTGCAGCATTCTTATTTCTTACACCATGTTTTAGTCATGGTCTTCATCTGCAGCATTCTTATTTCTTACACCATGTTTTAGTCATGGTCTTCATCTGCAGCATTGTTACTTCTTACGTCATGTTTTAGTCATGGTCTTCATCTGCAGCATTCTTATTTCTTACGTCATGTTTTAGTCATGGTCTTCATCTGCAGCATTCTTATTTCTTACGTCATGTTTTAGTCATGGTCTTCATCTGCAGCATTCTTATTTCTTACGTCATGTTTTAGTCATGGTCTTCATCTGCAGCATTCTTATTTCTTACGTCATGTTTTAGTCATGGTCTTCATCTGCAGCATTCTTATTTCTTACGTCATGTTTTAGTCATGGTTTTCATCTGCAGCATTCTTATTTCTTACACCATGTTTTAGTCATGGTCTTCATCTGCAGCATTCTTATTTCTTACACCATGTTTTAGTCATGGTCTTCATTTGCAGCATTCTTATTTCTTACGTCATGTTTTAGTCATGGTCTTCATCTGCAGCATTCTTATTTCTTACACCATGTTTTAGTCATGGTCTTCATCTGCAGCATTCTTATTTCTTACGTCATGTTTTAGTCATGGTCTTCATCTGCAGCATTCTTATTTCTTACGTCATGTTTTAGTCATGGTCTTCATCTGCAGCATTCTTATTTCTTACGTCATGTTTTAGTCATGGTCTTCATCTGCAGCATTCTTATTTCTTACATCATGTTTTAGTCATGGTCTTCATCTGCAGCATTCTTATTTCTTACATCATGTTTTAGTCATGGTCTTCATCTGCAGCATTGTTATTTTTTACATCATGTTTTAGTCATGGTCTTCATCTGCAGCGTTCTTATTTCTTACATCATGTTTTAGTCATGGTCTTCATCTGCAGCATTCTTATTTCTTACGTCATGTTTTAGTCATGGTCTTCATCTGCAGCATTGTTATTTCTTACATCATGTTTTAGTCATGGTCTTCATCTGCAGCATTCTTATTTCTTACATCATGTTTTAGTCATGGTCTTCATCTGCAGCATTCTTATTTCCTACATCATGTTTTAGTCATGGTCTTCATCTGCAGCATTGTTATTTCTTACATCATGTTTTAGTCATGGTCTTCATCTGCAGCATTCTTATTTCTTACATAGGCTACACTGTCCAGAACCTGGACAAGTTGTTGGGCTTCATTATTCTTGGCATGTCAATGTCTGCAATGGTTACAAGGCACACAGGGTAGTGTACGCGAGAGAGAGAGGGGGGGGGGATATCTCTTTCACATAAGTAACAGAAGTAAAAGAGAACAAATAATGAGGAAAAAGAGTGTATAACACACCTAAAGCATATAATAGGTCTTACAAAGAATTGGTTGAAACTTCTACATGCACAAAAATCCAAATGATAAAAACAAAACAAAGTGAACAGTGAACCTTGAAAATGTTCGTCAACATCCAATACAGTCAGATACTGACAACCTTCCCACTAGTGTCTTGGACAAGATGAATTCTCCCTCACTAACACTCAAGCTAAGCTTCTTTGACTGCCACTAGTCACAAACATAACATACCTCTGGTTGCAATATACAATTACATCTGTTAACAGATCTGTCACATGTATGAGCATGTGAAGATCATGAGCTATCATGCTGAACTTTACTAACTGCGCATATAAGCAGGAAGACTGGAGTGTGAGGTTTTCTGTCACACTAGTCAAATTCTTGTAACACTGGAGTGTGAGGTTTTCTGTCACACTAGTCAACCAATTCTTGTAAGACTGGAGTGTGAGGTTTTCTGTCACACTAGTCAACCAATTCTTGTAACACTGGAGTGTGAGGTTTTCTGTCACACTCTCTCTCTCTCTCTGAACCTTAAGTGCCCAGGGCACATGGGGCTTCCGCAAGGGTTTTCCACAAATGCCTGTCCTTCGCCTTTTTTTCTGCTCTTGCCCAGGTGAGCCCTCTATTGCTCAACATCCTTTCTGTTGTTCTTCTCCATGTCTCTTTTGGTCTACCCTTACTTCTGCTCCCCTGTGGTGTTGCTAGTTTTCCAGTCTGGTTTAGTGTTCTTACATTCCAGCTGCCTATTTGCACTGTCACACTAGTCAACTAATTCTTGTAAGACAGGAGTGTGAGGTTTCTGTCAAACTAGTCAACCAATTCTTGTAAGACAGGAGTGTGAGGTTTTCTGTCAAACTAGTCAACCAACTCTTGTAAGGCTGGAGTGTGAGGTTTTCTGTCAAACTAGTCAACCAACTCTTGTAAGGCTGGAGTATGAGGTTTTCTGTCACACTAGTCAACCAACTCTTGTAAGGCTGGAGTATGAGGTTTTCTGTCACACTAGTCAACAAAGTCTTGTAATACTGGAGTGTGAGGTTTTCCATCATATTATTCAACCAAGTCTTGTAATACTGGAGTGTGAGGTTTTCCATCATATTAGTCAACCAACTCTTGTAAGACTGGAATATGAGGTTTTCCATCATATTAGTCAACCAACTCTTGTAATACTGGAGTGTGAGGCTTTCCATCATATTATTCAACCAACTCTTGTAATACTGGAGTGTGAGGCTTTCCATCATATTATTCAACCAATTCTTGTAAGACTGGAGTGTGAGGCTTTCCATCGTATTATTCAACCAACTCTTATAAGACTGGAGTATGAGATTTTCCATCATATTAGTCAACCAACTCTTTTAATACTGCAGCCTGAGGTTTTCCATCATATTAGTCAACCAACTCTTGTAAGACTGCAGCCTGAGGTTTTCCATCATATTAGTCAACCAACTCTTGTAAGACTGCAGCCTGAGGTTTTCCATCATATTAGTCAACCAACTCTTTTAATACTGCAGCCTGAGGTTTTCCATCATATTATTCAACCAAGTCTTGTAAGACTGCAGCCTGAGGTTTTCTACCACATTAGTCAACCAACTCTTTTAAGACTGCAGCCTGAAGTTTTCTATCACATTAGTCAACCAAGTCTTGTAAGACTGCAGCCTCAGGCTTTCTATCACATTAGTCAACCAACTCTTGTAAGACTGCAGCCTCATGCTTTCTATCACATTAGTCAAACAATTCTTGGAGGACTGCAGCCTCAGGCTTTCTATCACATTAGTCCGACAATTCTTGTAGGACTGCAGCCCGAGGCTTTCTATCACATTAGTCCAACAATTCTTGTAGGACTGCACCTCAAGGCTTTCTATCACATTAGTCAACCAACTCTTGTAAGACTGCAGCCTGAAGCTTTCTATCACATTAGTCCAACAATTCTTGTAGAACTGCAGCCCGAAGCTTTCTATCACATTAGTCCAACAATTCTTGTAGAACTGCAGCCCGAAGCTTTCTATCACATTAGTCCAACAATTCTTGTAGAACTGCAGCCCGAAGCTTTCTATCACATTAGTCCAACAATTCTTGCAGAACTGCAGCCCGAAGCTTTCTATCACATTAGTCCAACAATTCTTGCAGAACTGCAGCCCGAAGCTTTCTATCACATTAGTCCAACAATTCTTGCAGAACTGCAGCCTGAAGCTTTCTATCACATTAGTCCAACAATTCTTGTAGGACTGGGTGTGACTTTTTCCATTGCATATTAATGTCCAGTTTCTTTTTTGCTGCATATCTTGGCAAAGAAATCCCAACTTTCAGCTACAGGCAGGCATCCTGCACTTTTCCTACTGTAATGAAAGCTTTAAAATGAAACTAACATACATGTGCGCTATCTGAAACTGACTGTATAGTAAAGGAGAGAGGGTACTTACCCTGTGTGAGCTGAGTCCTTCAATGTTCACAACATATCCAACACCACAAGCCTCAGACTCTAGAGATGGGTTATACAGGCCCTGCGCCGGGGGCAGGCCCGGGTTTGTGTACTCATTAGCACTGACCACCGGCATTGTGCTAGTGAAACAATATGTACATTCACTATAATCCGTCATAAAACATGTACATTCACTATAATCTGTCATAAAACATGTACATTCACTATAATTTGTCATAAAACATGTACATTCACTATAATCTAACATATATGCTAGCTGTCATTATAAACACACCACACAAACAACTTACTGTGAAGTGTGAAGTGTTTTTCTGTAGGTGAGCAATTTTCAAGCTCCAAATGCATGCAAATGTGGCAGTTAATTTAATTACATTTTTCTGATGATGTAATGTTTACTTTAAATTTGGAATGTAGCATATGCAAATTAATTTTTTCTTCATTTATGGTCTTGTTAAAAATAATATGACTCTGAAATCTGGCACACATGCTAGGCAAGTTTAAGCAAGTAAAAGGTCATCATCTGTTTCCACGGAAAAGAAGTCTGTTAATGTTTTTGTCATGCTCTGAATGTTGTCACAAGAGCAATGGCAAGCGGTTGGTATGACGACCAAATATCTTATCAAACATTCTCTCTGTGACCATTCGACTACAGTGAGGCTGAACCAGAGATTTCAGGCAATGGGTACCACAAATCAGGGCTGAAGATTGTTAAATGTTACAGAAAGATCTGCACAACCGTTTCCGAACAGCAACTCAGACAGCATACACCTGGCACTCTGCAACAGCTTGGGGCGCCAAATGAGCGTGAATTTTGTTTTTTACACTTAGCGTAGACAGCCGCTTATGAGCCACTCTGAATTATGTTATGTTTAAGAACACAGCAAGTTTATGTCCATAAATGGATGAGAAGTGTGAAATCAGTGTTTTATATATTTTAAATCTAGTACAATGACTTATGGCTCAAAAAAGTAAAGTGGTGCGTTTTTAATGGTGGACAGAGTAATCACCAAATCCACATACGGCAACATACAAATATGTTTACCAAATCAACATACAAAAAGGAACTGGGCTATCACAAGATCTCTTGGTCAAAATGAACTATGGTGGTATTTACTGAGCATACCCTAACCAAATCTGATACACAGTAAGTCTCTCCCTTTCTCATTTAAATGTTAAATACCTCTGTTACATACACAGTATACTTGTACTATGTAGACAACTGTTTACATGACTTTCATTCTGTAACAGAATTGTGAGATTAAGGGCAGAATGTCAGACCATTCACTGTCTGTTATATTTTTAATCATTTTTGTTGTATGCATCTAGTAGTAAACTAACAGTGAATATGTAGGACAGTTCATGTTCAGTAACGAAGGGTGTAATGTTCACTGGTCCTGTGTAGGAATCCATCTATCCATGTATTTCTTTCAAAGACTGACGCGGTTTCACTGTACTTTCAAAATGTGACGAGATTTAACTGTACTTTCAAACTGTGATGAGATTTCACTGTACTTTCAAAGAATGACGAGAGTTCACTGTACTTTCAAACTATGACGAGATTTTACTGTAAGTGTGCGCGAAATGTGGTATTTAGTTATTCCAGTATATTAGTTGTTCTTTATTTGTGAATGTATGGATACGAAGATATGTTCTTACGTTTTTATGTACTTAAACTGAATGATTGGAAAAGTGAATGACAAGAGACATAAGGCAGAATGTCCTGTGTGAATTCGCATAAAATTAACATGACAGACGCAGACAGTAATTTGAAATGGTGAAGAAGACTGAGGGTAATTTTGTTGCATGTATCTTGTATGTAGTTATTTCTATAATGAACACAAGAGACGGGTTCAGTAAAACTTAACAGGTTTATCATTTCAAATTTGTTCTTTTAGTTTTATTATTTCTGTTTTAATCATGTTTGTCATAAGCATAACATATCTGTAACATGCGATGTAGAGACACACAAAGTTTTTGGATATAAGTATACAGTATAAAAACTAATACAAATATACACAAAACCACTGCAGTAAAGTTGTGATAACAACATGTAAGGACTACATGAAACAAAAGCAGGAATAGCTTTATTAGTTGGCCAGCACACAGCTGTAATGTTTCGTTTACAAACTAACCATACAAAAGCATACAAGACAAATGAAAATGATAAAAAGAAGGGGAAATATAAATTCTTTCAATGACATACAATAAAATAAGAATGAAACATAAGGGATGCACTTGGCTGTGAATTTCACGTTCTTATTTATGATATGAACATTTGGCGAACTACCTCGCGAGCCCTATGTGACATTTAACGGCATGGGAAGGATAAAAGATATAAGATATACAAGGTGTGTGATATAAAGTGGAATGAATTCAAGAATAGCATAGAGGTCAGACAGATGAGCAAACAACAACCTGTCTCATGGTTGATCAGAAAAAGAAGATGGACATATGTCGGTCATGTGATGAGAAGAAACAATCAGATAATCCCCAAACAAGCCATCAAATGGAACACAACAGGTCGAAGAAAAAGAGGTCGACCATGTGAAACTCTAAAGCGGACATTGCTAAGAGAAGCCAATTCAGTGGGCATAACATACCTTGATGTGACTGAAAAACTCGCCAAAGACAAGACATTCTGGCGAACTACCATGTGGGCCCTAAGTGACGTTTAACGGCACGGGAAGGATGTAAGATTTAAGATATATATATATATATATATATACACACGCGCGTGTGTATGTAGGTTACAGCATAACTCTGGAACACTGGGAGCAATTTCAACCAAACTTGGTACACATATGACTTACAATCTGGAGAAAAGTACTGGGGGGGGGGGGGGAGGAGTGAAAATAAGGGTGAGATCTCCAATTATTTTACTACGGAACCTCGAACCATCAAAACATTGCAACAGCACAAGGCTGTGTGTAAAGGGATGCTGGGCAGTGTAGCTGAAGTGACTATCTTAACAGAACAGGGAGAAGGTGATGCAGTTTCTATCCCACGGATACTCATTCCGAGAGATCTCCCTTTTAACTTTAAGAGATTGCAATTTCCAGTGAGACTTGAGTTCTCGATCATGATAAACAAGCCCAGAGGCAGCCTACACATTACATTTTACAAATTTGCTAACTCAAAACTTGATTATATACAACATTTTTAGTTTAGCCTCCAGGAGCAAGAATAAATAATTTCTTGGGTGAAAACCCCCCCCCCTTTTTTTTTGAGCAAAGCAACAGAAGGTTGTCCGTGGGAGAAACATGGCGATCTCAAATCCACCCTGCAGTATGAATAATTAATAAATTCCCGAGCAATGCCGGGTAATCAGATAGTAAAAAATAAAATAAAATAACAAGTGAAGATATAACCTGTATTTTATTGAAAATAAGTCCCTTGTGCACTGATACAACGAGTGGCACGACCTAACAAACACTGGAACGACCTCTGCAGTTCTTCTGTGGTATAGCCCTTAAACTCGATGTTACGGCCCTTTGGATGTCATCAGTATTGTCAAAGAAGCGTCCTTTTAATGGAAACTTTAATTTTGGGAATAGAAAATAATCGCCGGGAGACAAATCTGGGGAATAGGGTGGACGGTTGAGAACACACACTTGTTTTGGGGTCAAAAATTCCTGTACAACTACCGCCCGGTGAACCGGTGCAATATCATGAAGAAAGAAAAAACTGTCAGGTGTTGAATACTAGGGTCGGACTCGGATAATCCTTTTCAATAGGCGTTTCAAAATACTTAAATAACTTTAGCAGTGACAGTCTGTCCCTCTGAATTAAATTCTTTGTGAATAACTTCTTTGCTGTCGTAGAAGCACACCTACATTGTTTTCACTTTCGACTTTTGAAGACGTTTTTTTTTTTTTTTGCCTTTTGGTGATGATGATGACTTCCACTGAGCACTTTGGCGTTTAGTTGTGGGATAATAGCGGAAAATCCATGTTTCATAATCTGCAATAATCAAATTTAAGAAATATTTATTTATGCGACACGTTGTGATGATGTCTTTTGCGTACTCAACACGCTGATATTTTTGGTCATCAGACAACGAATGTGGTACAAACCGGCAAGCAACTTTTTTCTTGCTCAAATCTTCCATTAAAATTTTACTAATGGTCTCTCGGTTAACATCATATTCATCTGCCATCATCCTCACTGTCAAACAACGATCTTTTTGTATCCATTCACTGACTTTTGCAATGAGTTCCTCACCACGAACATAAATTGGGCGTCCATGTCTAGTTGCATTTGTAATTGTTTCCACACCACTTTTGAATCGTGAATACTGCCTGAATATCTGTGCACGAGATAAACAATTATCCATAAACTTAATTGTGTGTGTGTATATATGTTTGTGTGTGTCCGTCCGTCCGTCCCCCCTTTACTTTTCTGCGTACACGGAAACGTTACGACTATGCCCTTGTTAATTACTAAAGCTGTTCTTACGTTTCTTTTAAACAGTTTTAACATTCTATCTCATACAGCATGTCTGGAATTCTGAGAGAATTTATGATAAAGACATGGTCTGATAAATGTGTAAGTGGCATGTCTGATATACATGTAAGTGACACGTATGATATATATGTATGTCCTATCAAACTAAACTGACACGTCTAATAAATGTGTAAGTGACAAGTCTGATATATGTGTAAATGATATGTCTGATAAATGTGTAAGTGACAAGTCTGATATATGTGTGACAAATCTGATATATGTGTAAGTGACACGTCTGATATATGTGTAAGTGACACGTCTGATATATGTGTAAGTGACACGTCTGATATATGTGTGACACGTCTAATAAATGTGTAAGTGACACGTCTAATAAATGTGTAAGTGACACGTCTGATATGTGTAACTGATACGTTTGATATATGTGTGACACATCTAATAAATGTGTAAGTGACACATCTAATAAATGTGTAAGTGACACATCTAATAAATGTGTAAGTGACACGTCTAATAAATGTGTACGTGACACGTCTAATAAATGTGTAAGTGACACATCTAATAAATGTGTAAGTGACACGTCTAATAAATGTGTAAGTGACACATCTAATAAATGTGTAAGTGACACGTCTAATAAATGTGTAAGTGACACGTCTAATAAATGTGTAAGTGACACGACACGTCTGATATGTGTAACTGATACGTTTGATATATGTGTGATACATCTAATAAATGTATAAGTGACACATCTAATAAATGTGTAAGTGACACTATGATATATGTGTAAGTGACACGTCTGATATATGCGTGAGTGTCAGGTCTGATATATGCGTGAGTGTCACGTCTGATATATGTATTTGTGACATGTCTGATATATGTGTAAGTGACACGTCTGATATATAAGGAACTTGTGAGATCTGCTATTTTCTACGCTGACCTGGACAATTTTCTAACACTCCGTTTGTGTGGTGGAGTTAGCTCAGTGTTTGTGTGATGGAGTTAGCTCAGTCTGTTTGTGTGGTGGAGTTAGCTTAGTGTATGTGTGGTGGAGTTAACTCACGTATTGTTTGTGTGGTGGAGTTAGCTGACAGCTCCTGTTAGATTATTCCACATCACCGGCACATGGTTCTGATGCCTGAAACATAACACTTACAATAAACTGTTAAGCACTTTACTAGGCAAACAACTGTAATGTTGCAAGGTCAGGTGATCATGAATGGAAGGATAGAAAACACCACTTGACAACGTCAAGGTAAGGCGTGTAGCAGAAGTCTGCAACTTTTGGTCTGTGGCAACGCTGAGCTTCTCTCTTCAGGCTCTGTTGACGCTGCACATTTTAGACAGGAAAACACGGTTGTTTTATCAAATTAAATTAGACGGAAAGTGTATGTGGGGACGCTGAATGTGTCCCGTAGAGCGGAAAGCTGGGCTTCCTTTTAAAAGCGGCCAAGCGTGTAGCAAACATGAAAAGTCGGGGGGGGGGGGGGGGGGGCTATGGCTGTGGCTGTGGAAGATAACTCAAGCCATTTACAGTAACTCCGCATACTATACTAAGAACATCTACAGCTTCACATCTCCTAAGGTAATGTTGCATTTGTTCACGTCTCCAAGAATTCCTGACCGTATGTGTTTGCTTCACATTTCCTGACATAATGTCATGCTTCATATGTTCAAAAATTTCTGACCTAATTGTTGTCTATATATATGATATCTGAAGAACTAATTAACTGTTTTTGTTTCATATCTTCAGAAATGTATGTCCTAATTTTGTTTCTGTTTCATACATTTAGAAATTCCTGGAGTTAAATCTAGTCTGGGTACAGGGTTTCTGATACAATGTACTGTAGGGACACTGGAACCACACGTCTGAACTCTAAAATTCCAGCTATACTTAAACTTTCCTTTCTCCACAGTCATATCCCTCTCTTCTAAGCTCTTATCTGCTATTTCTTCACCTGCAAATGATAAAGAAGGACCTTCTCTGCCCCAACCACATTCATCTCTTCCATCCACTCTTTTCTCTTGTCCAGATATTTTTTGTTAGAAGTGCTTATCAATAATAAACTACGGATAAGTACGCCCGGGGGGGGGGGGGGACTGCTTATTTGTAGTATAGCCACTGCGCATGTTTTCTGCGCACCACTGATGAGCGGTTGGGAAACGAATTATGCACTACAAAAGTGATCCTTCTTTGGACCGTCCGGCTAGCTCAGTCGGTAAAAACATTACTCTAGTAACATCGGGGCCGTGGATTTGATCCCCACAGTTAGCGAAGTTTTTTTTTTTTTTTACCTTTTTAAAATTATATTTTAGATTATGAGGCTATTTATTTCTCTTTCTATTAAGAAAAATGATTGTCTTTAACTTTTAGAAAAAAAAGCAAAGTTCAGCAAAGTAAACAGAACAGATTCTACAAATACTGTCTCAGCCATCACTGTCACTCACAGGCTCCGTGGGCAGTGGGAACTCCGAAGGATAATTTTTTGTTCAAAAACCGGCGCCATAGGCGACCTAGCACTTTCCATGACGCGGACAGCCAAGCTGGACAGGTAATCGTAGGCCACCTAGCACGTTCCATGACGCGGACAGCCAAGCTGGATAGGTAATCGTAGGCCACCTAGCACGTTCCATGACGCGGACAGCCAAGCTGGACAGGTAATCGTAGGCCACCTAGCACGTTCCATGACGCGGACAGCCAAGCTGGACAGGTAATCGTAGGCCACCTAGCACGTTCCATGACGCGGACAGCCAAGCTGGATAGGTAATCGTAGGCCACCTAGCACGTTCCATGACGCGGACAACCAAGCTGGACAGGTAATCGTAAGCCTTTTTTTTTACATTTGTGGACAGTTTACGATTAAAAAAACATAAAGGCTTGCTAGCAGATGAAACATCTATTAGCTTGTCTAGAAATAGAGAGCTGGAGTTTGCTCCCTACTTCCCATGGATGGTGACTTAGTGTATTATAGTGATCCAGCCGGTTTGATGAAAACGTTTGGAATTAATTACATAATAGATGAAAGGGAATGTCGGCGGTATATGTGCTAACTACATAAACAGCAGACCTAATATGGCCGGTATATATCAAATAATAAGTGACGAGATGAAAAGAACGGGGATACACAATTTGGGTATCTGCGAACATCGATGGAAAGGATCAGGACACTTCAAGAGAGAGAGAATGATAATATCTTTATATACTCTGGTGGAGAATTAGGAGGAAAGAATGGAGTGGCTTTTTACTTGAACAAATCAACATCACAAGATTACTAGGTTACAATCCAGTAAGTGATGGAATCCTCACTATAAGACTTAAGGGCACTCCTAGAAATGTAACAATCATCAAGATATATGCACCTACATCAGCAGCAGAAGAAGAGAAAGTAGAACACTTTTATAACACACTGCAAACGACGTTAGACCAGGTACGGACAAATTATACTGTATTAATAATGGGGGATTTTAATGCAAAGATTGGTACAGAAAGAGCAGAAGATGAAGGACATGTTGTAGGGAAAATTAGCATAGGACACAGAAATGAGACAGGTGACAATCTAATGGCGTTTTGCATGGAAAATGAGCTAATGATCGCTAACACACTTTTTAAACAACATCCAAGAAGACTTTACACATGGACATCGCCTGACGGGAAAACCATGAATCAAACAGATTACATTTTAGTGCAAAGAAGATGGAGATCAGGTATAACATCAGCAAAAACTTTACCAGGTGCTGATTGTGACACGGACCATGAGTTATTAATAGCAGACATGAGGGTAAAGATAAAAAAGATAGTTATGGGATCAAGACCACTGCGCTTTGATCTTACAAAAATACCAGAACAATACGGTATAGAAGTGAAGAACCGTTTCGAAATCCTGATGGCTGTACAGGAGGAGATGACACCAAATGATTTGGCCACATAGCCCAGAGATATCTTAATAACAACAGCTAAAGACATGGTTCCAGTAAAGAAAACACAAAAGAATGGATGGATTACAGCAGGCACACTGATAAAACAACGTAGAGAAATGAAGACGCAATGGAAAGTGACAAACAACAACAAAGAGGAATATAAATCTTTAACAAAAGAAATAAGATGAAACATAAGAAAAGACAAAAAACAATACATACAAGATTGTTGTGAAAGAACAGAAGGACATCAGAAATGTGGAAGAGATAGTGAAATGTTTAAAGAAATGAAGACATTGACGAGAAATGTCACACCTAACCGAAATGTAATTCGTGACGAGATGGGGTACACCTTGAGAGAGACAGACTGATTGATTGATTGACTGATTGATTGAATGATCTTTATTTCAAAAGGGTTAAGAATTGGGCACGCAGGCCCGTCTGACATTCTGCCCTTTATCATACATCTTTCACTCTATTCCAGACATTCTACAAATATGCTGTTGATGTAACAAACATAACTAACATTGAAGCTGAGAGACATAAATATAACATTTACGTTTCGCTCTTAAACATTCACTCAGTACAGAAGTAACTATGTACATTATAAATGACTATCTACTAAACAAAAATTTCGGGACTATTCAGAAAACAATTAATTGTATTCGGTGCCTGTAAGAGCAATTTAAGATAACTTTTAAGTTTTATAATTCATGGAGGCATGTAGTCGACATCAAATAGATACTGGGAAAGTTTGTAGTTGTAGGAAGGAGTATAATTTATATTTTTTTATACAGGATGGGAGGGTATTCCTAAGATGAGCAGCAGAATAACTAAAGCTTTTCTTGTAAAGATCAAGTCTAGGTTTTGGAAGACATATGTTGTTCAAGCGTTGACTGCACTTTGGACTAAATTTAAACAGGCTCCATAGATAAGGCAGGGCATGCCGTGAAAGAATTTGATGTACTAACTTGGCTTTGTTGAAGAGGAACCTAATCTTAAGAGGCAGTATTTTGATACGTTTGTGCTGGTTAGTTGTTTGTGCTTGATCTTTGTCACTAATAAGCTTTACTGCTCGCTTTTAGAGTGAGCAAAGCCTAATTATACTTGACACTAAACAACCATCCCAAACTGTTGAGCAATGGTCTAAATGTGTTTGTATATGAGCTATGTAGTATGTCTTCCTTGTGTCTTGATCGATGAAGTACTTAATTTTGGCTAACTGGTATACTTTTTGTGCGATGAGTTTTGTTAGACATTGCACATGAAAGTTCCAGGTCAGATGTTGGTCAGTAATAAGACCTAGTGTTTTGTGCTCGCTAACGTTTTCTATTTGTGATGTTTCTGCACAGAGCCGAAGTGTTGTTTTTGTTGCGTTTTGTAGTTTCTGTCTTGCTGTTATGAGCATTGATTTTGTTTTATCGGCGTTTATAATCATGCCATTATTTTTGCTCCATCTAATTAAATTGTATAACTCGACCTGAAGAGCTGATTCTAGATTAATACAATCGTCGGCAAAAAGGTCACAAGAAGAGTGTTTAAGATAAAGTGGAAGATCATTGATATAGATAGCAAAGAGCAACGGGCCTAGAATAGAACCTTGCAGAACACCAGTGTCAACTTTAGCAGAATTTGTAGAGAATTGTTGAAGAATACTATCTGTTGTCTGTCTGAAAGAAATGATGCAATTAATTTTTTAGGTTAGGGTGCAGTCTATAAGTCTTTATTTTTCTTACAAGAATATTGTGGTCAATCATATCAAATGCATTTTTAAAGTCGACAAAGATGGCACCACATAGTCTGTCATCATTTATGTTTACTAACCAGTTTCTGTCATTTTGGTAAGAGCTGTGTGGCAGGAATGATTGGGTCTAAAGCCTGACTGACTGTGTATGAGTAAATTGTTCTCTTGCATGTGTCGTAGAGTTATTTTGTGTATGTGTTTTTCGAGTGGTTTTGATAATGATGATAATAGGGATATTGGTAAGATTGTTGGATGAGCCCGATTTAAAGCGAGGATACACCTTAGCAGTTTTAAAAGCCTCAGTGAAATAACATTTTGCAATGCACTGATTGTAAATATATGTTAGTGTATGTGAAATGATAGGTGCAGCATAACGAAAGATCTTATTACTAATATCATCAAGCCCAGCTGTATTGTTTTTTAAGGTTAAGAGATAACTGTGAACTTCACTGACTGTTAAGAATGGAATGTGTAACTGTTTAAAATCAGTATATCTGCTGTCCAGGAATGTTTGTAGTTCATGTAAGTCGCATACAGGAGCTGATATTGATGATTTAAGAACGTTGATTTCTTCTCTGAAATGTGTACTGATATGTGCGCTAGTGTATGCACGATTGATGACTTGAAAATCAAATTCTTTTCTTTTATTTGATAGGGTATTTATGGCTTTCCACATTGATTTACTGTCTGATTTATTCTGTATTAGACTCCTGAAGTAATTTTTTTCCTCTTGTCTTATTAAGTAATGAACTTTGTTTCTGAGTGAACGGTAGGTCCTAAAGTCCTTGATTTTGTGCGCCCGGTCACGTTCTCTCATGGATTGTAGTATTTCAGGTGTTATCCAAGGTGACTTCGTCTGGTGTTTTACTCTCACCTCTTTCATGGGGACATGTTTGTCTAATATATCTCTGAAGATCTTTAGCCAATATTCTGTTGCCTCATCAGAGTCAGTTAGTTGGTACACGTGTGTAAGTGAAGATTCTTGCAAATCATTAAGGAATAATTCTAGGTTAAATTTTCTGAAGCTTCTAAATTTCATACTGGTGTGACTCTGTTTAGGAAGTTTATACCCCTTTCACGTACAGCAGACTGGGTAATGATCAATTAACGAAATATGAGGGATGTTACATTCAATGATGTTTTCTGGTTGGGCTACATATATATGATCTAATAATGTGGATGATACTTCTGTTACTCTAGTAGGTTTGGTGACAATTTGGCAAAAATTGTAGGATAATATAATATTGCTCCAAGATGGATTTGATTGTGTTAGATCTATGTTGAAATCTCCAAGAATGATAATATCTTTGAACTTAAAGGTTGAAACCTCATCCATCATAGTCGTGAAGTGATCATACCACAGGGTTGATGCATTTGGATTACGGTACAAAAGTCCAATAACTAATGGACTCTGGTTTGGCAGTTTAACTTCCACTCATATACACTCTACCTCTGATGATTCGAGGTCTTCTCTACGACTAAACTGGATAGTTGTGGAGACATACATTACTAGACCTGTTTCTAGTTTTCTAGTGGGTCACGCCGGATCAGGTTAAAACCGTTAATTCTAATATCTTCATCGGTTATGTTCCTATTTAAACGGCTTTCAGAGAAGCCAAAAATGTGGAAATTTTCATTTAATATGTGTGTTACTTCAGGAATTTTACCTAATAGGTGATATACATTCAGATGGCCTATTCGAAGCCCTTCTTTATGTAACCATTTTTTCGGTAGGTGGAGTCATTTTATTTTCCTGTCTACTGTTACTGGTTTGAAAGTAATTCCTATTATGATACTTAATACTGAAGTAAATAAATTTTTAAATACTACACAGAGGCACACTCTGTATATTAAACTTTCAACTGGTACACAACTCACCAGCTGAAATAACTGGAAACTGAAAGAGAGGCACGCCTAACTACTGATTATGCGATTTCACTAACAAGTTGAGTAATTAAGTATATAGTTCTCACACACACAGATACACCTCACAAACTACAAGGACACATAGAAAGTTAACAAGAATTAGAAAAATAGATACAAAAGAAAAGGGGCAAGAAATAAAATGCAATTTTAAAAAACGTAAAGAATTCTAAATAAACGTAAGAATGAAGATATCAGTCACTATGTCTTGCTGAGTTATAATTCTTTTTCCACATTGCGGGTTGAAGGTTTCAGTTTGTGATGGATCACGATGATATTGCCATCAGTTTAAGGCATGTGGTGTTTGTAAGGTACCATGCCACGTGAATTGTGCAGAGATAACATATAGGCATGAATCAAGGCTGCATGGCTAAATTGCAACAAATACTGCAGCTCCAGATTTCTTTGAGGATATTTAATGGTACTTGCTTGTGTGTTGAAGTCTTCCAATGAGCTGTGCGACTGTGGAAGAATCCTGACGTTGTTGACGCTGGTATCAGCTCGTCTGACCGTCTGAGGCTGACGTGAGGGTAGGGGTGGAAACATTGTGTCATAGTCGGTGGTTTGCTGTGGATCAGGTGGTACAGATTTGGAGGTCCCTATGGTTTTAGTGCTCGGAGTAGAGCTGGCTTTATGGCGGTTTTTTGTTGGATGTGGGTGTTGTTTGTAGACATCCAACTGTACCACGTCTTTCTGTAGTGTACGTTCTGGAAACTTTAGATTTTTGACAAGGATGCTGGTACCAAGTTTTGATGTATGTATGTGGTCCTTGTACATCCGTTTCTTCGGGGCACCAGAGGCTGAGATGAAGAACACAGCGTGGTCTATGAAGACAATGTTAACACGACAGTATGACTGAAGTATCTTGTTGTTGATGTCTACCAGGCGGCGTCCAGGACCGGAGCAGGGTGGAAAGTCAAAGCCTGCATGTCGGAACGTCTGATGTTCTGGCCATTCACGCAGTCTTAATATAGACCAGGGCGTGAGGAAAATCTCAGTACATGTTGACATAAATGACTGTTTACGTTATTTTCGCTATACCAGCTCCCGGTACTGCAACTACTGAGACAATGTCTTCGTCTGCTATGGACATCCGCTCGCTATACACGCCCTTTAGCAGAGAATCCCCAATTATTAAATGTGTTGTGCTGTCCGTGATTTTGTGAATGGGAATTTGCTGCGTATTTCGTTCACGTTGTTTTTGGTTAGATCGTGACTGGAGGTGGGATGCGTTGTTTGACTGAGGTGATTGTTGCGTCCTGTCTGTCTGCTGAGTATCTGGTACAGAGCCTTTTGTAGAGCGTCGAATCTGTTGGTGATCTGGACCTCGATGGGGTACTCGTATTTTGTGATATGCTGGTCTTGCTCACCTGATAAAGAGTCACTGACTTCACTCTGTTTTTGTTGGTCGTTTTTCTGGTGAAGTTTGTTTACACCGGCTGGCGACGATGGGTGAGCCTTCGGCTTTATGTTGAGATTAGTTTGACTAGCAGCCACTGACTGACTGTGACTACCAGTTTCTGTCTGGTTGTTTTTCTGTAGTTTTCTACTACTGCGGTTTTCGCTGTTCGCTGATTCAATTAGAAGCTTCAGCTTGGTATTTTCTTCTCTCAGCTGTTCAACCTCTTTTTTTTTTTTGATACTGTCATTCTCCTCACTGAGTAACTTTACAACTTCCGACTTCATGTCACTGATGAGTATTTTCACGAAGTCTTTAATAACTTCTGTGAAGTCATGGCCACAGAGACAAGTAGGTAGTTTTGTACCTGTACCAACAGCTTGATGAGAACTGACAGTCTCACTAAGTCTTGGTACATTGCTCTCCAAAGATTTTTCGGTGTTTGGTTCCGTTATTATACCAGTTTCGCTAGAACTGTTAGCTGGGTTGTCTTTATGAGTAAAGGTGTCTGAAGACAGTGGAGCTTTCTCAGTAGAAGCTGTTGCTCCTTGTTCTCCAGCAGTATCTGGGATTATTGGTTCTTCTGCAGCAAGTGTTGGTAGTAATTCATGTTTGCTGGAGGCTTCTTTGCTGGTGATAATAACAGCGTTTTCTGGAACAGACTCTTCTGCTGTCACGATTTCCATTCCATCGTGGACTTGGTCAATAGACTTTTTTACAGGACTTGAGAAACTTTCGGCCATGTTTGTAAGTGATGTGTTTAGTTCATCTGAGTTATCTGCTAGAGGGAGCTGACTGGCCATCACTTCCTTGACTGTGTTTATGTCTCCTTCTTGCAGCTCCATAAACTGTTTTGTTAGCCAGGATTCAACGGCCTCGGCGTCGCCTTGTACCATCACTTTGTTCTTGGTGTGGTAAAGACGAACTGTGAGGACTGGTATTTCTATGATGTCCTCAACATTAGCGCCTAGCTTGTCATACCTCTCCTCTCTTTCTGCTTGATAGATCTTCCTAAGGGCTTGCCTCAGGGACTCGCATTGAAGTGTGTTGTGGCATGTCACAACGACACATTGTCCCTCGTTGGTGTATTTTATTGTTAAGCCTGGTGGGTTACTGCATTTCTTTAGCTTTGTTCCCAGGGTTTTGTGTTTGTTTAGGCTATAGTTCTTTGTCGTGGTAGACCAGAGGCCATCCCGCCGGTTGGGCTTGTTCGTCACCTCACAGATTAAACTTTCTGTCCCGTCATTCTATCATTGTTACATAATGTCCAGATTAAACCTTCTGTCCCGCATTCTATCATTGTTACATAATTTCCAGATTAAACCTTCTGTCCCGCATTCTATCATTGTTACATAATGTCCAGATTAAACCTTCTGTCCCGCATTCTATCATTGTTACATAATTTCCAGATTAAACCTTCTGTCCCGTCATTCTATCATTGTTACATAATTTCCAGATTAAACCTTCTGTCCCGTCATTCTATCATTGTTACATAATTTCCAGATTAAACCTTCTGTCCCGCATTCTATCATTGTTACATAATGTCCAGATTAAACCTTCTGTCCCGCATTCTATCATTGTTACATAATTTCCAGATTAAACCTTCTGTCCCGTCATTCTATCATTGTTACATAATGTCCAGATTAAACCTTCTGTCCCGCATTCTATCATTGTTACATAATGTCCAGATTAAACCTTCTGTCCCGCATTCTATCATTGTTACATAATGTCCAGATTAAACCTTCTGTCCCGCATTCTATCATTGTTACATAATGTCCAGATTAAACAAATAAGACGTTCTGGCTGACACTGGGCAGACCGCGTGGCTTGGAGAAAACTGGTGACCACTGTGATCTCATAGAAAGAATGTCTTACCGCAATTTTATGAAATAACTCCACAAATTCGCATATTTTGAATAATTTTCATAAGCCAATGAAAACACAGTTTCTTCAGAAATGCAACAATATAAGTATCACTGTCCAAGTATGTGAAATAACAAGCAAAATAATGGACAAATCAGGAGCGAGAAAGTACACGTCCTATCCCGAACAACTGCAACACTGGGCAGAGGAAACTCTAGAAAGATGGAAGGAATATTGCAGAAGGATGTATGAAACAACCGACTGTGAAAGCAGAAATCAACAGTGTGAATTATTATTGAAGGAGAAAGAACCCGAACCGACAACAGAAGAAGTTTTATGGGCAATAAAGAATCTGAAAAATGGTAAATCACCAGGATGTGATGAGATAACATCTGAACTTATTAAAGCAGGAGGAAAGGAATGTGCAACAATCTATCATGCGCTGTGTAAAAAGATATGGCATTCAGGTATTTGGCCAAAAGAATGGAAAAGAACTGTATTCATACCACTGCCAAAAAAGGGTAACTTGAAATTATGCACAAACTACAGAAATGTTACCCTGATTAGTCACGCCAGTAAAATTCTTTTAAAAATCATAATGGGCAGACTTCGAAAGAAAACAGAAGAAGAAGTCAATATGGTCCAAGCTGGTTTTTGACAAGGAAGAGCAACAATGGATCAGATATTCAATATAAGATTAATAATAGAGAAATGCAGAGAGTTTAATGTGAATCTATATTTAGCCTTTATAGACTACTCAAAGGCATTTGATTGTGTACAAAACCAGAAACTTTGAGAAATAATGGAAAAAATGGGATTCCAACACATTTGATACAATTAACATCACTGCTATATCTAGACCAACAGGCAGCAGTAAGAATAAATGGTGAAACAACAACTTGGTTTGACATAAAACAAGGCGTCCGTCAGGGGTGCATATTGTCGCCTTACTTATTTAAGTTGTATACTGAAAATATAATGAAGAATGTTAGAGAAGATGTAGACAAAGAATATTACGATGCCATAACAATTGGAGGTTATGAAATACCAGAGATTAGATATGCTGATGACACAGTGTTACTGTCCACAACACAAAAAGGAATGGAAAAACTAATTATGTCAGTCCGTAAGAACAGCGAAGAGTAGAACCTCTATCTTAATGCGAATAAAACTAAATTGATGACAACTGACATAACTAACAAGGCAGCTGATATATGTATTAATGCGGAAAAATTGGAAGAAGCAGAGAGTTTTGAATATCTTGGATCACTACTAACTAATAATGGAGATACAATGAGGGAAATTAAAAGGAGGACACTATCGCTCTTCTGAAGGTAAAACATCTAAAGAATCTGTGGAGAGGAACAGAAAGAACCACAAAAATAAGATTTTTAAGGGCATACATTTTTCCCATCGCAACATATGCCTGTGAAACCTGGATACTTAACAAAACAGCTGAGAAGCACATAAATGCCTTTGAATGTAAATGCTACAGAAGAGTTCTTCAAATATCATGGACACAAAAAACAACAAATATATCCATACTCAAGAACTTAATATTGAAGAAGTCTGGCTAGTAAAGAGGATTATACAAAGAAAACGTAAATTTTTGGACACATTAAATATCATGACAATCTAGAGAAGATCGACTTGGAAGAGTACATAATGGGAAAAAGAAAAAGAGGAAGACCAAGGCGAAGATGGCTGCAAGATATCGTTGATGATCTACCGATGGATAATTTAGCAGCAGGCCATCTTGCTCACAACCGATATTAGGGAGGCAAAGTTCCGCAAAGGACATGCAAATGAATGAATGAATGAATGAATGAATGAATATGCAGCAGAACTCATCTGAGCAGCATGTGGCCTACTCCAGACAATGTTTCATGTCTATTCACTAAATGTAAACCTACAAGTAGTTCCATACTTCGCGAATGAATTTTATAGCATATCCAATTATGTCTCAATGTGCTGAGAGTCGTGACTACAGTATAATTCAAACAGTTTTCCCTAATGTGCTGTGTCTCACACTTCTGGAAGAGCCAGTTTTCCCTAGCATAGTGTGCCTGGCCCTTCAGGCGAAGCCAGTTTTCCCTAGCATAGTGTGTCTGGCTCTTCAGGCGGAGCCAGTTTTCCCTAACATAGTATGTCTGGCCCTTCAGGCGGAGCTGAGTCAACTGGAGGGCGCCAGTAACAGGTCAACTATTGATAACCTTACATGAAAGATTTCATCATTACTGACTGCACTACATCCAGACCTATGCCGATATGCGCGAATTTCCACGTAAGAATTATAAGAGCGCTTTACGAGGAAATAATCTATGGAAACAGTAATTAAAATATAGCACAAGGAAGCATGATCGTGTCTTGCCTGCATACACAGCTCCTGATTAATCAGTCGAGTGTATGGAAGGGAACTAATCAATACACATTATACTGGAGGGAGATAATCAATACTGACTGTAATGTTGCCATGCTATGTTCGGTTATCCGCAGGAAGCTTAAGTAAACAGCCAGTGTCAACGACAGAGGATTTAGATTAATGGGAATGGAACAAAAAATCACACAAATATAACGTTGTCAACAGCCACTGCTTCCTGCACATTCTCAAGAAACAACTATCGTCATGTTAGAACAAACTATGTTAACAAACTGCAACCAAGCAAACTGCACAACATATTTCAAAGACCTCCCACGATAACGCTGATAATTACCAAACAGTAAACAGCGCTAATGAGATCGGATATTAAAAAAAATAAAACTGGCACAACAAAAATGCCACCTTTTATTTGTTCTTCGATCTCCCTACACCTGTAAACTGGACTCACCTCTTCCTCCTTCTTCGATCTTGTACAACAGTAAACTGGACTCACTTCTTCCTCTTTCTTCGATCTTCTACAACTGTAAGGCATACTCATCTCTTACTCCTTCTTTGCTCTCCCTATAACTGTAAGTCAGACTCACTTCTTCTTCCTTCTTTGCTCTCCCTTTAACTGTAAGTCAGACTCATCTCTTCCTCCTCCTTTGCTCTCCCTATAACTGTAAGTCAGACTCACTTCTTCTTCCTTCTTTGCTCTCCCTATAACTGTAAGTCAGGCTCACTTCTTCCTCCTTCTTTGCTCTCTCTATAACTGTAAGCCAGACTCACCTCTTCCTCCTCCTTTGCTCTCCCTATAACTGTAAGTCAGACTCACTTCTTCTTCCTTCTTTGCTCTCTCTATAACTGTAAGTCAGACTCACCTCTTCCTCCTCCTTTGTTCTCCCTTTAACTGTAAGTCAGACTCATCTCTTCCTCCTCCTTTGCTCTCCCTATAACTGTAAGTCAGACTCACTTCTTCTTCCTTTTTTGCTCTCCCTATAACTGTAAGTCAGGCTCACTTCTTCCTCCTTCTTTGCTCTCTCTATAACTGTAAGCCAGACTCACCTCTTCCTCCTCCTTTGCTCTCCCTATAACTGTAAGTCAGACTCACTTCTTCTTCCTTCTTTGCTCTCCCTATAACTGTAAGTCAGACTCACTTCTTCTTCCTTCTTTGCTCTCCCTATAACTGTAAGGCAGACTCACTTCTTCTTCCTTCTTTGCTCTCCCTATAACTGTAAGTCAGACTCACTTCTTCTTCCTTCTTTGCTCTCCCTATAACTGTAAGTCAGACTCACTTCTTCTTCCTTCTTTGCTCTCCCTATAACTGTAAGTCAGACTCACTTCTTCTTCCTTCTTTGCTCTCCTATAACTGTAAGTCAGACTCACTTCTTCTTCCTTCTTTGCTCTCCCTATAACTGTAAGTCAGACTCACTTCTTCTTCCTTCTTTGCTCTCCCTATAACTGTAAGTCAGACTCACTTCTTCTTCCTTCTTTGCTCTCCCTATAACTGTAAGTCAGACTCACTTCTTCTTCCTTCTTTGCTCTCCCTATAACTGTAAGTCAGACTCACTTCTTCCTCCTTCTTTGCTCTCCCTATAACTGTAAGTTAGACTCACTTCTTCCTCCTTCTTTGCTCTCCCTATAACTGTAAGTCAGACTCACTTCTTCCTCCTTCTTTGCTCTCCCTATAAGTCAGACTCACTTCTTCCTCCTTCTTTGCTCTCCCTATAACTGTAAGTCAGACTCACTTCTTCCTCCTTCTTTGTTCTCTCTATAACTGTAAGTCAGACTCACTTTTTCTTCCTTCTTTGCTCTCTCTATAACTGTAAGTCAGACTCACTTCTTCCTCCTTCTTTGCTCTCCCTATAACTGTAAGTCAGACTCACTTCTTCTTCCTTCTTTGCTCTCTCTATAACTGTAAGCCAGACTCACTTCTTCTTCCTTCTTTGCTCTCCCTATAACTGTAAGTCAGACTCACTTCTTCTTCCTTCTTTGCTCTCTCTATAACTGTAAGCCAGACTCACTTCTTCCTCCTTCTTTGCTCTCTCTATAACTGTAAGTCAGACTCACTTCTTCCTTCTTTGCTCTCCTATAACTGTAAGTCAGACTCACTTCTTCCTTCTTTGCTCTCTCTATAACTGTAAGTCAGACTCACTTCTTCCTCCTTCTTTGCTCTCCCTATAACTGTAAGTCAGACTCACTTCTTCCTCCTTCTTTGCTCTCCCTATAACTGTAAGTCAGACCTACTTCTTCTTCCTTCTTTGCTCTCCCTTTAACTGTAAGTCAGACTCATCTCTTCCTCCTCCTTTGCTCTCCCTATAACTGTAAGTCAGACTCACTTTCTTCCTTCTTTGCTCTCCCTATAACTGTAAGTCAGGCTCACTTCTTCCTCCTTCTTTGCTCTCTCTATAACTGTAAGCCAGACTCACCTCTTCCTCCTCCTTTGCTCTCCCTATAACTGTAAGTCAGACTCACTTCTTCTTCCTTCTTTGCTCTCCCTATAACTGTAAGTCAGACTCACTTCTTCTTCCTTCTTTGCTCTCTCTATAACTGTAAGTCAGACTCACTTCTTCTTCCTTCTTTGCTCTCCCTATAACTGTAAGTCAGACTCACTTCTTCTTCCTTCTTTGCTCTCCCTATAACTGTAAGTCAGACTCACTTCTTCTTCCTTCTTTGCTCTCTCTCTATAACTGTAAGTCAGACTCACTTCTTCTTCCTTCTTTGCTCTCTCCCTATAACTGTAAGCCAGACTCACCTCTTTCTCCTTCTTCACTTTCCCTACACCTGTAAACTGGACTCACCTCTTCCTGTTCCTCTGATCTCCCTAAACTTTACTCTTACGCCACTTCTTCTATTTCACTCATCCCAGAACTTTACATTTGCACCAGCTCCTTCTTGAATTTCCCTTGAACTTAAGCACTTGTAACTCCACAACCTACCTATAACTTTACACTATAACCACCACCTCCACTTCCTCCTTGGGTCACACACGTTTTCTATCCGATGGATAGCTAGTGCATGTGCTCACTTCAGCGGATGTAGCTCGACCACTAATGCTCACAGCGAAATAAGGCAAATGGCAGCTTGTTGTCAAGACCTGCCACTAGGTACCAGCACTGACCAGAACCAGCAGACTCGCCATAAAAACTATCAAATATACAGCCAGTCTAAGTGCTGACTTGCCATAAAAACTATCAAATATACTGCTTGTCTAAGTGTCGACTTGCCATAAAAACTATCAAATATACTGCTTGTCTAAATGTTGACTTGCCATAAAAACTATCAAATATACTGCTTGTCTAAGTGTTGACTTGCCATAAAAACTATCAAATATACTGCTTGTCTAAATGTTGACTTGCCATAAAAACTATCAAATATACTGCTTGTCTAAGTGCTGACTTGCCATAAAAACTATCAAATATACTGCTAGTTTAAGTGTTGACTCACCATAAAAACTATCAAATATACTGCTTGTCTAAGTGTTGACTTGCCATAAAAACTATCAAATATACTGCTAGTCTAAGTGTTGACTGGCCATAAAAACTATCAAATATACTGCTTGTCTAAGTGTTGACTTGCCATAAAAACTATCAAATATACTGCTTGTCTAAGTGTTGACTTGCCATAAAAACTATCAAATATACTGCTAGTCTAAGTGTTGACTTGCCATAAAAACTATCAATTATTCAGCTAGTCTAAGTGTTGACTTGCCATAAAAACTATCAATATACTGCTAGTCTAACTGTTGACCTGCCATAAAAACTATCAATTATTCAGCTAGTCTAAGTGTTGACCTGCCATAAAAACTATCAAATATACAGTCAGTCTAACTGTTGACTTGCCATAAAAACTATCAAATATACAGCCAGTCTAACTGTTGACTTGCCATAAAAACTATCACATATACAGCTAGTCTAACTGTTGACCTGCCATAAAAACTATCACATATACAGCTAGTCTAACTGTTGACCTGCCATAAAAACTATCACATATACAGCTAGTCTAACTGTTGACCTGCCATAAAAACTATCACATATACAGCTAGTCTAAGTGTTGACCTGCCATAAAAACTATCAATTATTCAGCTAGTCTAAGTGTTGACTTGCCATAAAAACTATCAAATATACTGCTAGTCTAAGTGTTGACTTGCCATAAAAACTATCAAATATACAGCTAGTCTAAGTGTTGACCTGCCATAAAAACTATCAAATATACTGCTAGTCTAACTGTTGACCTGCCATAAAAACTATCAATTATTCAGCTAGTCTAAGTGTTGACCTGCCATAAAAACTATCAAATATACAGCCAGTCTAACTGTTGACTTGCCATAAAAACTATCAAATATACAGCCAGTCTAACTGTTGACTTGCCATAAAAACTATCAATATACTGCTTGTCTAAGTGTCGACTTGCCATAAAAACTATCAAATATACTGCTTGTCTAAATGTTGACTTGCCATAAAAACTATCAAATATACTGCTTGTCTAAGTGTTGACTTGCCATAAAAACTATCAAATATACTGCTTGTCTAAATGTTGACTTGCCATAAAAACTATCAAATATACTGCTTGTCTAAGTGCTGACTTGCCATAAAAACTATCAAATATACTGCTAGTTTAAGTGTTGACTCACCATAAAAACTATCAAATATACTGCTTGTCTAAGTGTTGACTTGCCATAAAAACTATCAAATATACTGCTAGTCTAAGTGTTGACTGGCCATAAAAACTATCAAATATACTGCTTGTCTAAGTGTTGACTTGCCATAAAAACTATCAAATATACTGCTTGTCTAAGTGTTGACTTGCCATAAAAACTATCAAATATACTGCTAGTCTAAGTGTTGACTTGCCATAAAAACTATCAATTATTCAGCTAGTCTAAGTGTTGACTTGCCATAAAAACTATCAAATATACTGCTAGTCTAACTGTTGACCTGCCATAAAAACTATCAATTATTCAGCTAGTCTAAGTGTTGACCTGCCATAAAAACTATCAAATATACAGTCAGTCTAACTGTTGACTTGCCATAAAAACTATCAAATATACAGCCAGTCTAACTGTTGACTTGCCATAAAAACTATCACATATACAGCTAGTCTAACTGTTGACCTGCCATAAAAACTATCACATATACAGCTAGTCTAACTGTTGACCTGCCATAAAAACTATCACATATACAGCTAGTCTAACTGTTGACCTGCCATAAAAACTATCACATATACAGCTAGTCTAAGTGTTGACCTGCCATAAAAACTATCAATTATTCAGCTAGTCTAAGTGTTGACTTGCCATAAAAACTATCAAATATACTGCTAGTCTAAGTGTTGACTTGCCATAAAAACTATCAAATATACAGCTAGTCTAAGTGTTGACCTGCCATAAAAACTATCAAATATACTGCTAGTCTAACTGTTGACCTGCCATAAAAACTATCAATTATTCAGCTAGTCTAAGTGTTGACCTGCCATAAAAACTATCAAATATACAGCCAGTCTAACTGTTGACTTGCCATAAAAACTATCAAATATACAGCCAGTCTAACTGTTGACTTGCCATAAAAACTATCAAATATACAGCTAGTCTAACTGTTGACCTGCCATAAAAACTATCACATATTCAGCTAGTCTAAGTGTTGACTTGCCATAAAAACTATCAAATATACTGCTAGTCTAAGTGTTGACTTGCCATAAAAACTATCAAATATACAGCTAGTCTAAGTGTTGACCTGCCATAAAAACTATCAAATATACTGCTAGTCTAACTGTTGACCTGCCATAAAAACTATCAATTATTCAGCTAGTCTAAGTGTTGACCTGCCATAAAAACTATCAAATATACAGCCAGTCTAACTGTTGACTTGCCATAAAAACTATCAAATATACAGCCAGTCTAACTGTTGACTTGCCATAAAAACTATCAAATATACAGCTAGTCTAACTGTTGACCTGCCATAAAAACTATCACATATACAGCTAGTCTAACTGTTGACCTGCCATAAAAACTATCAAATATACAGCTAGTCTAAGTGTTGACTCGCCATAAAAACTATCACATATACAGCTAGTCTAAGTGTTGACCTGCCATAAAAACTATCACATATACAGCTAGTCTAAGTGTTGACTTGCCATAAAAACTATCAAATATACTGCTAGTCTAAGTGTTGACTTGCCATAAAAACTATCAAATATACTGCTAGTCTAAGTGTTGACCTGCCATAAAAACTATCAAATATACAGCCAGTCTAAGTGTTGCCTTCCATAAAAACTATCATATATACAGCTAGTCTAAGTGTTGCCTGCCATAAAAACTATCAAATATACAGCCAGTCTAAGTGTTGCCATAAAAACTATCAAATATACAGCTAGTCTAAGTGTTGACCTGCCATAAAAACTATCACATATACAGCTAGTCTAAGTGTTGACCTGCCATAAAAACTATCACATATACAGCTAGTCTAAGTGTTGACTTGCCATAAAAACTATCAAATATACTGCTAGTCTAAGTGTTGACTTGCCATAAAAACTATCAAATATACTGCTAGTCTAAGTGTTGACCTGCCATAAAAACTATCAAATATACAGCCAGTCTAAGTGTTGCCTTCCATAAAAACTATCATATATACAGCTAGTCTAAGTGTTGCCTGCCATAAAAACTATCAAATATACAGCCAGTCTAAGTGTTGCCATAAAAACTATCAAATATACAGCTAGTCTTAGTGTTGCCATAAAAACTATCAAATATACAGCTAGTCTTAGTGTTAACCTGCCATAAAAACTATCAAATATACAGCTAGTCTTAGTGTTAACCTGCCATAAAAACTATCTAATATACTGCTAGTCTAAGTGTTGACCTGCCATAAAAACTATCAAATATACAGCTAGTCTAAGTGTTGACTTGCCATAAAAACTATCTACATGGCACATACAATGACTTGTCATACAAACTGTCTACATGGCATATACAATGACTTGTCATACAAACTGTCTACATGGCACTTACAATGACGTGTCATACAAACTGTCTACATGGCACTTACACTGACTTGTCATACAAACTGTCTACATGGCACTTACAATGACGTGTCATACAAACTGTCTACATGGCACTTACACTGACTTGTCATACAAACTCATCGTCTGGTTAACAATAATCCCAGCAGCATTTTCTTTACATTACTTTAGGGACGGATGGGCTGAGGTGCCAGTAGACCGTACTTTTATTTCGGCACCTGCCAATTGTGAGCAAGATCAAAGCTATTATCTTCCTTATTCTTTGTGTAGTGAGATGTTTCTGGTTGTAATTTTCCTGTGTCTGTGATCTTGTCCTCGTAATAAGGTCATCATTTATACTTCTGTCAGACCGAATGCTATTTCTGGCTCTCATTTTCGCCTGGATCGTGTAACATTTCTTGGACTATTCCTTTCATGATATCAGAGGATTTCTACATATGGCCATGAATTAGCTGGCTTCATCTCCACACTAAACTATTCTCAACTCGTTTAATCCTAAGCTCTTGCAAACTTTTTTGTCACATTTTTTTTATCTTTTTCTAGTCACTGAACATTTGTTCAGATCCATAGCTCTCAGCTCTCAAGCTTGTTTCATAAACTGTTCTCACAGATGGCGTCTGCATGGACTACTAGATGAACTATGATTGTTGTTCCTACATTATGTAATAAAGATCGTTGCCTGTTCTTTGTTTTGTGCAACCTGTGTGGTTGTATGACTTGACTAGGATACACCTTCTCTGGCGCGGTGTTATCAATGTCAGACTGTACGTTCAACAGCATGTACGCTATTATATGAAAATGTCATGTTTTCCGCTCTGACAGGTTCTACTTACAAAGAACTTCTCATCACACCACAAGGCTTTATCAAATACCTCCATGTATCCCACCTGTCTCACACTGCCACACACTTTGACTTAAGACAAAAACAAATAATGTTCTAATCTGGGAACTTTCACTGTCTGATGATGCACCCAGGCTACTGTGCAGTCCCTAGTAACGATATGGCAGCAGCATGTTAGCATATTCTCATCCATGTCTGTTATAAAACACAATGTTAAAACGTTGAAAAGTCAGATCTAACACTGACATATTCAGCGTTTAAATAATCTTCTGCCAAAAACCAAGACCTGACTTATTCTGCTGCATACCTGTGGAATACCCTACTATCTTGTTTAACACTCATAAGTGATATCTGCACTTACAATTTCAAACTCTGTCAATGTATTTTTAATGTCAGTTCTATACCTCATAAAAATTCTAAATTTCTTGTAGCTGTAGACTTAGTACAAGAGTATAATAGCTGTAGACTTTGTACAAGTGTCTAATAGCAACAGACCTAGGACACGTGTCTAGTTGCTACAGACCTAGGACAAGTGTCTAGTTGCTACAGACCTAGGACAAGTGTCTTGCAGCTGTAGACCTATGACAAGTGTCTATTAGAAATAGACCTAGGACAAGTGTCTAGTAGCTGTAGACAAAGGACAAGTGTCTAGTAGCAATAGACCTAGGACAAATGTCTAGTTGCTACAGACCTAGGATAAGTGTCTAGTTGTTACAGATCTAGGACAAGTGTCTAGTTGCTACAGACCTAGGACAAGTGTCTAGTTGCTACAGACCTAAGACAAGTGTCTAGTTGCTACAGACCTAGGATAAGTGTCTAGTTGTTACAGACCTAGGACAAGTGTCTAGTAGTCGTAGACAAAGGACAAGTGTCTAGTTGCTACAGACCTAGGACAAGTGTCTAGTTGCTACAGACCTAGGATAAGTGTCTAGTTGTTACAGACCTAGGACAAGTGTCTAGTTGCTACAGACCTAGGACATGTGTCTAGTAGTCGTAGACCTAGGACAAGTGTCTAGTTGCTACAGACCTAGGACAAGTGTCTAGTTGCTACAGACCTAGGACAAGTATCTAGTTGCTACAGACCTAGGACAAGTGTCTAGTAGCTGTAGACCTAGGACAAGTGTCTAATGGCTGTAGACTTAAGACAATAATTTAGTAGTTGTGTAATTTCTCTTCAACCATGTAAGCGCACATCAAATTATTATTCTGTAATGTGCAGTCTTACATGTACATGTTTAGTTCATGCTGTTGAGGGTACGGAGACAAGAAGTGTATGAGAAAGTTCTTTTGTTGAATTTGTGATTAAGAGGGGTAAAAGTTTGTTAATTACATTTTTATTTATTCTTGTTACATGCATCTAGTACCAGAGTGATAGTGAATGTGGGTAGTAGTTTAATGTTGAGTTATGAAATGTGTAATGTTAAGTGGGCTTATGTATCCATCCCATCCCGTCTGTCCATCCATCCTTCCTTCATTTACTGTAAGTATGCATGAGAATGTGTTAAGCTTGTGAGTGTATGTAGACGAAGATATTTGTTTTACATTGTACTCATGCCTCTTAAATTAAACTGAATGATTGGAAGAGTGAATGATGAGAGAAAAATGGCAGAATGCCAGACAGGCCTAGTGCCCAGTTCTTAACCCTCTTTGCAAATGGAGTTGAATCAAACCAGATCAATTCAAATGAAATCTAGTCTCTCTTTGTCACCCTTTCCGTGGGTATGTAAGAGTCAAAGTTAAATGAGAACAGATTGGAACGTCTATATATAAATACTGTATCACTGACTTTATAAGCTGGTATTTTCTGTTGTATTTCCTGAATCAGATCTCTTATTGCGAGAAATGATACATTATTGTGTTTTCTGTGTGAGTGTGATCTGTTATTAAGAGGAGTTTTCTGTCTGAGTGTGATCTGTTATTGAGGAGTTTTCTGTGTGATCTGTTATTGAGGAGTTTTCTGTGTGCGTGTAATCTGTTATTGAGAAAAGTTTTCTGAGTGTGATCTGTTATTAAGAGGAGTTTTCTGTCTGAGTGTGATCTGTTTTTGAGAGGGAGTTTTCTGTGTGAGTGTAATCTGTTATTGAGAAGGGTTTTCTGAGTGTGATCTGTTATTGAGAGGAGTTTTCTATCTGCGTGTGATCTGTTATTGATAAGAGTTTTCTGTCTGAGTGTGATCTGTTATTGAGAGGAGTTTTCTATCTGTGTGAGATCTGTTATTGAGAAGAGTTTTCTGTCTGAGTGTGATCTGTTATTGATAAGAGTTTCTGTCTGAGTGTGATCTGTTATTGAGAGGAGTTTTCTGTCTGAGTGTGATCTGTTATTGAGAGGAGTTTTCTGTGTGAGTGTGATCTGTTATTGAGAAGAGTTTTCTGTTTGAGTGTGATCTGTTATTGAGAAGAGTTTTCTGTCTGAGTGTGATCTGTTATTGATAAGAGTTTCTGTCTGAGTGTGATCTGTTATTGAGAGGAGTTTTCTGTGTGAGTGTGATCTGTTATTGAGAAGAGTTTTCTGTTTGAGTGTGATCTGTTATAGAGAAGAGTTTTCTGTCTGAGTGTGATCTGTTATAGAGAAGAGTTTTCTGTCTGAGTGTGATCTGTTATAGAGAAGAGTTTTCTGTCTGAGTGTGATCTGTTACTGAGAGGAGTTTCTGTCTGAGTGAAATCTGTTATTGAGAGTTTTCTGTCTGAGTGCGATCTGTTTTTGAGAGGGAGTTTTCTGTGTGAGTGTGATCTGTTAGTGAGAGGAGTGTTATATCTGAGTGTGATCTGTTAGTGAGAGGTAGGATATAGTTTTATGTTTTCTATCTGTGTCTAAATTTTATTTAGTTGAGTCGTTGTGACATATGAGTTGTTGTGACATCAAGAGAAGAGGTAGAGTTATGAATCCCTCCTATCCTCTCCAAGTCCACGAGAGACATGCAGCACGGACAAACGTCCTCCACTCTGATTTCTCCTCTGTTTGCAGGTTTTTAGGACCTTGTTTTTAAGCTCAAGGAACAGAAGCAAAGAGTTGTGCATGTTCTGACAGTTTCCATCTCATGATGATATTTTATTTTTAATCTGATTAAACATGTGTAATGAAGGTGAGAACATTTCCGGTGAAAGACAGAGTCGTTTTGCTGTGTTTGTTTTCTGTTATATTTGATGGTTGTTATTCATGATAACACTGTAAATAGAGTCGTTTTGCTGTGTTTGTTTTCTGTTATATTTGATGGTTGTTATTCATGATAACGCTGTCAATCATTGTAGCTGCGTTGTTTGTTACTCTCCAGAGATCTGTGAGATTGTCAAAATTTCGCCTTTATAAATATGCGAAAATATCAATTATACTTGAAACCATGCAGTTTTATCACTACATGAAAAGTTTTATTTGTGACATTAAAAAAATATTTGTAGAAATCTGTAATCTTCTCCAATCGGGTCAACACACATCATAATAACCTCCACACACACCGTGGTTGCATTCACACGAACCACTATGATCACCTTCACGCACAGCACTACCACATGCACCACATACAAACTGCTGGTCTGATTGAATGTTATGCTCTCTCTCCAAGTAGGGCGAAGGTTCAGCTACTCGAATAGTTTGTGAGCGTAAGACTAAATAAGCCTCTGTAGTAAAGCTGTGATAAGAAAATGTTAAAACTATTTAAAGCCAGATAACAAGCAGTTGTATTAGTTAACCAGCAGGCAGTTGTGACGTTTCATTTTACACCTTAATCTTACAAAAACATACAGGACATGGAAATACGGAAAGGAGAAAAAATATAATTTAACATGAATAATATACAACAAATAAAAATGAAAAAGTAGAAGCAATAAGGGGGGGGGGGGGGCGGCGGGGAAGAGAAACCTAGCTTTGCCTTGTAAGTAGCTGCGTCCAAGAGTTCACAAGCTCTGTAAGATGAAAGTTTAGGTGAGTTTGCTGTAGGATGAAGCGACTAACACGTATGGGTTGTTGCTAATTTTAGGACCCTATTTGCGATCGGTTTTGGAAAACAAAGGAAGATCCAACGACCAATCAAATATTTGGAGGCGTGGTCTATTGGACAGTTAACTTACGACATATAAGTCAGGGAAGTGGGCTGAAGATGAAGATAGAGAGAGAAGGAAGACGGTAGAACATCAGGAGGACACGTAAGGAGAACACAAGCAGTCTAGTAGAATAACAGGAAAGAGAACGAGAAGTAGTGTTAGACTGAAGATGTGTATCAAGTGATTTTGCAGTTTTGTTAGCTTGAGACTTGGAGTACAGCGATTTAGTGGAGGAATTAGTAGACCACGAGTGGCAGATCTGATATAGTAATGAGTATTCTTGTATAGGGTATCTGAGTGGCGAAGTGGTTAGTGCACTGGTCTCTCATGGCGAAGGTCGAGAGTTCGAATCCGGCCAGAGGCACCCCAGTCACCCAGCTGTAGAAATGGGTACCCGACTTCTTCTGAAGTTGGGGAAGGAAAGGCGGCCAGGCGTGATACTGACCATATCACCCTCTAGTGTGCTGACAGGTCAAGGAAAATATGGGCACTAACACCATATCCCTATGTGCCTCTAAGGCATGACAGGGTTACCTTTACCTTTTTTTTTTATTCTTGTATGAAATATTGAATATTGTGAAGTTGAGAACATTGCTGAAATACTGCACATGTAGAATATGAGAAAATTGATATTGTGAAAAATGATTATGGGCTACAACGATGAATCTAACGAAATGTATGTAATATTACATCGTATTATTCCAAGAGGTGTTGTCGATGATGCGTCGTGATCTTATTTGTTAAAATAAACGATTTCGGTGAACTTTTCATCAGGCTTGATCTATTGTAATGTTTGTGAAACCTCGATGTGCGATGTGTTGATTCAAGAACATCAGTCATCATTACTATGATAGTACACAGCTGAACAATGTTAAATAGTACTCCACGCAGCACTTTCATATTGTCAGCAGGCCTAGCTCTGTCAGAGTGTTTCTTGGAACACTGCGTCTTGTGGTTTTTTTTAGTCTGACGTCACAAGGTTGAATTTTGTCAGTGTTTCTTAGAATAGCGTCATTGCGACTAGTACAGACTTGATTCTACTTGTGAGAGTGCTCATGGAAAGAACTCTCCTGCCTTTAGTATAGACTGTGTGTCACCTAGCCTAAGTTTGTCAACGTATTTCTGGAATGAACAGAGTTGTGTCGATGCAACTTGGCCAGTTTATGTTAGGTACTCGGACTGTTTTGAAGTAAAATAACACATTTGACCGCAATCACGTTAGAAAATAGTAGCTTTGGTTGCCAATATTTTCAACCTATGGTCGTGCCCTCAGGGCTCTTGACAAGCGGAAGAAAAGGATTTGAAGACCACTGGTTTGATGTAGCAGGGTGAAAGTTTAGTAGGTTACGACTTTGAGACCTCAGTCAGCAAGTGTTTACATGTGGGGTTATCTCAGCCTTGGAGGTCAGATACGGTAAGAACAAGTTGGGGGCGGTGGCAGCGGTTACAAGATAAACAACACAGCTCTTTTTTCTTTCAGTTTTTCTCTGGCCAGGGAGACTGTGTCACTATGACTTATGTCTCATACAAATAAAACAGACATGTACACAACTGCTGGACTGAACATGCAGCGTTTATTATGGTGATATCTTTGAAACAGATTTTCGTATTTGTATTATCGAACACTAAACACTTTTTTTTTTTTGCACACACACTGTTCTGTACTGTGCCTATTACATGTTAACATGAGCATTAGGCCCAGTGACACAACAGACGTTACACTGGTATACGCCGTGTAACAAGACAACCCAGATAACAATAACATACAACTACACATCAATACACGACATGACCAGTTACATGTAATCGACTAACTCAACACCACAGTTGATGCTTAACAAGAATCCAATAATCACAGGATTCAGACAGTCAGCAAATGTTTAATGATGAATCCCATTTGTTCGATGCGTGTTGCATAGACGTGGAGTGTAAACTGATGAGAACAATTAAATGATCATAAAAAATGTCCGGGCGACTAACATCACCATGGGACTAACTCAGACATGCAACATTGACTAAACATGACAACTTCAAAACTACAACATTACCTTTCAACCTGAAATTACAACCTTGTCCAAAACGGGGATAAATCAAACACACGCTCTACATGACAACTATAACATTTGTCCTGAAAAGGACAATCCGTCTAACTACAACATTGTCCTAAAAGGACAATCCATCTAACTACAACCTTGTCTTAAGAAGGACAGTCCAATTAACACAACTACAACAACTGTTGCCATAAAAAGGATAAATAAACACTAATACTACATATTATAACAACACTTCTGTCCTAAAAGAGGACAATCACATCAAACTTACATAATGAACCAGAGATTCCCTAACATTCCTTTCTAGAAAATAAAACTCACACACGACCTGTCTTTACAACATTCCGACCAAAAACTCACCCCTTCATATACCCCCCCCCCCAAATCAGATCCACGTGACTGAGTTCTGCCTCGAAACACGGAGATACTTTCTCCGTGCTAGCATAAACAGGTGAGTTGTGGTCTGTTACTGTTTGGCCACAGTTTGGAGACAGTATACATCCTTGTTTCACGCCTGTTTCAATCTGGAACCATTCACTCATCCCTTCTTCTGTCTTGACTGCACAAACATATCCATTGTAGAGATCTCTAATGATGTTGACAATTTTAGGTGGTATTCCATATAGACTTAAAATTCTCCATAATGAATCTCTGTGTATGCTATCAAATGCCTTTTTAAAGTCTATGAAGTTCAGTATTAATGGTTTCTGCTTTTCAATATGTTCTTCAGGTATCATTCTTAAAGTAAAGATCTGGTCGAGACAGCTTCTCCATTTTCAAAATCCTGCTTGTTCTTCTCTCATTACAGTATCCACTATATCTTTAAGTCTATTCAAAATGACCTTAAAAAATACTTTTGACACAACTGATATTAAGGTTATCCCTATCCAGTTGTTACAGTCACTAAGGTTGTGTTTTTTTTGGGTTTTTTTTTTGTTTTTTTTTTTTTTTGGTATTTTAACAATGATTCCTTTTTTCCGTTTAGAAGGGGCCTTCTTTCCAAATTGTATTAAACATTCTCTGTAGTTGTCTCATGTTGTCACTATTGATAGCTTTTAGCATCTCGGGTGTTATGTCATCTTCACCTGCAGCTTCTTAAAGTAACATGGTTGGTACCAATTATTTGGCTAAATAAAACGTTTGCTACTACTTCACAAAGGAACTATCAAGGACTCCAGGGTCTCCCCTAATATCAGCACAAACGCAGACCACCCAACAGTAACTATATAGCCCACCAAAAAGAACTATCAAGGACTCCAGGGTCTCCCCTAATATCAGCACACACGCAGACCATCCAACAGTAACTATATAGCCCAACAAAAGGAACTATCAAGGACTCCAGGGTCTCCCCTAATATCAGCACACACGCAGACCACCCAACAGTAACTATATAGCCCAACAAAAGGAACTATCAAGGACTCCAGGGTCTCCCCTAATATCAGCACACACGCAGACCACCCAACACTAACTATATAGCCCAACAAACAAATTTTTTTCTTGGTGTTTTTTTTTAGGCTTGTTCCTGTGGTTATTTGGGATGCTGATTCAGAAAATTCCGTTAGATAGACCGCATCAGCTCTGGTTTCTTAGATATGGTTGAATTTATACAATTTTAGTCCGCTCTTTAATAAATCTCTTTGGCAGAAATGGGATGTCATAATATGCTGTCTTATTTGAATGGGAAATTTATATATTTAATATACCCACATTTTTTTTAGGTACAGTGACCTTTGTTTGATTCGTCTACTTCCTTTCCTGTAATGCACACTAACATAAAAATGTATATCTCAAATGACAAAATCGCTTTCGTTCTGTTGTATTACATAACTATGAGCACAAAATACAGATGATAAATCACGGTTTTCGTAGACTACATAACTTTGTATTTGAAAGGTTTCTCAACCTGATCTGTTTAAAACAGTTGGGCTGTATAATTGTAATAAAATAGGATATGTAACTGGGTTGGACAGAAATAAAATAGTAGTCTCTCCTGTAGAGAGTTAATTCTGAATACTTATAGGCGTGCGCAGCTCAAAATCCATTGTAAAGTTGGCAGATTTTTGCACATACAGTGAACGAATTTTGAAGAGACGCACAGAAAATAGGCAGACCAGAAAAAAAAAAAAGAACGGTTGAGACGGGCAAGAGACAAGGTTCTAGAAATGCAGGCAAGCAAGTTTTCTTCTTCGGAGTCAGTATTTTAGTTGGGCTGTCGAAATAGCAGAATGTAGATTGTAGTCTGTCCTTTGGAGGAATGCTAAGTATTGGTTAAATTTGTCATTTTTAGGATAGTTTCTTTTGAGTTTTTTTTTTTTTTTGGAGAGAGAGAGAGAGAGAGAGAGAGAGAGAGAGAGAGAGTTTGTGGTATTGTCTATTGTAAGACGCAACAACGTCCTTCAATATCATGCCGTGTGAAAGGTTGTACCACGTCAACTCGCCCGGACATTATTACATTTATTTGTGAATTCCATCAGTCTTTTCACTCCACTTCCATTTGGCAACATCCACCAACAAATGTGGTCTCATCAATAAATCTCTTCTCTTGTAACGTCCGGAGTTAGGGGAATTACTGACTTATGTTTTGTGTCGCAACTGTGGGGTTGGAATGATCAGTTAATTTTATTTATATAGTTCACAAGTCGTGTATGAACTCTGCTTAGTGATCCTGGGTTAGAAGAAGGTGCATAGAGCATATCAGTGTAACGAAGTGAGGCAAGGGTAACAACTTTATGATGTCATGGAAGTTCCCCAAAACGTTCAAGGAACTCCACAGCGATCATCATAAAATAAAACGTTGAGGCATAGCATAGGGCACACTACTACACATCATAACACCACAACACCATTTTATAATAGTTATGATCGTATAGAAGGTGTGTGTATACTCCCACTCATATCGTTTCGCAAATTGAATATGGTGGAGGTTATGCCTACTTCAAGACGGACCTGCTTGAATCACCCCGGTACTTTGCTATATTTGTGGGGAGTACACGCTGAAAGCAAGTAGGAAATCTGTTTCTGAGTTTGTAAAAAGAGCATATGTACGTTATTTTGGTGTCGAGCTTGGAGATCAAGATAAGCCATGGGCTCCTCATATTGTATGCAAAACTTGTATGGAGCATTTGCGCCAGTGGACAAAATGGAAAGAGAAGATGCCTGAAATTTGGAGTACCAGTGATGTGGAGGGAACCGAAAACTACTTTGATGACTGTAATTTTTGTATTGTTAATATCACAGGCTTCACTCGAAATAATCCTGACAAGCGGTCGTACCCTGATCTACCTTCAGCCAGGAGATCTGTTCCTCTTACAGATCTTGTACCCGTTCCACCTTTCCTTGAACTACCACAGCTCTCAGAGGATGAGCCTTGCATGTCTGATATCGCACAAGGTAAAGAAAGTGAGGCAGTGACAGCTAATTCCAAACAACTTCACACAGTGATCATTTTGATCACATAGTGAATTACGTGATGTAATCAAGGACTTAAATCTTTCCAAGGAGTCTTCTGAACTGCTTGGCTCCAGACTAAAGGAAAAGAATGTGCTTCAGCCAGGAACAAAAATGACATTTTATCGAATGAGAAAAAAGGATTTGCTCCCATTCTTTACCGAAGACAACGACTTAGTATTCTGCAATGACATCGGAAACCTTGTTTAAAAAATTGATTTTTCAGAATACAACCCAGATGAGTGGCGTCTTTTCATCGACAGTTCAAAACATATTTTGAAATGTGTTCTTTTAAATAACGGCAACAAATACAGTTCTATTCCAATCTGTCATTCCACCAGGATGAAAGAAGAGTACAAGGCCAACTCTTTAGTATTGGAAAAGATAAATTACGAAGTGTAGACTTGAAGATAGTTAATTTTCTTCTTGTTTTTTATGCCTTTAGGATAGTAGAGCCAAATATGAACACTGGACAAGAAAAGATTGATCTCCAAGGGAAAATATGGTGGCTGGAGGACAAAATGTAATGGTAGCACGAGATAGAATCATAATATCACTACTACATTATAAAACTAGGTCTGATGAAACCATTTGTAAAGGCTTTGAATAAAGACATCGTGGTTCGTGAAAGTGAAAATAAAGGTCTCAGCCTGAGCAAAAAAAGAAGACTGAAATGATGGTCACCTCAAAGAAAAAGAATACCACCAAAATGTAGCATTATCATCGATGGCACACATCTAAAACAAATTGATAGATTCAAGTACTTAGGAACGATTATAACAACTGATGAGAAATGTCACAATGGAAGAAAAAGAAGACGTGCTCAGGCCAAGTAAGCATTCCAGAAAATAAGACACATCTTATGCAACAGATCCATATCAATGGAAACAAGATTCCGAGTACTTAAATGTTACATCGGGCCAATTTTGTTTTATGGGTGTGAAGCATGGTCTATGAATAAGAGAGTACAGCGAGAAATGGAGACCATGGTTTATAAGAAAGATGTTGAAGGTATCAAGGACAGCCATGAAAACCACTGAAGAAGTCTTAATAGAGGCTGGAGTTAAAAGCAAATTATAGCAAAGATTAGAGGCAGACAAACGAGATGTAAAAGACATTTTCTGAGAAGAGGAAAACTGAAACACACTGACAACTGGAAAAACTGAAGGAAGAAGAGACAGAGGAAGACAGACAGACAGACAGAGAGAGAAGTTACTGGATGGGCTTTCAGTGTGGCTAGGAAGAAAGTCACCGGCGGATCTCATAATCAAGTCTAAAGACAGGGAATTGTGCAGAGAAATGACCGCCTACGCCACGCGGCATGGCACTTGAATTTGAATAAAGCCGGTTGGTGCACTGAATACATAGTGCATAACTTACCTGGACTTACCATGGAAAAACTGAAGGCAGGAATTTTCGATGGTCTATAGATCAGACAACTTATAAATGGCCCACATTTCATATCATCGAATCATGTGCTTGGTCTTCATTTGTTCTGTCTGTGAAAAGCTTTCTTGGCAACAAGAAGGCAGACAACTACACACAACTAGAAGAGAATACGCTCTTTCATTTCAACAGGCCTGGCTGTAGCTTGAGTATTAAAATCCGTTATCTGCACAGATCAGCTTCCAGAGAAGCTTGGCAACTTAAGCGAAGAGCAGGCTGAAACATTTCACCAAGACATAAAAACAATGGAGGCCAAATAGCAAGGAAGATGGGATGCACACAAGATGACAGACTATTGTTGGAATCTTGTAAAACATCTATACTGGCAGCAAGAAGCAGCAATTCGAGTTGAAAATAGAACTGGAAAATATCAACCTATAAAACAAGGGGTGCGACAAGGATGTGTATTATCTCCAGGCCTTTTTTCTCTGTACAGCGAGAATATTCTAAGAACGATCATCACAGAACCAGGCAGAAAAACTGGAAGATACAATATTAACAACCTCCAGTATGCTGACGACACAGTACTGATAGCTGAAAACCAACGAGACCTGCAAAATCTCTTGGATAAAGTTGCCAAAGAAAGTGAACAGAAAGGCCTTACTTTGAACATCAAAAAGACAGAGACTATGGTTATATCTAAGAAACAGAATCCGCCAACATGCAGTATTAAATTAAACGGAACTATTCTAAGGCAGGTGCAGAAATTCAAATACCTTGGAGCAGTAATAACTTCAGAAGGGAAATGCATGACAGAAATTAGGAACAGAATAGGCCAAGCAAAGACTGCATTTCAGAGAATGAGAAACATATTAGCTAACACATCTTTATCAATGAATGTTAGAAAACGAGTCCTAAAATGCTACATTGAACTTATCTTGTTCTATGGAAGTGAATCATGGACAATAGGCAGGTCTGTGCAAACATCATTGGAAGCAGCAGAAATGTGGTTTATTAGAAGAATGTTGCGAATTCCCTGGACAGCAGAAATAACTAATGAAGAATGTATGAGAAGAGCTGGAGAGACAAAAAAACCTTGTCAAAAAAATAAGAGAGAAACAATGTACTTTCATAGGACATGAAATGAGAAGAGGGGGCACTGAAAATATTCATTCATTCATTTGCATGTCCCTTGCGGAACTTTGCCTCCCAAACAGCACTCCTGTAGGCCTCTCGATTGTCAGAAAGATGGCCTGCTGCTGATGCGTCCATTTGCAGATCTCAACGATGTCTTGCAGCCATCTTCGTTTTGGTCTTCCTCTTTTTGTTTTTCCCATTATGTATCCTTCCAATACGGTCTTCTCTAAATTATCATGACGTTTAATATGTCCGAAATATTTAAGTTTTCTCTCTTTAATCCTCTTTACTAGCCAGCCTTCTTCAATATTAAGCTCTTGTAGTATTGACATATTTGTTCTTTTTTGTGTCCACGATATTTGGAGAACTCTTCTGTAGCATTTATATTCAAAGGCATTTATGTGTTTCTCAGCTGTTTTGTTAAGTGTCCAGGTCTCACAGGCATATGTTGGGATGGGAAAGATGCATGCCCTTAAAAATCTTATTTTTGTGGTTCTGTCTGCTCCTCTCCATAGATTCTTTATTTGTTTTACTTTCTGAAGAACTTTTTTTCTGTTATAATATTTTCAAAAATAGAAGGAAGAAGATCAAGAGAAAGACCAAGAGAAATGATACTGGACAGTCTGACGGGATGGTGTGAGAGGAGATCACTAACTGAGCTGTTGTGTCTGCATGAAGGATCATGTACTCTGGAAAAGCATAAGAGCCAACGCCAGTCGGCACTGCACCTGATGATGATGATATTCCAATAAAAGCGTGTACCCGGTTCCTACAAACCGATACCTGATACAGAACAGTATCAACCTGGAACCGTTACAGAAAACAGAAACCAAACCAGATCCAAATAAGAAAAGAGTGGAGACGTAATGGCGTCTGAAGACGGCAGATATCGGGCGGAAGTCGTGACATCAACATAATATCGTCATCGCGCGGTATCACTCCGCAGATGCCACTTCCCCCGTGCTCCCCTTCCTTGTTCAGTCTGAAAATGCTGAACAATTTTAACCATAGTTTCTTCTCATCACGTGACCAACATATGTCCATCTCCTTTTCCTGATCAGCCATGAGACTTGTTTGCTCATCTGCCTTATCTCTGCATTGTTCTTAAATTCATTCCAATTTATACCAAGTATTTTCCTTAGGCATTTGTTTTCAAAAGAGTCTCAATTTCTTTTCTATTTCTTTAGTTGATTTCCACTTTCGCATGCATAAATGAGGTTGGATATCACATCTGAATTGAAATAATCTTAACTTGGTTTTTGTGCTTACAACTTTTGAATTCCTTATGTTCTCAAGATTCTTGAAGATCGATGCTGCTTTTGCAATTCTAACTTCTTTCCTGGTGTTACCATCCTGGTTTATGTAGCTGCCATGGTATACAAATTGGTTTACTTCATCAACAGCTGTTCCTTCTACGTATATTTTTTCCTTCTTGATTAATGAGAAATTTCATAATTTTTGTTTTGTCTTTGTTAATTTCAAGACCTATTTTGTTAGCGAAGGAAGACAGGAAATCTGTTTTTTCCTGCATTGATTTCACATTCTCACTGATAGGAGTTATGTCATCTGCACAATCAAGATCTTCTAGTTGGGTCCCACGTATCCAATCAATGCCGGTTTTACCTGTATAGCATCTTATCATTATAAAGTCTATGGCAATTCCAAAAAGCAAGGGAGATAATAAACATCCTTGTTTCATGCCTAATTCAACCTGAAACCATTCGCTCATTCCTTCTTCTAACTTGACTGCACAAAAATGTTTCATGCCTAATTCAACCTGAAACCATTCGCTCATTCCTTCTTCTAACTTGACTGCACAAACATATCCGTTGTAGGGATCTTTAATGATCATCATCATCATCAGGTGCCGTGCCGACAGGCGTTGGCTATTATGCTTCTCCAGAGTACCCGATCCTTCATGCAGGCCATCAGTTCAGTTGGTGATCTCCTCTCACACCATCCCGTCAGACTGTCCAGTATCATTTCTCTTGGTCTTCCTCTTGATCTTCTTCCTTCTATTTTTCATGTTGTTATAATATTTTCAATGCCCCCTCTTCTCATTGCATGTCCTATGAAAGTACATTGTCTCTCTCTTATCTTTCTGACAAGGTTTTTTGTCTCTCCAGCTCTTCTCATACATTCTTCATTAGTTATTTTTGCTGTCCAGGGGATTCGCAACATTCTTCTAATAAACCACATTTCTGCTGCTTCCAATGATTTTTGTGCAGACTTGCCTATTGTCCATGATTCACTTCCATATAACAAGATAGGTTCAATATAGCATTTTAGGACTCGTTTTCTAACATTCGTTGATAAAGATGTGTTAGCTAATATGTTTCTCATTCTCTGAAATGCAGTCTTTACTTGGCCTATTCTGTCCCTAATTTCTGTTTTGCATTTCCCATCTGAAGTTATTACTGCTCCAAGGTATTTGAATTTCTGCACCTGCTTTAGAATGGTTCCGTTTAATTTTATACTGCATGCTGGTGGATTCTGTTTCTCAGATATAACCATAGTCTCTGTCTTTTTGATGCTCAAAGTAAGGCCTTTCTGCTCACTTTCTTTGCCAACTTTATCCAAGAGATTTTGCAGGTCTCGTTGGTTCTCAGATATCAGTACTGTGTCGTCAGCATACCGAAGGTTGTTAATATTGTATCCTCCAATTTTTATGCCTGGTTCTGTGATAATTTTTCTTAGAATATTCTCGCTGTACATAGAAAAAAGGCCTGGAGATAGTACACATCCTTGTCACACCCCTTGTTTTATAGGTTGATATTTTCCAATTCTATTTTCAACTCGAATTGCTGCTTCTTGGTGCCAGTATAGATGTCTTACAATCCTCAGGTCTTTACCGTCTCTATTGATGTCTTCAAGCATTTTAATAATTTCATTATGTTTCACCTTGTAGAATGCCTTGGTGTAATCAATGAAGCATAAGTAGAGATCTTTCTGTACTTCTAAAGCTCTTTCTGTTAGTGTTTCTTTAATGATGTTGACAATTTTAAATGGTATTCCATATAGTCTTAAAATTCTCCACAATGAAACTCTGTGTATGCTATCAAATGCCTTTTAAAGTCTATGAAGTTCAGGATTTATGGCTTTTGCTTTTCAATACGTTCTTCAAGTATTATTCTTAGAGTAAAGATCTGATCGAGACAGCTTTTCCTTTTTCGAAATCCTGTCTGTTCTTCTCTCAATGCAGTATCCACTATATCCTTAATTCTATTCAGAATCACTTTACAAAACATCTTTGATACAACTGATAGTAAGCTTACACCCTTCCAGTTATTGCAGTCACTGAGGTTGCCTTCTTTGAGTATTTTAACAATGATTCCTTTTTTCCCTTTAGAAGGGACCTTTTCTTCTTTCCAAATTTTATTAAACATTCTCTGTAGTTGGCTCATGTTGTCACTGTTAATAGCTTTTAACATTTTGACTGTTATTTCATCTTCACCTGCAGCTTTGTTGTTAGCCATTAGATTCACTGCTGTTTAAATTTCATTCAGTGTAACTTCATCTAAGTTGATATCTAGTTGTGGAACTGGTAAATCAGTTTCAAGATTTATTAATTCATTTGGGTCTGGTCGATTAAGCATTTCTTGGAAGTGTTCAACCAACTTTGCTTTTGATCTTTACTTGATGTTAATAGGTTGCCTGTTTTACTAAAGACTGGTCTTTCTCTGGTGGTAATAGCACCTGTTAGCTTCTGTATGTTATATAGAGTTTTGCTGCCTCCTGTTTTTGCTGCATTTTCTGCTTCTTTTGCCATATTGTCCATATATTCTCTTCTGTCTCTTCTAGCTGAACTTTTTACTATATTTTCTTTGTATGTTGCTTTTGCCAAAACTTTTGCAAGATGTCTTTACATTCAATACGGCTAATTTGGCTGCTCGTCTTTCATGTATGTGCTTCCATGTGTTATCTGATATCCATGCTTTTCTACTTGTTGACTGCAGTCCAGTACCTGCTTTTGCTGCCGTGATTATGGCTGTGCTGTAAGAATTCCATAATTCATCTATGTCTGTCTCGTTTACCTTGCTGAGTGCTGTGAAATGATTGGTAAGTTCCAGAATGAAATTACTGTTGGTATTTTCTTCTTGTAGGCTATGACCATTTATCTTTCTGATAGATGCTTTCTTGTGTTGGGTTTTCAGTTTAATCTTATCTTCCCTATACACACAGTGTGATCACTGTTGACATCTGCACACCTATATGCTCTTACATCTATCAGAGATGCTCTGAATTGTTTTCTAATACAAAAATGACCTATTGGTTTCTGGTTCTATCATCTGGAGATATCCATGTTGTTTTATGTATTTCTTTGTGTGGAGGAAGCTATTACTATCCCTTCATAAAACCGTTTTAAGCCTGTACTTTTTTTTAACTATTGCTTCTAGATTTCTTCATTCAATACGGTTCGGTATGTTTTATTGTGAACGTTACATGAAAGTAATGACTCAAAGATCTAATATCAGTTTTGTGTGGAGACATATAGAAAAGCATGGGGAAATTGTCATTTGTCTTATAATGCAAACATCATTCACAATTACAAAGGGCAATAATCACAGGAACCGGTATCAACAGGTATCCGAAAGACATAATTAGTTTTTCCATTCCTTTTTGTGTTGTGGACAGCAACACTGTGTCATCAGCATATCTAATCTCTGGTATTTCATAACCTCCAATTGTTATAGCACCATAATATTCTTTGTCTACATCTTCTCTAACATTCCATATTATATTTTCAGTATACAAAACTAATTATGTCAGTCCGTAAGAAAGCGAAGAGCAGAACCTCTATCTTAATGCAAAGAAAACTAAATTGATGACAACTGACAAAACAAACAAGGCAGCTGAAATATATATCAATGAGGAAAAATTGGAAGAAGTGGAGAGTTTTGAATATCTGGATCACTACTAACTAATAATGGAGATACAATGAGGGAAATTAAAAGGAGGACATCTATCGCTCTTCAGAAAGTAAAACAAATAAAGAATCTGTGGAGAGGAGCAGACAGAACCACAAAAATAAGATTTTTAAGGGCATGCATCATTCCCATCGCAACATATGCCTGTGAGACCTGGACACTTAACAAAACAGCTGAGAAACACATAAATGCCTTTGAATGTAAATGCTACAGAAGAGTTCTCCAAATATTGTGGACACAAAAAAGAACAAGTATATATATATACTACAAGAACTTAATATTGAGGAAGGCTGGCCAGTAGAGGATTAAAGAGAGAAAACTTAAATATTTCGGACACATTAAATGTCATGATAATTTAGAGAAGACCATATTGGAAGGATACATAATGGGAAAAACAAAAAGAGGATGACCAAAACGAAGATGGCTGCAAGACATCGTTGACGATCTGCAAATGGACGCAGCAGCAGCAGGGCATCTTGCTTACAACCGAGAGGCCTACAGGAGTGCTGTTTGGGAGGCAAAGTTCCGCAAGGGACATGTAAATGAATGAATGAATGAATCCGAAAGATTCGGTCCCAAAAAAAAAAACCCTGTAATGCCCAACTCTACTGCACCACTCATCCACCCGACTTACCAGATTTGACTAATTCCTGTTTCCCAAACTTAAAAACACGTTTGAAAGGGAGGAGGAAACTTTGTAATGGTTCTGATGTGACAGCAGCAACAGAGCAGTATTTCAATGACCAGTTATAAGACTTGGGGAGGGGGGGGGGGAAGGGTTAAATAATCTTGAAAAACAAATGTGCCAAGTGTGTTGAATAACGGGGTGAATATGTGGAATAACATACAAGTTTCATGACTGTAGGTTATTCCCTTCTAGGTCGAGCCGTGTACCGTTCAACTTTCCCTCGTTCATATTACAGTCACGGGCCGACTTACAGTCGACCTAGATATGCTTGTTTGTGCCTACGGTCCAGGTCTCCCGGGAAAAATCTGAAGTTCAATGAAACCTATTTTACAGTTTGTTTACAAAAGTATAATGACAGTCTGGTTTATGATTTAAAACATGCTTGCCTGTTGAGTGTATTGTAGAGTTGTAAGGGGAAGGACTGGGGGATACATCAATGACGACGAGCTGGCAGGGCAAGCAATGACGTCAGAGAGAAAACCAAGATGGGTGTAAGTTTTTGCTTTGGAAGAATCCCACCTTGGCAACTCTAGCCGAAAGTGAGTGACGTTTGGTTATGAGCAGGTCAGAACAGATAAGTAGGCTGAGGCACAACTAATCAAGACGTAAGGCAGCATGTTAGGTATGTTGTCACAAGAGAGTGATGACAGAGTAGGTCAGAACAGATAAGCTGAAGCACAACTAATCAAGACGTAAGGCAGCATGCTAGGTATGTTGTCACAAGAGAGTGATGACAAAAAACTACAACACATCTACGCCCACAAATAACGCTTACACAAGTGTCAATTGTTCCTGAATGTTAATTTACAATGTATGGCCTGTAACAGACTCCTGCTGCCATAGTCAGATCAAGATGAAACTTGTTAATGGAATCACAGCAATTTATCGGTGATAGTAAGTAAGAGAAACTGCAGAATGTTAGCCACTGTTGTTTTGTTTGTTAATTACATGTGATTGTGATGTGTGGCCTGAAATTAGACGGAACTGTTATATGTGAAGATATTACTTTACTACACTTTCTTCTCGTGGTTGCTGTACACTTTGTATACTCGCACCTATCAAACTCGCTTCCCGACCAGACTGTCAGAATGTAACTATGTTGGGAAGCCAGGACTAACTGTATACACCTTTACAGTACATCAGGTAATCTATATATAAACTTGTACAGTACGCCAGGTCATGCATGTATAAACCTGTACAGTACGCCAGGTCATGCATGTATAAACCTGTACAGCAAGGCATGTAATCTATGTATAAACCTGTACAGCATGGTATATAATTAAGGCGATCATATTTTTTTCACAAACCAAACCCCCCACCCCCTCAAAGCAAAATTTGCTCTTTAACCTTTACTGCCCACGCCAAACTCAAAGTGCAGAAAGTCATGCTCGCTTCAATAATTTTTACATCCATAGCTAATGTTTTGTTTTACAGTTCACATACAAAATTAAGAAGCTCAATATAAAGGAGTGTCAGCTTACTGTCACATCAACAGTAATTAGCAGTGACCACAGTTGGTCTGCAGCAGATGATGTACTTGGCACTGTCTCCTCTGAAGATGTGGCGCAATATTTCTATGAGGAACGTACTTTTCTCAGTAGATCTGGGCGCTGCGTGAGCGTGTCGTGGAGTTTCTGGCATGGCTTTCCTGCGTCCTCAGACTTACATTTAACTATAAGCATGGCTTTCAATGTTTCAACACAAACTTGTGTTTTCTGGCTTGTCCATATCGTATTCACGTATGAGAAGATTCCCAGACTGACAGAGAATAAATTCGATTTCTTTTTTTTTAAATTCAACACACGCAACAGAGTTGGGTTGGAATACCACTTTCACCCACCGGGTATCAGTTTTTGCTTGTTTGGAGTTCCAGTCTAAAATTTTTCTGCTGAAACAAATCTACAAACATTGTTGGTTTTATCAAACTGTCATCATTGATTTCACGATCTGGAAATTCTATTAGTTATTAATTTTATTAAGCTTTAAATTTAGCAGGCTCAAAGCAAGACACTCATTACTTTCGGCGAAGGCGGGACACCAGTCTAAAAAGCGGGATTGTCCCGCCTAAACAGGGACGTATGGTCATCTTACATATCTTATATCCTTCCCGTGCATGTACCAAGCATCGAAAACGACCGATATTAGTATTGAATGCATCACTATAACCACTCCCAGATACCTAGTATGCCACTATAACAACTCCCACACACCTAGTATGCCACTATAACCATTCCCAGATACCTAGTAAGTCACTATAACTACTCTCAGATACCTAGTATGCCACTATAACAACTCCCACACACCTAGTATGCCACTATAACCACTCCCAGATACCTAGTATGCCACTATAACCACTCCCACACACCTAGTATGCCACTATAACCACTCCCAGATACCTAGTATGCCACTATAACAACTCCCACACACCTAGTATGCCACTATAACCACTCCCAGATACCTAGTAAGTCACTATAACTACTCTCAGATACCTAGTATGCCACTATAACAACTCCCACACACCTAGTATGCCACTATAACCACTCCCAGATACCTAGTATGCCACTATAACAACTCCCACACACCTAGTGTGTCACTACAACTACTTTCAGACATCTAATATATGCATTATAACACACTCTCAAATATCAAACTTATCACTATATCCTACTCCCACAATCAAAGATGTCAGTAACAACCCATTCCCAGAATCAAAAATGTCACTATAACCAACCTCCACAGATCAAATGCGCATGACCGCTCATCTTATATGCTTTGAAGGGTGTGAAGATGAGGGACTCAGTTCACCAAAAGAAAAATGCCATTTCTTGAAGGATAACACTAATTTCCTGTTGTAAAGCCTCAAGCCAGGGCACCAGCTACATTAGCACGACCCCCAGTGAAGCAGACATCTCGACTAGTTCAGATAACAACTTTCATGATGATGATGATGATGATGATGAGGTTGTAAACATTCAAACTGCCTGCAGAACAACAAGGAAAAACAAACACACTGACAAACAATGACAAAGGCCATTGGAATCTTAAAGACATGGTCCAGCTCCCTCTTGAGCCAGTCATGCCATGACAAAAAACAAAAACATGAAAGTCAAGACAAGACTGCTCTCCTTCCAAGAGTTTAACACACAGTGCTCCAAAATCATATTTTCATAAAGCCAAAATCACCGTGGTTTTCATTGCACCGGTTTAGTCTAGGGTTGGACTTTCTCACCGGAAGACCTCGACGTGTTTAGGATATCAGTGCATCCCCGCTGGGTGAGAGGCGGTAGCCCACCCAGGCCAGAGTTGGACTTTCTCACCGGAAAACCTCGACGTGTTTTGAGATACCCGTGTATCACCGCCGGGTGAGAGGTGGTTGCCCATCCAGTCCAGGGTTGGACTTTCTCACCGGAAAACCTCAGCGTGATTAGGATACACAAACATCCTCGCCGGGTGAGAGGTGGTTGCCTATCTAGACTTCCCTGGTCCAGTGTCTCCGACTTCAGCATTTTGCGGTCGTGGCCGCTACCCTTCCTAGTTGTGACCAGGATGGAGCTTTTGTCCAGGAGGACGAATCCTCGCCACTAGTGACTTCTACCCCTGGGTTGAGCCGGTTTAGGCATTATCCCAGTATGGGCGTGTTTGGGACGGGACCGACCTCTAGAGCAGAGGTACTATGACATGCATAGCCTTCAAGATTCACCCCTGGTATGAGCCGGTTTAGGCAAAATTCACCAGTATGGGTGTTTATCAGGCGTTACCGACCTCTAGAGCGGAGGTGGCATGACATGTCTAGCCATCAAGTTCCACCCCTGGTGTGTGCCGGTTTAGGCATATTTCACCAGTGTAGGTGTATTTCGGACGTGGGCGGCCTCTAGAGCAGAGGTGCCGTGGTATAGCTCTCGTAGCGATACTACTGGACATACCGGTTAAACTTCACTTTCCACCACCTTTTCCCATCGGCTCCGCACAGCAACCTTTATGTCTTTTCCGCATTTACTTCCTTAACCGGGAGGAGCTTCACTCCACGCACGGCATATGAAGAGTCTCGCCAGCAGTGAGACAAGCCGGTTCATGCATTTCACCCGACATGACTGCACTCAGGACGTGGCCGACCTCCAGACCAGAGGTGCCATGATTTGACTGTTTGCTTCGCTTTATCCTTTCTACCACCTTTTCCGCAGTGATGCTGTGCGGCAACCTCATTTGTACCTTTCTTCATTGGCCGGGAAGAGCACCGCTCCACGCACGGCAGCTGAAAAATCTCGCCAACAGCGAAGACAAGACACTATATCCCACTCTCAAACATCAGACAAGACACTATATCCCACTCTCAGACATCAAACAAGACACTATACCCCGCTCTCAGACAATAAACAAGACACTATATCCCACTCTTGGACATCAAACAAGACACTACACCCCACTCTCATACATCAAACAAGACAATATATCCCACTCTCATACATCAAACAAGACACTATATCCCACTCTTGGACATCAAACAAGACACTACACCCCACTCTCATACATCAAACAAGACACTACACCCCACTCTCATACATCAAACAAGACACTATATCCCACTCTTGGACATCAAACAGGATACTATACCCCACTCTCAGATATCAACAAGACACTATAACCTACTCTCAGACATCAAACAAGACACTATAACCTACTCTCAGACATCAAACAAGACACTATAACCTACTCTCAGACATCAAACAAGACACTATACCTTACTTTCAGAAGTCAAGACACTATACCCCATTCTCAGGTATCAAACACATCATTATGATCTAATCCCAGATATCAAATAAGTCATTATGATCTAATCCCAGATATCAAACAAGGTGATGAAAGAGTAGATGATAACTTGGTAAGGAAAAAGACTGTGGAAAAAGAAATGGTTAAGTACAGCTAAATTTCGAGTTCAATCCATGTAGTTCCAGTGTCCCACACTAGTGTATGTAGTGGTTCTTGAGGGCCAGTGATACTGTTTAATGGTTAATACTAGGAAGTCAGACTTGCCTTTGTGGTTAGAACCATAGGAATGATTAGAGACGGCTTAGACGCATACTGGGAGATGTCATAAAGATGTCTCTGCATACGGTCACCTAATCTGAGACCGTCTCTTCAATAAATAATCCTACACTTTTTGCACACAGTGGCCTATATTACACCATGGGACTTGCATGTGAATCTCTCACAGAGTATTAGGACAGTTTTAGGAAAGTCGCACACATGAAGGAGCCTGTCTGACAGTACAGAAAAAGGTCTCAGACTCAGGAAGCAATACTGAGCACAGTACAAGTCCACAGAAATGTTCCACGTATGATAGATTTGATGCTGAAGTGAGCCTGGCCAGCAGAAAACATGCAAGAGTCGAAGATTAGATGGGCTGACTTGACAGACCTTGCCACATCATAGAAACAGCCTGATATGATTTTTCAAGTACTGAACTACAGAAACAATTAGTCTGGCTAAAAAGTTCAAATGCAGAAACGTATCAAACTCAGCTGCAAGTTGTTACCCAACACAAATATCAGTAACATTTTGCTTGCAAGTAACTAAGCATAGAAACAAACCAGTCTGATTCTAACTGTGACAACCACACCACCATGAAACATTCTCTCTCTCTCACACACACACATATATACACATATGTGTGTCCGCATGCACTCACATACATTTACACATGCTTAATAAAATTTGCTCAATATGGACAATAAAACACACACACATCCAGGTCCTATTTTCAAAGAGTAGCACACCCTTATATACATATATATATATATATATATATATATATATATATATATATATATATATATATATATATACTACAAGAGCTTAATATTGAAGAAGGCTGGCTAGTAAAGAGGATTAAAGAGAGAAAACTTAAATATTTTGGACACAATAAACGTCATGATAATTTGGAAAAGACCATCTTGGAAGGGTACATAATGGGAAAAAGAAAAAGAGGAAGACCGAAACGAAGATGGCTGCAAGAAATCGTTGATGATCTGCAAATGGATGCAGCAGCAGCAGGCCATCTTGCTCACAATCGAGAGGCCTACAGGAGTGCTGTTTGGGAGCCAAAGTTTCGCGAGGGACATGCAAATGAATGAATGAATGAATGAGCACACACTTTCCTTAAAACTGTAACATGCCCTTTACTGTTGATTGGCACACATGACATTAAACTAGCATGTGTAATCGCTTATCATAACTGCAACCATCAGACACCAGTGTCTATTCTAGTCAATTATGCCAGCTCTCTGTATCTTTAAAACAACATAAAATGCGCTTATTCTAAACAACCAAAGGTCCACTGTAAAAACAGGAGTAACCATTCAAGTAGCTGTTATCTTCTATAAGAGTCTGTTGTTATCATGTAGTTAATTTGTGCTGATACTGACAGATATAAAGGTGCCAACTGATATGATATATGATAATGGTTATATTTTGGACATAATACAAATTGTACAAAATGATAATTCACCTTCACCTCCTGATACATAACTAAACAAGGCAACACTACTAACCAAGGATCTACTACAACACTCATGTAACAGTGCACTTCAAAATGATAAATAAATTGTTCCACAAATAAAATGGAATAAACTATTCCACAAATAAACTGAACATCCCAATAAATCTGAATAAGCACTCAGAACTGGCGTATTTTAAACACTGAATTCTGTCAGGAAGACATGCCTCTATTAATCTATTACAGCTTCATAGGAATAATCATAACATACAGGTCAGTGTGAGATAGGCAGCACAGACTACTCGGCTGTTACTGTGAGACAGCACAGACTGCTCGGCTGTTAGTGAGACAGCACAGACTGCTCGGCTGTTACTGTGAGACAGCACAGACTGCTCGGCTGTTACTGTGAGACAGCACAGACTGCTCGGCTGTTACTGTGAGACAGCACAGACTGCTCGGCTGTTACTGTGAGACAGCACAGACTGCTCGGCTGTTACTGTGAGACAGCACAGACTGCTCGGCTGTTACTGTGAGACAGCACAGACTGCTCGATCATGTGAATCTTCTCGCTTTCTAGAATGCGATACACTGTGTATAATTGTGCCAGTCTACAACACGCACGGGACGGTAACTCATTTGTTGTATCAAACATGTTTATTTAACGGAAGAATGGACAACAAAGACATTAAATTAATGATCAATGAACGTTTAAGTGCTTGATCAAGTCATTTTGAAGTACATACAGAGCAGAAAGAAAAGTGTGTACAACATTTTGATGTAACAAAACTCACCTTCAAATCTCACGTCTGCTGATAATCGACTTGTCCTCTCCTCTTGTTTTGTGTACAAACTTCACACAAACTACTTTAGCTTACACCTAAGCTTTGCTTTTATCAACGGTCCGAAGCTTAGACTAGGCTGTACGAACTAGAATATGAATGGAAAAAAAAAAACTGAAATTCTCGATAACAAAAGTAGCGTTCCAGCGTATGGCTGATATACAGAGTACACGACGACGACACAAAGCCAACACACATTGTCTGTTCTTTTCATTGGTCGGAATCTAGTCTTGCCCAAGACTAGATTTCATAATGTTTTCGTACAGCGACACGAGGTCATACACACGTGTACGGTCTTCTGGTTGGTCGGATGATAGTCTTGCTAAGTTGTGCAGCCTTGTTCCCCTATGTACATTATACAAAAACATCGACATAAAATAATACACATGTCTTCTGGTTGGTCGGATTCTAGGGCTGTCCGAGCAGTTAACGTATATGTGTGCACGAAAAACACATCTCATTTCTGATAGATCTGATTCCTGTTGATTTTTTAAGTGTACATAAATGGCAGCTCGGAGTCAACGGTGAACCCGAAAGGTTTTCTCCTGGCTTATTCTCCTCAGAACTGAACAGTAATAAAAGCTCGAAACCAGCACTGACCAGAAGTCGGTGTTGGTACTATATATATGTAACAATATTTAGCGACTAATATTGGATATAAACAAGACATCGGCTTTTAGAGTTCTTTGCTTAGACTGCAGATTTCTTGTGCTTTGTCCCCTTATACTTGGTAATATGTTAAAAATATTTAGGGAGAGAGGATAAAAAATCAATTCACAAGGATGCTATACAACACACACACAGATATAGAATCACTGTGACTTGTAAGAAGCTGCGTCCAGGAGCGCACGTGGTAGGGTGGGTAAGTGGAGACTTACGATGTGTAATAAATAGGTAGTAACAACTAGGTGGGGACTGCGGAAAGAGGAGAAGATGCAGGATAACTTACACTGGTGAAACTGGTCTCAGATTATGTGACTGCATGCAGAAACATCTGTATGATGTCACCCAGCATCCTTCGAAATAGGTCCCTAATCATTTCAATGGCCCCAACCACAAAAGCACATCTGATTTTCTAGTAATAGCCATCAAATAACGTAACGCTGATTACAGAAGCCGCCTAGCGCTTGAGAACCGCTACATTCAGGAATATGGGACGCTGAAACCATATGGTTTAAACTCGCAATTCAGCTACACATTCCATTCTTCCACAATCATAATCGCTCTGCACTAAGTTCCACTCCTTTTTCACTTGTGACACGTAATTCAGAACCTCCTTACAGCATCATATTACAACCACTCTGCCCCAGCTATAATCACCTATTCCACCTTCTTTAGAAGGCTTTAGACCCAATCATTCCTGCCACACAGCTCTTACCAAAATGACAGAAAACTGGTTAGTAAACATAAATGACGACAGACTATGTGGTGCCATCTTTGTCGACTTTAAAAAGGCATTTGATATGACTGACCACGGTATTCTTGTAAGAAAAATAAAGACTTATAGACTGCACCCTGACCTAATAAAATTAATTGCATCGTTTCTTTCAGACAGACAACAGGTAGTATTCTTCAACAATTTTCTATCAAATTCTGCTAAAGTTGACACTGGTGTTCCGCAAGGTTCTATTCTAGGCCCGTTGCTCTTTGCTATCTATATCAATGATCTTCCACTTCATCTTAAACACTCTTCTTGTGACCTTTTTGCCGATGATTGCACAGTCTACACCAGTGACTACGATTGTGTTAATCTAGAATCAACTCTTCAGGTCGAGTTATACAATTTAATTGGATGGAGCAAACATAATGGCATGATTATAAACACCGATAAAACAAAATCAGTGCTCATAACAACAAGACAGAAACTACAAAACGCAACAAAAACAACACTTCGGCTCTGTACAGAAACATCACAGATAGAAAACGTTAGCGAGCACAAAACACTAGGTCTTATTATTGACCAACACCTGACCTGGAACTCTCATGTGCAATGTCTAACAAAACTCATCGCACAAAAAGTATACCAATTAGCTAAAATTAAGCACTTCATAGATCAAGACACTAGGAAGACATACTACATAGCTCATATACAAACACATTTAGACTATTGCTCAACAGTTTGGGATGGTTGCTCAGTGTCAAATACAAAGAGGCTTTGCTATCTCCAAAAGCGAGCAGTAAAGCTTATTAGTGACAAAGATCAAGCACAAACAACTAATCATCACAAACGTATCAAAATACTACCTCTTAAGAACAGGTTCCTCTTCAACAAAACCAAGTTAGTACATCAAATTCTTTCACGGCATGCCCCGCCTTATCTATGGAACCTGTTTAAATGTAGCCCAAAGTGCAGCCAACGCTTGAACAACATATGTCTTCCAAAACCTAGACTTGATCTTTACAAGAAAAGCTTTAGTTATTCTGCTGCTCATCTTTGGAATACCCTCCCATCCTATATAAAAAATATAAATTATACTCTTTCCTACAACTACAAGCTTTCTGAATATCTATTTGATGTCGACTACATGCCTCCATGAATTATAAAACTTAAAAAGTTATCTTAAGCTGCTCTTACAGACACTGAATACAATTAATTGTTTTCTAAATAGTCCCGAAAATTTTGTTTAGTAGATAGTCATTTATAATGTATGTAGTTACTTCTGTACTGAGTGAATGTTTAAGAGCGAAACGTAAATGTTATATTTTATTTTATGTCTCTCAGCTTCAATGTTAGTTATGTTTGTTATATGAACAGCATATTTGTAGAATGTCTGGAATAGAGTGAAAGATAAAGGGCAGAATATCAGACGGGCCTGCGTGCCCAATTCTTAACCCTTTTGAAATAAAGATCAATCAATCAATCAATCAATCTCCCAGCTAGATTACCATTGTATCGTTCTCTCCCTTTTCCACTGTCTCCCATATCACATCCTCCTCACCCTCATTATTTATAATCTACCTGTCATACACATCACAAGTCTCCATCTAAATATTCTCTATACTTCACCATGCACACTTCTGAACATAACATCTTACAACCCACAGTTTATTACAAGTCACAGCTAAGCGCTCCATTCATTTTATTTTACTCTGGTTTTTCCCCCTATTTTTTACGTAGCATTCATGTGAATGTATATTTTATATATTATATTGTATCCCCTCATCTCTATTTCTTCGTCATGTGTGTTTTTGTATGATTAAGGTTCACACCGACACGTCACAACTGTGTGCCCATTAATTAATACAACTATTCCAACTTTGTTTCCTAATTTATGCATTTTGTTATCACAGCTTTACATCAGTGGCTTATTGTATAGTTATATACAAGTACTTAGTTTTATATACTTTTACACTAATTATTCGCTAGTAGAGAAGGAATATGATTGTGCAGATAAGGAATATTAAGTAAATCTGAATTTAGAACTGTCGTTAACTAGCTCATTAACTAATTAAGCTGTTCCTATTTCTGTTTTATAGAGTTTTAACATTTTGTTATCACAATTTTACTGCGGTGGCTTTGTATATATTTACATATTACTCTTGTTTATACTTATACCCCAAAAATTATTAGTGTGTTGGTAAATGTGAGTGATGATTTGCAGGTTAGCAAATGACAGTTTCCCCGTGGTTTTCCATTTCTCCACACAGATCTGACATTAAAATGTATAAACTAGGAAAACAGTAGGAACAGCTTCATTACTAACGAGTACACAAAGGTCTGATATTATATCTTTGGCCCATTATTTACACATAAGGTTCACAGTTAAACACACCGAAACGCATTGAGTGAAGCAAATCTAGAAAGAATGGTTCCATAAAAAAATAACAGGCTTATAACAATGATTATTTTATGATGGATGTTCAGCAACGTTAACAAATAAAATCAGCACATTTAATTAATGCACACTACAGAAATGTATGGCCATTGTGGTTTAATGGCTCATCAACTAACATTGTATTGTACAAGGAAGAAGCGTGAGGGAGGGGCAGCTGTGGAGTGATACTGCGCGGTGACGGTTTATTTTGAAGCCACGACTTTCAAACTAAATCTCCCTTCATCTCACCCAAGCTGCCCGCTATGTTGCCCCGCAGCAAAACGTTATAGTTACAAAACTATTCTACTCATATTTAGAAGCGATTTGGTTTCTGGTTTCTAAAGCCATTCCAAGTGGATACTGCTCAGATTCAGGAATCGGTTTGTATCCTGGATCGATTTGTAAGAACTGGATACCCGATTCTACAGGACGAACCGGTTCCTAATTCTGTTCCGGCTCAGCTCTAAAGGGTTTGTAATCTAATGCAGTAAGGATGATGTTCTGAAATATGTGTTGCAGGTGAGGAAAGAGTAGAATTTTCCTCTGTACTTTTAACACTCTAAGATCTGAAAGTTCTGAAGAAGATGTACAGCTATTTTATAACGACATAGAGACAGCCCTGAAACACACAAAGTCACATGAAGTTACTATAGTCATGGGAGATTTTAATGCCAAAGTTGGTAAAGTAAGAACTTCAGACATTGTTGGTGACTATGGACTAGGGGAGAGGAATGACAGAGGTTGTAAATTAATTGAATGGGCAAGAATACACAGCATGGTTGTAGGAAACACCTGGTTTAAACAACATCCTCGAAGACTGGCAACGTGGTGCAGCCCAGACAAAAAGACATTTAACCAGACAGACTACATATTAATCAACAAACGATTCCGGAATGCATTACTGACAACAAAAAAGCATGCCGGGAGCTGACTGCAATAGTGACCATGACCCACATTGTGGGAAAATTAGAATAAAGCTAAAGAAAACAGGCAGAAAAGTGAGAAACATCAAACTGAATACAGAACTCCTTAAAAATGACCAAGAACTGCGAGAACAATACAAAGTTATTATAACAAATAGATACAATGCAATAGCATAGATAAATAGTATAGATGAACAATGGACAATGTTAAGAGATTCTATCTACCAAACTGTTAAGGAGATAATACCACCAAAAAAAGAAGCCTCTAAAAATAAATGGATGACAGACGACATCTTAGGACTGATGGACAAGAGGAGGAGGAGGAGTAAAAATAACCAAGAAAAATATAGCAAGATAAATAAAGAAATAGGACGCAAATGTAGAGAAGCAAAAGAAGTGTGATTAAATGAACAGTGCAGACAGACAGAGGATTCTCATAATAAAGACAGCAAAAACATGCACAAACGAATTAGTGAACTCACAGGCAGGAAAACAAAATATACCACAGAATGCCTGAAATCAAAAGAAGGTAAATTGTTAATGGGAAAAGAAGACATTGTGGACAGGTAGACAGAGTATATCGGTGAGCTATATGGAGGAGAAAGACCAAAATTAACAACAGATACTGAAAACTATGATGGGCCACCAATATTTGAAGATGAAATCATAGATGCCATCAAACACATGAAGAGAAGAAAAGCGACTTGGTCTGATAATATAACAGTAGAAGAAATAGAGGCACTAGAGGAGACAGGAATAAAATAATAACCAGATTACTGAATGACATTTACAACAGTGGTTATATTCCCAGTGACCTGATTAAACCCACGTATATAGCACTAGCAAAGTAACCAAGTGCGAAGGAATGTGATGACCACCGGACTATCAGTCTCTCAGGTCACATAACGAAGCTACTTCTGAGAATCATTATGAGATTAACAAGGAAAAAGATAAAAATGGAAATAGTAGATGAACAGTTTGGATTTGTTGAAGGAAAGGGAACACACAATGCCATTTATGCTTTACGAACACTAATAGAAAGAGCTTTTAGAAGTACAGAAAGATCTCTACTTATGCTTCATTGATTACACCAAGGCATTCTACAAAGTGAAACATAATGAAATTATTAAAATGCTTGAAGACATCAATAGAGACGGCAAAGACCTGAGGATTGTAAAACATCTATACTGGCACCAAGAAGCAGCAATTCGAGTTGAAAATAGAATTGGAAAATATCAATCTATAAAACAAGGGGTGCGACAAGGATGTGTACTATCTCCAGGCCTTTTTTCTCTGTACAGCGAGAATATTCTAAGAACAATCATCACAGAACCAGGCATAAAAATTGGAGGATACAATATTAACAACCTTCGGTATGCTGACGACACAGTACTGATATCTGAGAACCAACGAGACCTGCAAAATCTCTTGGATAAAGTTGCCAAAGAAAGTGAACAGAAAGGCCTTACTTTGAACATCAAAAAGACAGAGACTATGGTTATATCTAAGAAACAGAATCCACCAACATACAGTATAAATTTAAACAGAACTATTCTAAAGCATGTGCAGAAATTCAAATACCTTGGAGCAGCAATAACTTCGATGGGAAATGCAGAACAGAAATTAGGAACATAATAGGCCAAGCAAAGACTGCATTTCAGAGAATGAAAAACATATTATCCAACTCATCCTTATCAATGAATGTTAGAAAACGAGTCCTAAAATGCTATATTGAACTATCTTGTTATATGGAAGTGAATCATGGACAATAGGCAAGTCTGCACAAAAATCATTGGAAGCAGCAGAAATGTGGTTTATTAGAAGAATGTTGCGAATCCCCTGGACAGCAAAAATAACTAGTGAAGAATGTATGAGAAGAGCTGGAGAGACAAAAAAAACCTTGTCAAAAAGATAAGAGGAAAACAATGTACTTTCATATGACATGCAATGAGAAGAGCGGAATTGAAAATATTATAACAGGAAAAATAGAAGGAAGAAGATCAAGAGGAAGACCAAGAGAAATGATACCGGACAGTCTGACGGGATGGTGTGAGAGGAGATCACCAACTGAACTGATGGCCTGCATGAAGGATTGTGTACTCTGGAGAAGCATAATAGCCAACGCCAGTCGACACGGTACCTGATGATAATGATGACTCTTTACTAGACGAACAATATAACCTATCACTGGCTGAACAAGAACAATTTATTGAATTGTCTTCTGACTTATATCTCAATACACTGAAAAGTAAGTGTATTCAACAACTTACTGGATTCACATTTGTGGAGGACATTCAGCGCTCAGTGAATAAGCGATTAAAGTATTCCTTCCTTTTCACTCATCGTGTGAATCTGCACTTGGTGCTAAAACACAAAACACCGAAACCGCTTGCAAGTAGAAGGATCTTTGAGAATGTCTTGGTGCTAAAACACAAAACACCGAAACCGTTTGCAAGTAGAAGGATCTTTGAGAATGTCTTGGTGCTAAAACACAAAACACCGAAACCTTTTGCAAGTAGAAGGATCTTTGAGAATGTCTTGGTGCTAAAACACAAAACACCGAAACCTTTTGCAAGTAGAAGGATCTTTGAGAATGTCTTGGTGCTAAAACACAAAACACCGAAACCTTTTGCAAGTAGAAGGATCTTTGAGAATGCCTTGGTGCTAAAACACAAAACACCGAAACCGTTTGCAAGTAGAAGGATCTTTGAGAATGTCTTGGTGCTAAAAATACAAAACACAGAAACAGATTCCCAAACTAGCGTTCCGACCGTCTTTAATCAACTATGAAGCATTTTATACGATGACTGGATTTGTTGCATTTTCAGGTATTTCTACGGTGACGATGTCGTCGTTGATCGTTTGGTCACGTGACTGAGTTGCTACTGAATATGGCCACTAGAGGGGTTTTTGGCGGGACTTATAGAAGAGAACACCCGTGTGAAAGATAGAGGATGGACGTATAGAAGAAAACAGCCGCCTGGAAGATAGAGTAAGGACATATAGAAGATAACAGCCATGTGGAAGCTAGAGAATGGACATATAGAAGATAACAGCCTTTTGGAAGATAGAGAATGGACATATAGAAGATAACAGCCTTTTGGAAGCTAGAGAACGGACATATAGAAGATAACAGCCTTTTGGAAGATAGAGAATGGACATATAGAAGATAACAGCCGCGCGGAAGATAGAGAATAGACGTACAGAAGTTTGCGAGATCTTTAGCTGGGTACTTGAGTGCTAAGAAAGTGATCAAACATGGAGTATAGTATATATGTGAGATCTTGGAGCTGGACTTATGCCTGGAGCTGTAAATCAACGTGAAGTGGTCGCTTGTTTGGATGTTGTATTTTGAACTGTCACTACTTACAACATGTGTCATTACACACTAGTCTAGTCCAGCACTAGATCATGCCTTACACGAGTGTGTGTAGCCTGATACTGAAAATACTAGTCACTGAAATGCAAGTACATGGCCCCCATTGGTTATAGGGTTATGGTGTATGTATGTAACCAGTATGTATGAAATTAGTATGTATGCAATTAGTATGCATGTAACCACTATGTGAACGGTTAGTATGTATGCAACCAGTATGTGTGCAAGTAACCAGTATGTGTGCAGTTAGTATCTATTAACTACTATGTGTGCAGTTAGTATCTATTAACTAGTATGTGTGCAGTTAGTATCTATTAACTAGTATGTGTGCAGTTAGTATCTATTAACTAGTATGTGTGCAAATAGTATCTATTAACTAGTATGTGTGCAGTTAGTATCTATTAACTAGTATGTGTGCAGTTAGTATCTATTAACTAGTATGTGTGCAGTTAGTATCTATTAACTAGTATGTGTGCAGTTAGTATCTATTAACTAGTATGTGTGCAGTTAGTATCTGTTAACTGGTATGTGTGCAGTTAGTATCTGTTAACTGGTATGTGTGCAGTTAGTATCTGTTAACTAGTATGTGTGCAAATAGTATCTATTAACTAGTATGTGTGCAGTTAGTATCTATTAACTAGTATGTGTGCAGTTAGTATCTGTTAACTGGTATGTGTGCAGTTAGTATCTATGTAACCAGTATGTGTGCAGTTACGAGTAGTATGTACTCAACCAGTATGTATGTAGCTTTACTAATGTATATAACCGATAAACTCTATGTACAATGTATTTTTCATTACAGTGTATTTTAGAATCTTTTTACAGGCACCGGGTTTAATTTTTTTTTCTGGCATTATTAGCACTCGGTCAAGCTGAAACTGCGCATGTTCCGCGGCCTTTGACCCCACATCGCGACTCTCTTATGACCCAAACGGTTAAAAGAACAGTCACTTTTTAATATATATTCAACATTGGCAACCTCAATGATTTGGCAAGCCCGTGACCCGACATTGCGACTGCACATGTGTTGTGACCGATAATCACTCCCATGTAAAAATGCTGAGGACCACCGGAATATCATCATCATCATCATTCGAACTCCCAGTGGAGCATAAGGCATCAATAAAGGTTCCACATCCACTCTTGTCTTGAGTAAGTCCGGGCACCTCAAACCATGTCTTTCCTGCTTCCTTAGTTCTTCCCATATTGTGCGTCTCCATTTCCTAATAGTCTGTCCCTTTCTTTTCTCTTGGAGATGTCCACATCAAGACAGTATAGGGGTGTCTTGTTTTTGTTTTTCTATTCGTAGTATGTGACCCAGTTATTTTCTTCTTTTAACCTCATTAGCCATGTCGTTTGGTTATTTCCTCGTTTGTCACGCGTTCTTCCTAGTGTATTCTTAGAATTTTCATAAGGCATATTCCTTCATATCTTCTCAGTCTGCTTTCTATTCTCCATTTGGTGCACCCTTTTCTGCTGCATATAATAGGATGGTGTATTCATTAGATTTGTAGATTCTGAGCTTGAAGCTCGTGTAAAGGATGGGAGATTTCCATATGTTTGCTAACTTGTTAAAGGCCTGAGATATGCCTGTCCAACTCCTGTGGATATTTCCTTCTCGATATTGCTGTCCGCTGAAATGAGGGTTCCAAGATACTTAAAGTGTTATACTTCTCCAATTTCTCTTATCCCAGGTGAGATTCTTTCCTTATTTTCTTTTCATTGATTCTCAAGATATTAGTCTTGTCTGAATGTATATTCAGACCTAACGATCTCTCTCTCTCTGAACCTTAAGTGCCCAGGGCACATGGGGCTTCCGCAAGGGTTTTCCACAAATGCCTGTCTTTCGCCTTTTTTTCTGCTCTTGCCCAGGTGAGCCCTCTATTGCTCAACATCCTTTCTGTTGTTCTTCTCCATGTCTCTTTTGGTCTACCCTTACTTCTGCTCCCCTGTGGTGTCCATCTTAGTGCTATTTTTGGTAGTGAGTTGTCAGTCATTCGGAGCACATGTCCCAACCATCGCCAGCGTCTTTCCTCAATAATTGTTGTCAGTGGTTTCATCTGCATTTCTGCCAATAAAATGTTATTTCTTATGGTGTTTGGCCAAAATATTTTTTTAATTCTACGTAAACATTTAGTCTGGAAAGAATTCAACTTGTTTTCTATGGTTTTGGTGATTTTCCAGCATTCACTTCCATAGAGTAGTACACTTAGAACATTACTCTTAAATATCCTGATTTTCATATTTATGCTTAGTTTATTTGATTTCCATATATTCTGTAGCATTGCAAAAGCCTGGTTTGCTCTAGTAAGTCTGCTGTTGATGTCCTCTGTGCTGTCTCCATTTTCTACTACTCTGCTGCCAAGGTATACAAATTCATTGACCTCCTCCACTAACTTGTTATCTACTCTGAGTACATTTCTGTTGTTCACATTTTGCTTCATTAACTTTGTCTTTCCTACATTGATCTTTAGTCCTATGTTGTTTGCATTCTGGGTTAACTTGTTTATTTTATCTTGCATATCTTTGTGACTGCTTGATAATAGACAAATGTCGTCCGCAAAGTCAAGGTCCTCCAGCACTGTGTCAAGGGTCCATTGTAATCCTCTGCGTTTGTCTGATGTTGCCTCCTTCATTAACCAGTCTACTGCCAAGATAAATAATGTTGGTGATAGTACACATCCCTGTTTCACTCCTGTTTGTACCCTAAAGCTGCTGGAGGTATGTTCTCCACAGATAACTTTGCACTGAAAACCCTCGTATAGGGCTTTGATTACATTAACTATTTTATGGGGGAGGCCATGCCATCTTAGGATTTTCCACAGTGCATCTCTGTTGACACTGTCAAAGGCTTTCTCAAAATCTATGAATAATGCATATGTTGTGCTATGCCACTCATTTGCCTGTTCTAATATTTGTCTAAGTACAAATATATGGTCTATGCATGATCTTCCTTTCCTAAACCCTGCCTGCTCTTTCCGAAGTTTTTCCTCAAGTGTTGGTACAATTCTGTTGATGATTATTCTGCAAAATACTTTACTAGTGAGTGGCAGTAGGGTAATGCCTCTCCAGTTCCCGCAATCTCTGAGGTCACCCTTCTTTGGTAGTTTTACTATAAGACCAGTTTTCCACTCCTCTGGGGCTTTTCTAAATCCCAAATTTGTTGTAATATCCGGCAAAGTTGTTTTGGTGTTTCTGTTTCTTCTGCTTTCAACATCTTGAATGTATATTCAGACCTAACGATCTGGCTATTTCGTAAATCTTTGTTGTCTCCTGTATGTCTCTCTCTCTTTGTGGGAACAGACCAATATCTTCTACAAACTCATAATCCTCTAGGTGATTTGTCAGCCCCATGTTAATTTTCTCGGTGATTTGTCAGCTCCCATGTTAATTCTCTAGGTGATTTGTGAGCCCTCCAGGTTAATTATCTAGGGGATTTGTCAGCCCCCATGTTGATTTTCAAGGTGATTCGTGAGCCCACATGTTAATTCTCTAAGTGATTTGTGAGCCCACATGTTAATTCTGTAAGTGATTTGTGAGCCCACATGTTAATTCTCTAGGTGATTTGTGAGGACCCATATTAATTCTCTAAGTGATTTGTGAGCCCCCATGTTAATTCTCTAAGTGATTTGTGAGCCCCCATGTTAATTCTCTAAGTGATTTGTGAGCCCCCATGTTAATTCTCTAGGTGATTTGTGAAGACCCCCCCCCCTTTTCCAGGTTAATTATCTGGATGATTTGTGAGACTCCAGGTTAATTCTCTACGTGATTTGTGAATCCTCATGTTAATTCTGTAGGTGATTTGTTAGTCCACCCAGGATAATTCTCTAGGTGATTTGCGAGACACCAGGTTAATTCTCTAGGTAATTTGTGAGCCCCCATGTTTATTTTCTAGTTGATTTGTGAGACCCCGGGTTAATTCTCTAAGTGACTTGTGAGCTCTCTAGGTGATTTGTAAGCCCCCTAGGTTAATTCTCTAGGTGAGTTGTAAGCCCCCAGGTTAATTCTCTAGGTGAGTTGTAAGCCCCCAGGTTAATTCTCTAGGTGAGTTGTAAGCCCCCTAGGTTAATTCTCTAGACGATTTGTAAGCCCCCTAGGTTAATTCTCTAGGCGATTTGTAAGCCCCATAGGTTAATTCTTTAGGTGATTTGTGAGCCCCCTAGGTTAACTCTCTAGGGGATTTGTGAGCCCCTTAGGTTAATTCTCTAGGTGAGTTGTAAGCCCCTTAGGTTAATTCTCTAGGTGATTTGTGAGCCCCTTAGGTTAATTCTCTAGGTGATTTGTAAGCCCCTTAGGTTAATTCTTTAGGCGATTTGTGAGCCCCCTAGGTTAACTCTATAGGTGATTTGTAAGCCCCTTAGGTTAATTCTCTAGGTGATTTGTAAGCCCCTTAGGTTAATTCTCTAGGTGATTTGTAAGCCCCTTAGGTTAATTCTCTAGGTGATTTGTAAGCCCCTTAGGTTAATTCTCTAGGTGATTTGTAAGCCCCCTAGGTTAACTCTCTAGGTGATTTGTAAGCCCCTTAGGTTAATTCTCTAGGTGATTTGTAAACCCCTCTAGGTTAACTCTCTAGGTGATTTGTAAGCCCCTTAGGTTAACTCTCTAGGTGAGTTGTAAGCCCTCTAGGTTAACTCTCTAGGTGATTTGTAAGTCCCCTAGGTTAATTCTCTAAGTGAGTTGTAAGCCCCTTAGGTTAATTCTCTAGGTGAGCTGTAAGCCCCTTAGGTTAATTCTCTAGGTGAGTTGTAAGCCCCTTAGGTTAATTCTCTAGGTGAGTTGTAAGCCCCTTAGGTTAATTCTCTAGGTGAGTTGTAAGCCCCTTAGGTTAATTCTCTAGGTGAGTTGTAAGCCCCTTAGGTTAATTCTTTAGGTGAGTTGTAAGCCCCTTAGGTTAATTCTCTAAGTGAGTTGTAAGCCCCTTAGGTTAATTCTCTAGGTGAGTTGTAAGCCCCTTAGGTTAATTCTCTAAGTGAGTTGTAAGCCCCTTAGGTTAATTCTCTAAGTGAGTTGTAAGCCCCTTAGGTTAATTCTTTAGGTGAGTTGTAAGCCCCTTAGGTTAATTCTCTAAGTGAGTTGTAAGCCCCTTAGGTTAATTCTCTAGGTGAGTTGTAAGCCCCTTAGGTTAATTCTCTAGGTGAATTGTAAGCCCCTTAGGTTAACTCTCTAGGTGCTTGGCGACCGGTGTTAGTAGCCTCTTGAATATGTCGTTCAGATGTTCACTGTAAGCCTGCCTATACGAAGAATGATATATTTCATATCACATCGCTTACACATAATGACAGAAATGACGTTGTGAGAAATGGTACTTAAACATAAATAAAATCCTTCCCCTGAACAGACAACATGAACTTTAGGAAGGAAATAAACGTTTCTTATCAGATGGGACATGTTTTATTATAACGACAAGAGGAATAAGAGCATCGTCCTAAACATGCAAGACCAGGGCTTTGTCACAGTGTGTAGCAAGATCAGGGCTTTGTCACAGTGTGTAGCAAGATCAGGGCTTTGTCACAGTGTGTAGCAAGATCAGGGCTTTGTCACAGTGTGTAGCAAGATCAGGGCTTTGTCACAGTGTGTAGCAAGACCAGGGCTTTGTCACAGTGTGTAGCAAGATCAGGGCTTTGTCACAGTGTGTAGCAAGACCAGGGCTTTGTCACAGTGTGTAGCAAGACCAGGGCTTTGTCACAGTGTGTAGCAAGATCAGGGCTTTGTCACAGTGTGTAGCAAGATCAGGGCTTGATTACAGTGTGTAGCAAGGTTACAGTGTGTAGCAAGACCAGGGCTTTGTCACGGTGTGTAGCAAGACCAGGGCTTTGTCACAGTGTGTAGCAAGATCAGGGCTTTGTCACAGTGTGTAGCAAGACCAGGGCTTTGTCACAGTGTGTAGCAAGACCAGGGCTTTGTCACAGTGTGTAGCAAGACCAGGGCTTTGTCACAGTGTGTAGCAAGACCAGGGCTTTGTCACAGTGTGTAGCAAGATCAGGGCTTGATTACAGTGTGTAGCAAGGTTACAGTGTGTAGCAAGACCAGGGCTTTGTCACAGTGTGTAGCAAGACCAGGGCTTTGTCACAGTGTGTATCAAGACCAGGGCTTGATTACAGTGTGTAGCAAGGTTACAGTGTGTAGCAAGACCAGGGCTTGGTTACAGTGTGTAGCAAGGTTACAGTGTGTAGCAAGGTTACAGTGTGTAGCAAAGTTGCAGTGTGTAGCAGAGTTACAGTGTGTAGCAGAGTTACAGTGTGTAGCAAGGATACAGTGTGTAGCAGAGTTACAGTGTGTAGCAGAGTTACAGTGTGTAGCAGAGTTACAGTGTGTAGCAGAGATACAGTGTGTAGCAGAGTTACAGTGTGTAGCAGAGTTACAGTGTGTAGCAAAGTTGCAGTGTGTAGCAGAGTTACAGTGTGTAGCAGAGTTACAGTGTGTAGCAGAGTTACAGTGTGTAGCAGAGTTACAGTGTGTAGCAAGGATACAGTGTGTAGCAAGACCAGGGCTTTGTCACAGTGTGTAGCAAGACCAGGGCTTTGTCACAGTGTGTAGCAAGACCAGGGCTTTGTCACAGTGTGTAGCAAGACCAGGGCTTGGTTACAGTGTGTAGCAGAGTTACAGTGTGTAGCAAGGTTACAGTGTGTAGCAAGACCAGGGCTTTGTCACAGTGTGTAGCAAGACCAGGGCTTTGTCACAGTGTGTATCAAGACCAGGGCTTGATTACAGTGTGTAGCAAGGTTACAGTGTGTAGCAAGACCAGGGCTTGGTTACAGTGTGTAGCAAGGTTACAGTGTGTAGCAAGGTTACAGTGTGTAGCAAAGTTGCAGTGTGTAGCAGAGTTACAGTGTGTAGCAGAGTTACAGTGTGTAGCAAGGATACAGTGTGTAGCAGAGTTACAGTGTGTAGCAGAGTTACAGTGTGTAGCAGAGTTACAGTGTGTAGCAGAGATACAGTGTGTAGCAGAGTTACAGTGTGTAGCAGAGTTACAGTGTGTAGCAAAGTTGCAGTGTGTAGCAGAGTTACAGTGTGTAGCAGAGTTACAGTGTGTAGCAGAGTTACAGTGTGTAGCAGAGTTACAGTGTGTAGCAAGGATACAGTGTGTAGCAAGACCAGGGCTTGGTCATAGCCGTGCTGTTAAACGTCACATAGGGCTCGCAAGGTAGTTCGCCAATTTGTCCTGTCTTCTGCGAGCTTTTCAACCTCATCAAGGGATCTTATGCCTATTAATTTGGCCTCTCTTAACAATGTCCTTTTCAGAGTTTCACGCGGTCTGCCTCTTTTTCTTCGGCCTGTTGTGTTCCACTTGATAGCTTGTTTTGGGATTCTCTGATCGTTTCTTCTCATCACGTGACCAACATATGTCCATCTCCTTTTCCTGATAACCCATGAGACTGGTTGTTGTTCAGTCATCTGTCTTATCTCTGCATTGTTCTTGAATTCATTCCACTTGATGCAGAGTATTTTCCCTAGGCATTTGTTTTCAAAAGAGTCTAATTTCTTGCCTATTTCTTTAGTTGTTTTCCAGCTTTCACATGCATAAATGACGGTGGACATAACATTTGAATTGAATAGTCTTAACTTGGTTTTTGTGCTTGTAACTTTTGAATGCCATATGTTCTCAAGATTCTTGAAGATCGATGCTGCTTTTGCAATTCTAATTCTAACTTCCTTTCTGGTGTCACCATCCTGGTCTGTGTAGCTGCCAAGGTATGCAAATTGATTTACTTTTTCAATATCTGTCCCTTCTATGTGAATTTTGTCCATTTTGATTAATGGGAAGTTTCATTATTTTTGTTTTGTCCTTGTTAATTTCAAGTCCTATTTTGCTAGCCAGTGAAGACAGGCTATCTGTTTTTTCTTGCATGGAATTCACATTGTTACTGATAAGAGTTATGTCATCATCAAAATCAAGATCTTCTAGCTGGGTCTCATGTACCCAGTCAATACTTGTGTTATCTGTGCAGCATTTTTTCATTATGAAGTGTGTATCACCGGGGCTTTATTCGCAATGTGCAGCAAGACCAGGACTTGGTTGTAGTGTGTGTAGTAAGATGGTGACTTGAAACTTGAAGGTAATAACTTGAGACAGACGTGTAGGTACTAACTTGAGGCAAACTTGAAGGTAATGACTTGAGACAGACGTGTAGGTACTAACTTGAGGCAAACTTGAAGGTAATGACTTGAGACAGACGTGTAGGTACTAACTTGAGGCAAACTTGAAGGTAATGACTTGAGACAGACGTGTAGGTACTAACTTGAGGCAGACTTGAAGGTAATAACTTGAGAAAGTTAATGACTTGAGACTTGAAGGTAGAGACATGAGACTTGAAGGTAATGACTTGATGTTTTAATGACTTCAGACTTGAAGGTAGTGACACGAGACTTGAAGGTTGTGACATGAGATTTGAAGGTAGAGACTTGGGACTTGAAATGAGAGCAGCCCAGTTTTTTTTTTTTTTTTTGGCAAAACAGTTGTATTAACCTTATTATTATTCTTCTTACTGCTGCAATCTATTTGTACTCCACAAAATGAAAGAGAAGCGAAACTCATTGTTACGAACACATCAATGAGAGATAAACGAAGATAAAATAGGACACAAACAGACAAGTGCATGATCCAGTCTTGTTTAACGTTCTCCTCAGGTAGTTAGTGATATAAAGAAGGTGAGAAAGTGGAAAAGGAGGAATAGAAAGAACAGGAGCACTCCTGCAACAGAGTGAACAGCAATACCAATGTTCAGCAACTGCAACAATAACATTTTCAAAATCTTTTACAAAATGTTGCAGTTATCCTCCCTTGTTGTTTGTTTTTTTCACCACTTTAGTTAATGTTTCTTTGTGATGCATCAATCTCTTACATAACTTGTGCTCATATGTTTCTTTGTGTGATGCATCAGTCTCTTATCTTACATAACTTGTGCTCATATGTTTCTTTGTGATGCATCAGTCTCTTACATAACTTGTGCTCATATGTTTCTTTGTAATGCATCAGTCTCTTACATAACTTGTGCTCATATGTTTCTTTGTGATGCATCAATCTCTTATATAACTTGTGCTTATATGTTTCTTTGTGATGCATCAATCTCTTACATAACTTGTGCTTATATGTTTCTTTGTGATGCATCAATCTCTTACATAACTTGTGCTTATATTTTCTTCGTTTATGAATGCATCAATGTATCATACTGCCTTTGCTTGTGTTTGTATCACTCTTTCTTACTATGTCTGGCTATATCAATATATCATACTGCCTCTGCTTGTGTTTGTATCACTCTTTTTTACTCTCTCTGATTATATCAATATATCTTATTTCTCCTCCTGCATGTAGCAATTTCTCAGATCAACTTCACTTGTTGTGAATCCAGTCAGAGGAGCTCCAGCTGTAGAAATGGGTACCCAGCTTCTGTTGGAAGGAAAGTGGTATAGGGTGTATGCTGTGACTTTCTAGTGTGTGGTCTAGGGTATATGCTGTGACTTTCTAGTGTGTGGTCTAGGGTATATGCTGTGACTTCCTCTATCTAGTGTGTGGTCTAGGCTATATGCTGTGACTTCCTCTATCTAGTGTGTGGTCTAGGGTATATGCTTTGACTTTCTAGTATGTGGTCTAGGGTGTATGCTGTGACTTTCTAGTATGTGGTCTAGGGTATATGCTGTGACTTCCTCTATCTAGTGTGTGGTCTAGGGTGTATGCTGTGACTTTCTCTATCTAGTGTGTGGTCTAGGGTATATGCTGTGACTTTCTAGTGTGTGGTCTAGGGTATATGCTGTGACTTCCTCTATCTAGTGTGTGGTCTAGGCTATATGCTGTGACTTCCTCTATCTAGTGTGTGGTCTAGGGTATATGCTTTGACTTTCTAGTATGTGGTCTAGGGTGTATGCTGTGACTTTCTAGTGTGTGGTCTAGGGTATATGCTGTGACTTCCTCTATCTAGTGTGTGGTCTAGGGTGTATGCTGTGACTTTCTCTATCTAGTGTGTGGTCTAGGGTATATGCTGTGACTTCCTCTATCTAGTGTGTGGTCTAGGGTATATGCTGTGACTTTCTAGTGTTTGGTCTAGGGTATATGCTGTGACTTCCTCTATCTAGTGTGTGGTCTAGGGTGTATGCTGTGACTTTCTAGTGTGTGGTCTAGGGTGTATGCTGTGACTTTCTAGTGTGTGGTCTAGGGTGTATGCTGTGACTATCTAGTGTGTGGTCTAGGGTGTATGCTGTGACTTCCTCTATCTAGTGTGTGGTCTAGGCTATATGCTGTGACTTTCTAGTGTGTGGTCTAGGGTGTATGCTGTGACTTCCTCTATCTAGTATGTGGTCTAGGGTGTATGCTGTGACTTCCTCTATCTAGTGTGTGGTCTAGGGTGTATGCTGTGACTTTCTAGTGTATGGTCTAGGGTGTATGCTGTGACTATCTAGTGTGTGGTCTAGGGTGTATGCTGTGACTTCCTCTATCTAGTGTGTGGTCTAGGCTATATGCTGTGACTTTCTAGTGTGTGGTCTAGGGTGTATAAATAAGGTAGATAGAGGTGTATGGTGCAGTTTTACAAAGTGAGGGAGGAAGTGAGCAAGGTGAGAAAAAAAACGAATATAAAGTATGAGAATGTATAAATGAAAAACATACAACATCCGATATTTCGGCGTGAGCCTTATTCGAGGATACATGCAAAAACAAAATACAAACATATATAAATTATCTGAAGCGTCTTGCTCTCAGCAAAGCGGAAATGTGTATGGAAGAAGGAGGAGGAGGAAAAAAAAACGTTGCCTACAGACAAAAGATTCCCGATATAGCCAATCATAGCGAAGAAGCGGAGAGAGAGAGAGGAGGAGAACAAGTGGGAGAAAGGGGTTGGATGACACTAACACCATACTACATCCAAAGGTGTCACTTTGTACATTGGAGGAACTTGTAATTTTGTTTTATCTTTTAATTCCAGTGTGTGTTTGTGTGTATTAATATCATATTACCTTCAGTTGTGGGTGTGTATCAGTATCTCATACTACCTTTGTCTGTATCAATATCTCATATTATCTTAAATTGTGGGTGTGTATCAATATCTCATACTACCTTCAATTGTGGATAGGTATCAATATCTCATACTTCAATTGTGGATGGGTATCAGTATCTCATATTACCTTTATGTTTACCAATATCTCATATTATCTTGCATCAGTCTCTAATACAACTCTCATTTCTCTGTATGTGTCAATATCTTATGCTACCTTCACTTATGTTTGCATGTGTACCAATCTCTCATACTATCTTCACTTATATGTGTGTGTCAGTTCTTTTACAACCATCATTTGTGTGTGTGTCTGTATCAATATCTCATACTACCTTCACTTCTCTGTGTGTCTGTATCAATATCTCATACTACTTTCAGTTGTGTGTGGGAGTCTGTATCAATATCTCATACTACTTTCAGTTGTGTGTGGGATTGTGTATCAATATCTCATACTACTTTCACTTGTGTGTGGGAGTGTGTATCAATATCTCATACTACTTTCGCTTGTGTGTGGGAGTGTGTATCAATATCTCATACTACCTTCACGTCTGTGTAACAATCTCTCATACTGCCTTTGATTTTGTGTAACATTATTTCAAACTATTACTGCTTCATAACACAACAATCCTCTATTTCTGTCACAATCTTCAGATGCTACCAAATATTGATTTTCTGGAGAGAGAGAGAGAGAGAGAGAGAGAGATGCAAATGTAACAGCACATCCTGGTACAGATCTATAAATAGTTTCAGCTAAGCTTTGTTTTACCGTGAGGGCTATGTGAACCTGATTGAGTTGGTCTTGCCTTTTAGAGCTAGGATAAACTGATCGACCTTCATACACAGATAGGGAACTAGATGCTTTCAGTGTAACACTAGTAGTTAGGGTTAAGCACCAACACACTTAGATATTAGACACAAGCAACTAAGGCTAAGCACCAGCAGTTATGGCTAAACTCCAGCAGTTAGGGTTAAACACCAGCAGTTATGGCTAAACTCCAGCAGTTAGGGTTAAACACCAGCAGTTATGGCTAAACTTCAGCAATTAAGGTTAACCACCAGCAGTTATGGCTAAACCCTAGCACTAGGGTTAACCACCAGCAGTTATGGCTAAACTGCACAAGTTGGGGCTGAGCACCAGCAGTTAGGATTAAGCACCAGCAGTTAGGGTTAAACACCAGCAGTTATGACTAAATTGCACAAGTCGGGGCTGAGCACCAGCAGTTAGGGTTAAACACTGGCAGTTATAGCTAAACTCCAGCAGTTAGGGTTAAACACCAGCAGTTATAGATAAACTCCAGCAGTTAGGATTAAGCACCAGCAGTTAGGATTAAGCACCAGCAGTTAGGATTAAACACCATCAGTTAGGATTAAGCACCAGCAGTTAGAGCTAAACACCAGTGGTTAGGATTAAACACCAGCAGTTATAGGTAAACTCCAGCAGTTATAGATAAACACCAGCAGTTATAGCTAAACTCCAGCAGTTAGGATTAAGCACCAGCAGTTATGACTAAACTCCAGCAGTTAGGATTAAACACCAGCAGTTATGGCTAAACTGTAGCAGTTAAGGTTAAGAACCAGCAATTATGGCTAAACTTCAAAATTAGGGTTAACCACCAGCAGTTATGGCTAAACTCCAGCAGTTAGGATTAAGCACCAGCAGTTAGGATTAAGCACCAGCAGTTAGGATTAAACACCATCAGTTAGGATTAAGCACCAGCAGTTAGGATTAAGCACCAGCAGTTAGGATTAAGCACCAGCAGTTAGGGTTAAACACCAGCAGTTATAGATAAACACCAGCAGTTATGGCTAAACTTCAGCAATTAAGGTTAACCACCAGCAGTTATGCTGTGACTTTCTCTATCTAGTGTGTGGTCTAGGGTGTATGCTGTGACTACTAGTGTGTGGTCTAGGGTGTATGCTGTGACTTTCTCTATCTAGTTGTGGCAACAGGTGATGAAAGATATGGATGACACTAACACCATACTACATCCAAAGGTGTCACTTTGTACATTGGAGGAACTTGTAATTTTGTTTTATCTTTTAATTCCAGTGTGTGTTTGTGTGTATTAATATCATATTACCTTCAGTTGTGGGTGTGTATCAGTATCTCATACTACCTTTGTCTGTATCAATATCTCATATTATCTTAAATTGTGGGTGTGTATCAATATCTCATACTACCTTCAATTGTGGATAGGTATCAATATCTCATACTTCAATTGTGGATGGGTATCAGTATCTCATATTACCTTTATGTTTACCAATATCTCATATTATCTTGCATCAGTCTCTAATACAACTCTCATTTCTCTGTATGTGTCAATATCTTATGCTACCTTCACTTATGTTTGCATGTGTACCAATCTCTCATACTATCTTCACTTATATGTGTGTGTCAGTTCTTTTACAACCATCATTTGTGTGTGTGTCTGTATCAATATCTCATACTACCTTCACTTCTCTGTGTGTCTGTATCAATATCTCATACTACTTTCAGTTGTGTGTGGGAGTCTGTATCAATATCTCATACTACTTTCAGTTGTGTGTGGGATTGTGTATCAATATCTCATACTACTTTCACTTGTGTGTGGGAGTGTGTATCAATATCTCATACTACTTTCGCTTGTGTGTGGGAGTGTGTATCAATATCTCATACTACCTTCACGTCTGTGTAACAATCTCTCATACTGCCTTTGATTTTGTGTAACATTATTTCAAACTATTACTGCTTCATAACACAACAATCCTCTATTTCTGTCACAATCTTCAGATGCTACCAAATATTGATTTTCTGGAGAGAGAGAGAGAGAGAGAGAGAGAGAGATGCAAATGTAACAGCACATCCTGGTACAGATCTATAAATAGTTTCAGCTAAGCTTTGTTTTACCGTGAGGGCTATGTGAACCTGATTGAGTTGGTCTTGCCTTTTAGAGCTAGGATAAACTGATCGACCTTCATACACAGATAGGGAACTAGATGCTTTCAGTGTAACACTAGTAGTTAGGGTTAAGCACCAACACACTTAGATATTAGACACAAGCAACTAAGGCTAAGCACCAGCAGTTATGGCTAAACTCCAGCAGTTAGGGTTAAACACCAGCAGTTATGGCTAAACTCCAGCAGTTAGGGTTAAACACCAGCAGTTATGGCTAAACTTCAGCAATTAAGGTTAACCACCAGCAGTTATGGCTAAACCCTAGCACTAGGGTTAACCACCAGCAGTTATGGCTAAACTGCACAAGTTGGGGCTGAGCACCAGCAGTTAGGATTAAGCACCAGCAGTTAGGGTTAAACACCAGCAGTTATGACTAAATTGCACAAGTCGGGGCTGAGCACCAGCAGTTAGGGTTAAACACTGGCAGTTATAGCTAAACTCCAGCAGTTAGGGTTAAACACCAGCAGTTATAGATAAACTCCAGCAGTTAGGATTAAGCACCAGCAGTTAGGATTAAGCACCAGCAGTTAGGATTAAACACCATCAGTTAGGATTAAGCACCAGCAGTTAGAGCTAAACACCAGTGGTTAGGATTAAACACCAGCAGTTATAGGTAAACTCCAGCAGTTATAGATAAACACCAGCAGTTATAGCTAAACTCCAGCAGTTAGGATTAAGCACCAGCAGTTATGACTAAACTCCAGCAGTTAGGATTAAACACCAGCAGTTATGGCTAAACTGTAGCAGTTAAGGTTAAGAACCAGCAATTATGGCTAAACTTCAAAATTAGGGTTAACCACCAGCAGTTATGGCTAAACTCTAGCAGTAGGGTTAAACACTAGCAGTTAGGGTTAAGTACCAGCAGTTAACATCAAGTTCCAGGAGTTAGGTTAAGCACAAACAGGTAGGGTTAAACACCAGCGTTTAAAGTTAAATACTGGCAGTTGAAGTTAAACACCAACAATTAAGGTTAAGCATCAGGATTTAAAGTTAAGCACAAGCAGTTAAGGTTAAGCACCAGTAGTTAAGGTAAAGCACCAACATTTAAAACTAACACCAGCAGATAACGTTATGGACCAGCAGTTAAGGTATTTCAATAGCAGCTGGGGCTAAATGCAAGCAGTTACGGTTAAATACATGCATTTATTGTTAAATGCCAGCAGTTAAGGTTAAGCATCAGCAGTTAGTGATAAATGCAAGGAATTAAGGTTAAACTGCAGTAGTTAGGGCTAAATATCAGCAGTTAAGTTTAAGTACCAGTAGTTAGGGTTATGCACCAGCAATTAAGGTTAATCACCAACAGTTAGACAAAAATAACAGCATTTAGGACTAAACTCCAGTAGTTAAGGTTAAGCACCAGCAGTTAAGGTTAAGCACCAGCAGGTATGGCTAACCACCAGAAGTTAATGTTACACACCAGCAGTTATGACTAAACTCCAGCAGTTAGGATTAAACACCAGCAGTTATGGCTAAACTGTAGCAGTTAAGGTTAAGAACCAGCAATTATGGCTAAACTTCAAAATTAGGGTTAACCACCAGCAGTTATGGCTAAACTCTAGCAGTAGGGTTAAACACTAGCAGTTAGGGTTAAGTACCAGCAGTTAACATCAAGTTCCAGGAGTTAGGTTAAGCACAAACAGGTAGGGTTAAACACCAGCGTTTAAAGTTAAATACTGGCAGTTGAAGTTAAACACCAACAATTAAGGTTAAGCATCAGGATTTAAAGTTAAGCACAAGCAGTTAAGGTTAAGCACCAGTAGTTAAGGTAAAGCACCAACATTTAAAACTAACACCAGCAGATAACGTTATGGACCAGCAGTTAAGGTATTTCAATAGCAGCTGGGGCTAAATGCAAGCAGTTACGGTTAAATACATGCATTTATTGTTAAATGCCAGCAGTTAAGGTTAAGCATCAGCAGTTAGTGATAAATGCAAGGAATTAAGGTTAAACTGCAGTAGTTAGGGCTAAATATCAGCAGTTAAGTTTAAGTACCAGTAGTTAGGGTTATGCACCAGCAATTAAGGTTAATCACCAACAGTTAGACAAAAATAACAGCATTTAGGACTAAACTCCAGTAGTTAAGGTTAAGCACCAGCAGTTAAGGTTAAGCACCAGCAGGTATGGCTAACCACCAGAAGTTAATGTTACACACCAGCAGTTAGGGCTAATCGCCAGCCGTTAGGGTTAAACACTAGCAATTAGGGCTAAATGCCAGCAGTTATGTCTAAGCACCGGCAGTTAAGGTTAAGTACCAGCAGTTAGGGTTACGCACCTGCAGTTATGGCTAAATGCCAGCAGTTAGGGTTAAGCACCTGCAGTTAAGGTTGAAAACCAACAGTTAAGGTTGAAAACCAGCAGTTAAGGTTGAAAACCAACAGTTAAGGTTGAAAACCAGCAGTAAAGGTTAAGCACCAGCAGTTATTGCTAAATACTAGCATTTACTGTTAACCTCCAGTAGTTAGAGCTGAATGCCAGCAGTTAATGTTAACTACCAGTAATTAAAGATCGAGTAGTTACGGTTATGCACTAGCAGTTAGTGTTAAGCATCAGCAGTTAAACTTAAGTACCAGCAGTTAAGGTTAAGCACCAGCAGTTAGGGCTAAATGCCAGCAGTTAAGGTTATGTATCACCCCTTAAGGTTAAGAACGAACAGTTAAACTTAAGTACCAGCAGTTACGATTAAACACTGGCAGTTACGTTTAAGCACCAGAAATTATGTTTGAGAACCAGCAATTAAGATTAAGCACCCACAATTAAGATTAAGTACCCACAATTAAGATTAAGCACCCACAATTAAGATTAAGCACCCACAATTAAGATTAAGTAACAGCAGTTAAGATTAAGTAGCAGCAGTTAATGTTAAGCACTAGCAGTTAAACACTAGTTGTTACGGGCAAACACCAGCTGTTAAAGTTAAGCATCTACAAGGAAGGTTAAGCACCAGCAGTTAGGGGTAAATGCCAGCAGTTATTTTTAAGATTCAGCAGTTAAGGTTAAGTACAAGCTGTTAAGGTTAAGCACCAGCAGTTAAGGTTAAGTACAAGCTGTTAAGGTTAAGCACCAGCAGTTAAGGTTAAGTACGAGCAGTCAAAATTAAGCACCAGCAGTTAAGGTATATCACTAACAGTTATGGCTAACCACCTGCAGTTAAGCTTACGCAACAGCAGTTAAGGCTAATCGCCAGCTGTTAGGGTTAAACACTAGCAGTTAAGACTAAATTCCAGCAGTTAAGGTTAAGCAACACCAGTTAAGATTACCATTAGCTAAGGTTAAGTACCAGCAGTTAGGATTAAGCACCAGCAGGTATGCCTAAATGCTCGTTGTTAGAGTTAAGCACCAACAGTTAAGGTTAAACACTAGCAGTTAACGTTAAGCACCAGCAGTTATTGCTAAATGCCAGCATTTAGGGTTAAGCACCAGCAGTTATAGCTAAATGCCAGCAGTTAATGTTAACTACCAGCAATTAAAGATCGAGCAGTTAAGGGTAAATACCAGCATTTAAGATTAAACACTAGCAGTAAAGGTTAAGGACCAGCAGTTAAGGGTAAATACCAGCATTTAAGATTAAACACTAGCAGTAAAGGTTAAGGACCAGCAGTTAAGGTGAAACATCGGCAGTTAAGAATAAGAACCAGCAGGTAAGGTGAAACATCGGCAGTTAAGAATAAGAACCAGCAGGTAAGGTGAAACACCGGCAGTTAAGAATAAGAACCAGCAGGTAACGTTATATACCAGCAGTGAAGGTATATCACCAGCATTTGTGGCTAAACCCAAGCAGTTAAGGTTAAACACCAGCATTTAGAGATAAATGCAAGGAGTTAAAGTTAAACTGCAGCAGTTAGGACTAAATACTAGCAGTTAAGTTTAAGTACCAGCAGTTGGGGTTATGCACCAGCAGTTACAGTTAAGCACAAGCAGTTAGAGCTAAATAACAACAGTTAGGGATCAACGCCAGCATTTAGGGCTAAACGCCAACAGCTAAGGTTAATTACCAGTAGTTAAGGTTCAGTGATAGTAATTAAGGTTAAGCATTAGTAGTTAGGCTAAATGCCAGCAGTTGGGGTTAATCACCTGCAGTAAAGGTTAAGTACCAGCAGTTAAGGATAAGCACAAGCAGTTACTGTTATGCACTAACTGTTAAGGACAAGCATCAGTGGTTAAAGTTATGCACCAACAATTAAGGTTAAGCACCATTTAGGGTAAATGACAGCAGTTTGTTTTAAGCATCAGTAGTTAAGGTTAAGCTCCAGCAGTTAAAGTTAAGCACCAGCAGTTAAGGTGTATCACCAGCAGTTGGGGCTCAATGCAAGCAATTAAGGCTAAACACCAGCATTTATTGTTAAATGTCAGCAGTTAGGGTTAAGCACCAGCAGAGATAAATGCAAGGAGTTTAACTTAAACTTCAGCAGTAAGGGCTAAATACCAGCAGTTAAGGTTAAGTACCAGTGCTTAGGGTTATACATCAGCAGTTAAGGTTAAGCGCAGCAGTTAGAGCTAAATAACAGCAGTTATGGCTAAACTCCAGCAGTTAGGGTTAAGCACCAGCAGTTATGGCTAAACGCCAATAGTTAGGGTTAAACTCCAGCAGTTACGGCTAAGTACCAGCAGTTACGGCTAAACTCCAGCGTTTAGGGTTAAGCACTAGCAATTAAGGTTAAGTACCAACAGTTAGGGCTAAATGCCAGTAGTTAGGACTAAACTCAGGCAAGTAGGGTTAAGCTTCAGAAGGTAGTGCTAAACACCAGTAGTTATGGTTAAATACCAGCAGTTAATGCTAAGTACCATCAGTTAAGTTTAAGCACCAGCAGTTAGGACTACATACCAGCAGTTAGGGCTAAACTACAGCAGTTAAAGTTCGGGTACCAGCTATTAAGATTAAGTACCGGCAGTTAAGGTTAAGTTACAACAGTTAAAGTTAAGTACCAGTAGTTAAAGTTGAGCAAGAGCAGTTGAGGTTAAGCACCAGCAGTTAGGACTCAACGCCAACAGTTGAGCACCAACATTTAGGGCTAAATGTCAGCAGTTAGTGTTATGCATCAGCATGTAAGGTTAAGCACGTGCAGTTAAGGTTAAGCACCAACAGTTAAGACTAAACACCAGCAGGTAACGTTATATACCAGCAGTTAAGATATATCACCAGCAATTCGGGCTAAATGCAAGCAGTTAAGGTATGTATTTATTTTTAAATGCCAGCAGTTAAGTTTGAGCTTCAGCAGTTGAAAATAAATGAAAGGAATTAAGGTTAAACTGCAGCACTTAGGGCTAAATACCAGCAGTTAAGGTTAAGTTCCAGCAGTTAGACAAAAATAACAACATTTAGGGCTAAATTTCAGCAGTTATGGTTAAGTACCAGCAGTTATGGCTAAACTACAGCGTTTGAGGTTAAGCACCAGCAGTTAAGGTTAAGTACCAACATTTAGGGCTAAATTCCAGTAGCTAGAACTAAACTCAGGCAAGTAGGGTTAAGCTCCAGCAGTTAGGGCTAAACACCAGTAGTTATTGCTAAATATCAGCAGTTAAGTATCATCAGTTAAGGTTATTCACCGGCAGTTAGGCCTGAATGCCAATAGTTAGGGTTAAGCATCAGCAGTTAAGGTTAAGCACTAGTAGTTAAAGTTATGCATCAGCATTTAGGACTTAATGCCAGCAGTTAGGCTTAAGCCCCAGCTATAAGGTTAAGCACGAGCAGTTAAGTTTAAGAACCAGCAGTTAATGCTAAGTACCATCAGTTAAGTTTAAGCACCAGCAGTTAGGACTACATACCAGCAGTTAGGGCTAAACTACAGCAGTTAAAGTTCGGGTACCAGCTATTAAGATTAAGTACCGGCAGTTAAGGTTAAGTTACAACAGTTAAAGTTAAGTACCAGTAGTTAAAGTTGAGCAAGAGCAGTTGAGGTTAAGCACCAGCAGTTAGGACTCAACGCCAACAGTTGAGCACCAACATTTAGGGCTAAATGTCAGCAGTTAGTGTTATGCATCAGCATGTAAGGTTAAGCACGTGCAGTTAAGGTTAAGCACCAACAGTTAAGACTAAACACCAGCAGGTAACGTTATATACCAGCAGTTAAGATATATCACCAGCAATTCGGGCTAAATGCAAGCAGTTAAGGTATGTATTTATTTTTAAATGCCAGCAGTTAAGTTTGAGCTTCAGCAGTTGAAAATAAATGAAAGGAATTAAGGTTAAACTGCAGCACTTAGGGCTAAATACCAGCAGTTAAGGTTAAGTTCCAGCAGTTAGACAAAAATAACAACATTTAGGGCTAAATTTCAGCAGTTATGGTTAAGTACCAGCAGTTATGGCTAAACTACAGCGTTTGAGGTTAAGCACCAGCAGTTAAGGTTAAGTACCAACATTTAGGGCTAAATTCCAGTAGCTAGAACTAAACTCAGGCAAGTAGGGTTAAGCTCCAGCAGTTAGGGCTAAACACCAGTAGTTATTGCTAAATATCAGCAGTTAAGTATCATCAGTTAAGGTTATTCACCGGCAGTTAGGCCTGAATGCCAATAGTTAGGGTTAAGCATCAGCAGTTAAGGTTAAGCACTAGTAGTTAAAGTTATGCATCAGCATTTAGGACTTAATGCCAGCAGTTAGGCTTAAGCCCCAGCTATAAGGTTAAGCACGAGCAGTTAAGTTTAAGAACCAGCATTTAAGGTTAAGCACCAGCAGTTAAGAATAAACGCCAGCAGTCTATGTTAAGCACCAGCAGTTAGGGCTAAATGCCAGCAGTTAAGGTTAAGCACCAGCAGTTAAGGTTAAGCACCAACAGGGTAAAATGCCAGCATTTAAGGTTAATCTGCAGCAATTATGGCTAAATGCAAGCATTTACGGTTAAGTACCAACATTTATTGGTAAGTACCAGCAGTTATTGCTAAATGCCAACAATTAAGTTTAAGTACCTGCAGTTGGTGTGAAATATCAGCAGTTATACTGTAAATACCAAAATTTAAGTTTAAGACCAGCAGTTAGGGCTAAATTCCAGCAGTTAAGCTTAAGCAAAAACAGTCAGGACTATATGCCAGCAGTTATGGTTAATTACCAGTAGTTAGGGCTAAAGTCTAGCACTTAATGTTAAGCACGAGCAGTTAGAACTAAACTTCGGTAGTTAAGGTTAAGTACCAGAGATTAAGGCTAAATGCAAGCACTTAACATTGAGTACCTACAGTTAGTGTTAAATATGAGCAGTTAGGGTTAAATACCAGCATTTAGGACAAAATGCCAGTAGTTAAGGTTAAGTACCAGCAGTTAGAGCTAAATGGCAGCAGTTAAAGCTAACGACCAGTAGTTAGGGCTAAATGTCAGCAGTTACGTTTAAGTACTATCAGTTAGGGCTAAACGCTAGCAGTTAAGATTAAGTACCAGCAGTTATAGGTAAACTCCAGTAGTTAAGTTTAAGCACCACCATTTAGGGCTAAACTCCAACAGTTATAGTTAAGCACCAGCAGTTAAGGTTAAGTACCAGCAGTTAAGGTTAAGCACCAGTAGTTAGGGCTAAACGTCAACAGTTAAGGTTAAGCACCAGCAGTTAGGGCTAAACGCCAGCAGTAAGTTTAAGCACCAGAAGTTAAGGTTAAGCACCAGCAGTTAAGGTTAAGTACCAACAGTTAAAGTTAAGCACCAGAAGTTAAGATTAAGCACCAGCAGTTAGAGCTAGACGCCAGCAGTGATGATTAAGCACCAACGGTTAGAGCTAGACGCCAGCATTGATGGCTAAACACCAGCAGTTAAGGTTAAGCACCAGCAGTTAACACAGAACCAAATAGTTTGTCCTTTCTTCCCTTTCCCGGCCCGGTCACCAAAAACATCAAGGAGATTGACTGATTGATCTTTATTTCAAAAGGGTTAAGAATTGGGCATGCAGGCCCGTCTGTAAGAGCAGTCTAAAATTACTTTTTAAGTTTTACGATTCATGGGGGCATATAGTCGACATCAAATAGATATTAGGAAAGTTTGTATTTGTAGGAAGGAGTATAGTTTATATTTTTTAAACAGGATGAGATGGTATTCCAAAGATGAGCAGAAAAATAAGTAAGCTTTTCTTGTAAAGGTCAAGTCTAGGTTTTAGAAGACTTATGTTGTTCAAGCGTTGGCTGAACTTTGGGCTAAATTTAAACAGGCTCCATAAATAAGGAGAATCAAGCCGTGAAAGAATTTGATGTACTAACTTGGCTTTGTTGAAGAGGAACCTGCTCTTAAGAGGCAGTATTTTGATAAGTTTGTGCTGGTAGTTGTTTGTGCTTTATCTTTGTCACTAATAAGCTTTACTGCTCGCTTTATATATATATATATAATATATATATATATATATATATATATATTATATATATATATATATATATATATATATATATATATATATATATATATATATATATATATCTTGTGTCTTGGTCGATGAAGTGCTTGATTTTGACAAACTGGTATACTTTTTGTGCGATGAGTTTTGTTAGACCTTGCACGTGAGAGTTCCAGGTCAGATGTTGATCAGTAATAAGACCTAGTGTTTTGTGCTCGCTAACGGTTTCTATCTGTGATGTTTCAGTGAAGTGTTGTTTTTATCGCATTTTGTAGTTTCTATCTTGTTGTTATGAACATTGATTTTGTTTTATCGGTATTTATAATCATGCTATTGTTGTTGCTCCATGTAATTAGATTGTTTAACTGGACCTGGAGAGTGATTGTATGTTACTACATTGGGAGAGACCGTGCAATCGTCGGCAAAAAGGTCACGAGAAGAGTGTTTAAGATGAAGTGGAAGATCACTGATATAGATAGCAAAGAGTAACGGGCCTAGAAAAGAACCTTGTGGAACAGCAGTGTCAACTATAGCAGAATTTGATAGAGAATTGTTGAAGAATACTACCTGATATATGTCTGAAAGAAATGATGCAATTAATTTTATTAGGTTAGGGTGCAGTCTATAAGTTAATGTTTTTTTTACAAGAATATCATGGTCATTCATATCAAATGGCTTTCTGAAGTCGACAAAGATGGCGCCACATAGTCTGTTGTCATTTATGTTTACTAACCAGTTTTCTGTCATTGTGGTGAGAGCTGTGTGGCAGGAATGAATGAGTCTTAAAGCATGACTGACTGTCTATGAGTAAATTGTTCTTTTGGATGTGTCGTAGAGTTATATTGCATATGTGTATTTCGAGTGGTTTTGATAATGATGATAATATGAATATTGGTCTATAGTTGGTAAGATTGTAGAGTGAGCCAGATTTAAAGAGAGGATACACTTTAGCAGTTTTAAAAGCCTCGGGGAAAACATTTTACATTGCACTGATTATAAATGTATGTTCGTGTATGTGAAATGACAGGTGCAGCATAACGTAAGATCTTATTACTATCATCAAGCCCAGCTGTATTGTTTTTTAAGGTTAAGAGATAACTGTGAACTTCACTGACTGTTAAGAATGGAATGTGTAACTGTTTAAAATCAGTACATCTGCTGTCCAGGAATGTTTGTAGTTCATGTAAGTCGCATACAGGAGCTGGTATTGATGATTTAAGAACGTTGATTTCTTCTCTGAAATGTGTACTGATATGTGCGCTAGTGTACGCACGATTGCTGGGTTGAAAATCAAATTCTTTTCTTTTATTTGATCGGGAATTTATGGCTTCCAAATTGATTTACTGTCTGATTTATTCTGTACTAGATTCATAAAGTAATTTTTTTTCTCTTGTCTTATTAAGTATTGAACTTTGTTTCTGAGTGAACGGTAGGTCCTAAAGTCCTTGATTTTGTGCGCCCGGTCACGTTCTCTCATGGATTGTAGTATTTCAGGTGTTATCCAAGGTGACTTCGTCTGGTGTTTTACTCTCATCTCTTTCATGGGGACATGTTTGTCTAATTTATCTCTGAAGATCTTTAGCCAATATTCTATTGCCTCATCAGAGTCAGTTAGTTGGTACATGTGTGTAAGTGAAGATGCTTGAAAATCATTAAGGAATAATTCTAGGTTAAATTTTCTGAAGCTTCTAAATTTCATACTGGTGTGACTCTGTTTAGGAAGTTTATACTCCTTTCTTGTCCACGTACAGCAGACTGGGTAATGATCGCTTAACGAAATATGAGGGATGTTACATTCAATGATGTTTTCTGGGTGGGCTACATATATATGATCTAATAATCTGGATGATACTTTTGTTACTCTGGTAGGTTTGGTGACAATCTGGGAAAAATTGTAGGGTAATATAATATTGCTCCAAGTTGGATTTGATTGTGCTAGATCTATGTTGAAATAAGGAGAGAGCGGAGAGAGAGAGAGATAGATAGAGAGAGAGAGAGAGAGAGAGGGGAGAGAGGAGTAAGAGAATGAGAGAGAGAGGAAAGGGAGCAGAGAGAGACAGAGAGAGGAGAGATAAAATTCCATCCACCACCTGCTCCCATGGCTTCACGTCACCCTGATCGGGTTGCTATATAAGTACTCCACCTTGCCCAAGGGTGTCCCGTAGACTGACGGAGGTAAGGAGGCGTCTTACTTCTTCTTTGATAGGGGATACCCCTACCCGGCTAACCCGACAGAAGCAGCTGCATAAATATATAAATGACTATCTCATTCATTCACTCATTAATTTGCATGTCCCTTGTGGAACTTTGGCTCCCTAACAGCACTCATGTAGGCCTCTCGGTTGTGAGCAAGATGGCCTACTGCTGATGCGTCCACGTGTTGCTGTATGCGTTTCTTGGTATATTTCCAGAAGATAGTTTACCATTGCTTTCCTTCCTGGCAGAAGATAGTTTACCATTGCTTTCCTTCCTGGCAGAAGATAGTTTACCATTGCTTTCCTTCCTGACAGAAGATAGTTTACCATTGCTTTCCTTCCTGGCAGAAGATAGTTTACCATTGCTTTCCTTCCTGGCAGAAGATAGTTTACCATTGCTTTCCTTCCTGGCAGAAGATAGTTTACCATTGCTTTCCTTCCTGGCAGAAGATAGTTTACCATTGCTTTCCTTCCTGGCAGAAGATAGTTTACCATTGCTTTCCTTCCTGGCAGAAGATAGTTTACCATTGCTTTCCTTCCTGGCAGAAGATAGTTTACCATTGCTTTCCTTCCTGGCAGAAGATAGTTTACCATTGCTTTCCTTCCGGACTGTGACTGTACTAGTCAGCGATCGTAGCCATTGTCCCTACATTGAGATCATCTGTAGTATGAAGTATGTCAGCTAATAGAAATATCCATCATTGAGTGTAGTATGTCAGCAAACAGAAAAACTCATCATGTAGCGTGCTGTTTTAATTATTACGAGGAAAGAGAAGAAAGATATATGTGCACGTTTTGTCTCTACTGTATGTGTATGTTTTGTCTCTACTGGATGTGTATGTTTTGTCTCTACTGTATGTGTATGTTTTGTCACACACACGTACACTTTTTTTCAAGGCGTTCTCTTATCGGCTTTGCTGGTTCATCAGTCTCACCAAGGCAGACGAAGAAACACAGACGTACATATGCATCATATAGCACTGACGGCCGAGAATGTACTCAGATATGCTGGCCGGCATGGACACTAAGAAAAATCATAAGCAAGAGATTTGTCGTTGTTAGATACGTGGAGACACAAGTCTTACAGAGAGTGAGCGAGAGAAGGAATGTGTGATGATTCGTGTTAGAGATGTGAGAGTGAGCGAGAGAAAGAATGTGTTATAGTTCGTTTGGGAGATGCTGAACTGCATTATCTAAGTATAGCTATGTGAACTAACTGGAAGTGGTGGACCAACGTGTGCTTCTTTCACTAAAAGAAAACAAAAAACTGTGAATAGGGAATAATCGTTTCTGCGTTATCGATCAAAAAATGGTACGAGAATTTGTGTATAGTCAAGGATACTTGTGAATCAAACACCTTGTGATATATTATCAATGACCTGCAAACATCGTGAGACTGCAAGTGTTTACGTTACATTCTTGTGGAGATAATCCGCCAAAAGTCATACATGTTATCCTAGATTGTGGGTTCATCGTAACACTGTTCATATTTTCTGATGCAATCATTGTAGGTTTATCAATATTAGTTGTTTTTTTTTCACTTGTGTTATCTAAGTTTATCAAATCAGTTCGAGTGACCCGAGAATGAGGTCTCAGACCGCATGTTGAGTGTATTTATCTTACGATACAAAAACACTGGGACACATCACATGTTTGGGGTCGGGATTCTTGTATCAAACGCTTCTACACTTGTAGATACCAAATGATTGTAGTTTGGGCTCTTGTGTTAAGTTACTTTTTTTTCTTGCATTAATTTCGGATATAGTTCATAGGTGTCTGCGTCTGTTTATGTTTTTTACAGTATTTTTGTTTATGTATATGTCTGCATATGTATGTGTGCGTGAGTGCTATTTTATTAGGCTAATTATTTCTTATCTTTTACTTTGAATGTAGTAGTTACATCTTACACTCTTTTGATATGTTTTTTCCTAATTTAATTTGTATATTTGTACTAAATCAAGTGTGCGGGAAGAATGAAAGATGGAGTGATGAAGGGCAGAATGTAAGACGGGCCTGGGTGCCCAATTCTTTACCCTTGAAAAATAAAGATTATTCATTCATTCATTCCTTACCACCACCCTCTTTTCTTCTCTAGCAACATATTGGTGTTTATAGGGTCTTGTCCTATTCACCAATTTCAAATTTTCTCCCTGCAGGTGTTTATGTTCTTCATTCATTATCTCTCCGCGTCCCCTTTTCCCTCCCCCCTCCGACACCTTCTCCTCTGGCAGCTATCATGTTTCTATTGCCTTTCCCCTCACCTCTTTCTACCACCTGTTTTCCTCCTCTCTCTCCACCTCTTCTTTACGATTGGCTCTATCGACGTATCCTTTGTGTGGCCCGCGTGGTCCCTATGCATCTCATTAGATACACATTTGTTTCCTACTTCTGGAGGAGGCCATAATAAGATAAGTTCTCCGTTTAGTTATTTGTTTGTCTCGTTGTGCATGTAATCCTCGAAAAAGGCTCAAGCCGAAATATCGGATGTTGTATATTTTTCATTTATTCATTCCCATACTTTCTATTCGTTTTTTTTTTTCTCACTTTACTCACTCCCTCTGCCACTTTGTAAAACTACACCATACATCTTTATCTAACTGTATTATTCAAACCAGTTTTACTGCAGTCGCCATCCCTTTTATCTTAGGAAAATGTCACTGTGTGGCATTCAGAGAGAACTAGTTTTTGGGAGACTGTCTTTCTGGCATTCACAGAGAAACTAGTTCTTGCTGACAGTTTTCTTCCATAATTTAAAAATTGTACATATAAAAATACATGCCATTGTGGGAAGATAACCAGTAGAAAATGCATTTAATATATGAAATAAATCTTAACAAATAAAAAGTTCTAGTGACAAATAACCTACCTTCATGTGGTAATAGTACAGGTGTTAAGATGTACAAATAGAAGAGATTGTGTGACAATGTGGAAATGAAGAGGTTGTGTGAAAATGTGCAAACAGAAGAGGTTGTATGACAATGTACAATGTGGAAATGTAACAGATTGTGTGACAGTGGTGAAATAAAAGAGGTGTGAACATGTGGAAATAAAAGAGGCTGTGTGACAATATGGAAATAAAAGAGGTTGTGTGACAAAGTGGAAATGTAACAGGTTGTGAGATAATGTGAAAATAGAAAAGTCTGTGTGACAATATGGAAGTGCAACAGGTTGTGTGACAATGAGGAAATATAAGAGGGATCGTATGACAATGTGGAAATAGAAGAGCTTGTATGAAAATGTGGAAATGCAACAGGTTATGTGACAATGTGGAAACAGAATAAATAATATGGCAGTAAATGTGGTTTGTAGGTGATTTTGGAGAATGGAAGGCTGCAAGAATAACTCCAATAAAAATCCAGAGGGAGACATTTGAAGATAAATGATTATGACATGTTCTTGTACTCTGCTTGATTTCCACACACATGGAAGGGGGCATGAAAATATGGGCACTAACACCATATCCCTATGTGCCCCTAAGGAAAATATGGGTGCCAATACCATATTCCTACGCGCCTCTAAAGAAAATATGGGCACTAACACCATATCCCTATGTACTTCTAAGGCATGAGAGGATTAGCTTTACCTAGGCTGCATCTTCTAAGGCATGAGAGGATTAGCTTTACCTAGGCTGCACCTTCTAAGGCATGAGAGGATTAGCTTTACCTAGGCTGCACCTTCTAAGGCATGAGAGGATTAGCTTTACCTAGGCTGCACCTTCTAAGGCATGAGAGGATTAGCTTTACCTAGGCTGCACCTTCTAAGGCATGAGAGGATTAGCTTTACCTAGGCTGCACACTTAACTAATGGTCACTCTCTGGTGCCAGGTTTATCCTAGACCTTGTAAAAAAAAGGTACAATAATACATTAGTCAAATATTAATTCTCCACTAACATTCACCTTCAATATTAATTCTTATATGTCATCATCATCAGCATTTTAACCATCATCATTGTCAGCATATTAACTCTGTCATTGTCAGCATATTAACTCTGTCATTGTCAGCATATTAACACTGTCATTGTCAGCATTTTAACTCTGTCATCATTGCCTGCATGTTAATTCTATCATCATTGTCAGCATATTAACTGTCAATGTCAGCATATTAATTCTGTCATTGTCAACATGTTAACTTTGTCATCATTGTCTGCATGTTAACTTTCTTATCACCATTATTATTGTCAGTGTGATAAATTCCATCTGCAATCTTTACTTTAAGTTGGTAGTCATACGCTTACAAGATCAGTTCTTGACTAGTCATATGCTTACAAGATCAGTTCTTGACTGATTTATGGTAGTCATATGCTCACAAGATCAGTTCTTGACTAGTCATATGCTTACAAGATCAGTTCTTGACTAGTCATATGCTTACAAGATCAGTTCTTGACTGACTTATGGTAGTAATACACTTACAAGATCAGTTCTTGACTAGTCATATGCTTACAAGATGAGTTCTTGACTGACTTATGGTAGTCATACGCTTACAAGATGAGTTCTTGACTGACTTATGGTAGTAATACACTTACAAGATCAGTTCTTGACTGACTTATGGTAGTCATATGTTTACAAGATGAGTTCTTGACTGACTTATGGTAGTCATACGCTTACCAGATGAGTTCTTGACTGATTTATGGTAGTCATACGCTTACAAGATGAGTTCTTGACTGAGTGATTGTGTAGAATACTCTGCTATTGTCTTATGGTAGTTGTTCTCCCCCCCCCCCAACCCCTCAATTACATGCGCGTAAGACAGCATCATACACAACACAGGCAGTCATGTATAATATAATTTTTATTAATGAGTTATAGAGGGATTGTTTAGCTTGTATTCTTATATTTTATATCCTTCCCGTGCTGTTAAACATCACATAGGGCTTGCAAAGTAGTTCGCCAATTTTTCCTGTCTTCGGCGAGTCTTTCAACCTCATCAAAAGATTTTATGCCTGTTAATTTGGCCTCTCTTAATAATGTCCTCTTCAGAGTTTCAAGTGGTCTGCCTCTTTTTCTTTGGCCTGTTGTGTTCCACTTGATAGCTTGTTTTGGGATTCTCTGATCATTTCTTCTCATCTAGTGACCAACATATTCCATCTCCTTTTCCTGATTAACCATGAGACTGGTTGTTGTTCAGTCATCTGTCTTATCTCTGCATTGTTCTTGAATTCGTTCCACTTGATACCGAGTATTTTCCTTAGGAGGTCAATGAATTTGTATACCTTGGCAGCAGAGTAGTAGAAAATGGAGACAGCACAGAGGACATCAACAGCAGACTTACTAGAGCAAACCAGGCTTTTGCAATGCTGCAGAGTATATGGAAATCAAAAAAACTAAGCATAACTATGAAAATCAGGATATTTAAGAGTAATGTTCTAAGTGTACTACTCTATGGAAGTGAATGCTGGAAAATCACCAAAACCATAGAAAACAAGTTGAATTCTTTCCAGACTAAATGTTTACAAAGAATTAGAAAAACATTTTGGCCAAACACCATAAGAAATAACATCTTATTAGCAGAAATGCAGATGAAACCACTGACTACAATTATTGAGGAAAGACGCTGGCGATGGTTGGGACATGTGCTCCGAATGACTGACAACTCACTACCAAAAATAGCACTAAGATGGACACCATAGGGGAGCAGAAGTAAGGGTAGACCAAAAGAGACATGGAGAAGAACAACAGAAAGGATGTTGAGCAATAGAGGGCTCACCTGGGCAAGAGCAGAAAAAAAGGCGAAGGACAGGCATTTGTGGAAAACCCTTGCGGAAGCCCCATGTGCCCTGGGCACTTAAGGTTCAGAGAGTGATATTTTCCTTAGGCATTTGTTTTCATATGAGTCTTATTTTTTGTCTATTTCTTTAGTTGTTTTCCAGCTTTCACATGCATAAATGAGGGTGGATATTACATTTGAATTGAACAGTCTAAACTTGGTTTTTGTGCTTATAACTTTTGAATTCCATGTTCTCAAGATTCTTGAAGATCGATGCTGCTTTTGCAGTTCTGATTCTAACTTCCTTTCTGGTGTCACCATCCTGGTCTATGTAGCTGCCAAGGTATGCAAATTGATTGACTTCTTCGATATATGTCCCTTCTATGTGTATTTTTCCATTTTGATTAATGGGAATTTTCATTATTTTTGTTTTGTCCTTGTTAATTTCAAGTCCTATTTTGCTAGCCAGTGAAGACAGACTATCTGTTTTTTCTTGCATGGAATTCACATTGTTACTGATAAGAGTTATATCATCAGCAAAATCAAGATCTTCTAGTTGGGTCCCATGTATTATTAATACTGTATTACTAACTTGAAATTCTATTCGTTGGAATAGAAGACTAAGCATGTACACAGGGTGTTCCAAATGTTTCTTTATGCTTGCTGGTGACCATTATTTGTATGTGAGAGTAAAGTTGCATCTATTTTACAACGGCAAAGAATGGAAGGGCCACAATCATTTTTCAGATCAGCTTGTGTGTGTATGTGTGTATATATATATATAAAGTAGTATTGGTGGCCGTTAAGGGTAGTAGATAGAATTTAGTAGAATTCAGTTTATACTTTTCTACTGTACCTATTTTACATTCCTGCTACTTATAGGCCTACTGTTTTCATTTGTGTTTCTGAGTTTCAAAATTTGAGCCTTCACTTCCGCTATATCTAAAATTCCATAGTACGGTTTAGCGGTGCAACAACAGACAATAGAGACTTCACTCTTTCCAAACACTCAAGGTCCGTCTCTTTCAGCTCTGTTTTGTTTATCATCATCATCATCATCAGGTGCCGTGCCGACTGGCGTTGGCTATTATGCTTCTCCAAAGTACACGATCCTTCATGCAGGCCATCAGTTCAGTTGGTGATCTCCTCTCACACCATCCCGTCAGACTGTCCAGTATCATTTCTCTTGGTCTTCTTCCTATTTTTCCTGTTGTTATAATATTTTCAATGCCCCCTCTTCTCATTGGATGTCTTATGAAAGTACATTGTCTCTCTCTTATATTTTTAGTTTTTGTTTATGCACATTATAATCTCTGAAGGTCTGAAACAGAGAGAAAGTTGTGTTTTGGAGATATGTCTTTGTATGAATCACTTTCTGTATTGAGTTACAGATATGAGTGAAAGGTAATGCTTTTTTTTCTATTATTGTGTTTTCTTCAGTGTTCTCAATATTAATTATATCTAGCACACACACATCATAATTGTTGAATGCTTGGAACAAAGAGAAAGTTGTGTGATAAAGGGCAGAATGTCAGACGGGCCTGCGACCAATTCTCAATTGTTTGAAAATAAAGATCAATAAAATAATGAATCAGCATCTCTGAAACATTTTGGGACAATCATCCACCAGCTGGTGATCTGAACCACCTGTTTCAAAACTGCAGCAGGAGAGGTAGGCCAGCACACTATCAGCAGGTAGACTTTGATCTATGAGGCAAAGTTTTCTGGCACGCGTCAATGCTCGAGATGGTCACACATGTTACTGACCATCTTTATGTCAACTGCCAGCATATCTCAACTTCAGAAACCAGGGCGTGTCCAAATAACCAGCAGTTACTCCCACACAAGCTCCTTATTCTTCATGAAACAGTCTGGTGTCCACGTGGCCGAAGAAGAGTGTGATTAAAAATAAGTAATTTCCCTTTTTTTTAAAAAAAAATGTCGGGTAATAGAGATGACAGCTATCATGCACATTGTCAGAGAGCAAATTTACCAACACATTCATAGAGAGAGTGTCCGATTGATTTTCTTTCCTGGAAACAGTCAAAGACTGCTTCCAGCTCAGAAGTTATGTTGACATGAATACTGCTACACAACATTCTTCAATTATGATGTAGCCATTGATTTCATTTTTAGAGGTCCACAGATTTGCTGTTACATTCGGTCAGCGAACATCAAGCAAGGGTAGTTCTCGTTTCTACCTCTTTATTCACCTTGGCTTCTGACAAAATGTTCAGAGCTACTGTTGTCTTGTCAAATCCTGTTCTCAGTATGGCCACTTAGTCATTTGTGATGGGCTTGATTCTGATTTAATATACTCTTGTAGAAGTAGACAGGGGCGTATGATTCAGTTTTATATAAAGAGGAAAGGGTATAAACAAGAATGGCAGAAAGTTAGATTACGATGCATAAATAAAGAACATACAATAATCTAATATTTAGGTGAAAGCTTTTTTCAAGGATCACATACAAAAACATCATATAAGAACATGAAAAATAGATTATAACAATTAAACTTAGGTTGTTCTGTTTTTATCCTCCGTGTAAGAAAGACAGACACAGAATGTTCCCAGACAGACGTAGGTAAGCACAGAGTGGAAACAGGCCACTGGCTGAGAAATGAGGTTACGGGAGGATGACAAAGGGTACCATAATGTAAACAGCACAGTGTTATACCCCCATGGGATACCTATGGCTAAACAAAAGCCGCACAGATAATAAAAGTGACAAAACAATATGGGGAGCGGTGGATGAAGAAAGGTTCAGAATAAATAGAGAACACTGAGATGACAAGACTTCGCTTAGGATACCTGAGCAAGAAAGCTATCAAAGACTTCTAGCAGCAAGAGAAGAAACCTATCAAAGACTTCTAGCAGAAAGAGAAGAAAGCTATCAAAGACTTCTAGCAGAAAGAGAAGAAAGCTATCAAAGACTTCTAGCAGCAAGAGAAGAAACCTATCAAAGACTTCTAGCAGCAAGAGAAGAAACCTATCAAAGACTTCTAGCAGCAAGAGAAGAAACCTATCAAAGACTTCTAGCAGCAAGAGAAGAAACCTATCAAAGACTTCTAGCAGCAAGAGAAGAAACCTATCAAAGACTTCTAGCAGCAAGAGAAGAAACCTATCAAAGACTTCTAGCAGCAAGAGAAGAAAGCTATCAAAGATTTCTAGCAGCAAGAGAAGAAACCTATCAAAGACTTCTAGCACCAAGAGAAGAAACCTATCAAAGACTTCTAGCAGAAAGAGAAGAAAGCTATCAAAGACTTCTAGCAGCAAGAGAAGAAAGCTATCAAAGACTTCCAGCAGCAAGAGAAGAAAGCTATCAAAGACTTCTAGCAGCAAGAGAAGAAACCTATCAAAGATTTCTAGCAGCAAGAGAAGAAAGCTATCAAAGACTTCTAGCAGCAAGAGAAGAAAGCTATCAAAGACATCTAGCAGCAAGAGAAGAAACCTATCAAAGACTTCTAGCAGCAAGAGAAGAAAACTACCAAAGACTTCTAGCAGCAAGAGAAGAAACCTATCAAAGACGTCTAGCAGCAAGAGAAGAAAGCTATCAGAGACTTCTAGCAGTAAGAGAAGAAACCTATCAAAGACTTCTAGCAGCAAGAGAAGAAAGCTAGAAAGGGCTGGAGAATTAACAGAGATTAACAGCGACGGGAATGAGAAAATGCAGTGAGTGGGGCTAAGACAAGAATGCTGGAAATGAATAGCAGAAACAGAAAGCAACTAGGTGGAAATGTAAAACAGTTTAAAGAAAGCTGAAGTTACTGTTAATTTTGGCTGGGTGGAGACGGCCATCCTAGAAAATATGTTCTGTTCCTGTGCAGAGTGCAGTCAGTTGTGGGGTGTACAGAAATGACTGGTTGTGAATTCTACACAGGTAACAGGTCTTGCAAAAATATTTTCTGGTCAGTTTGGGTCTTGGTGGCCAGTGGGAGAGCTTCCGGTGCATGCAAGAAATGTGTTGTTCTTGATATTGTAAGTGTATAAGCAGGTTGGTTTAGGAGTGAGGGTTTGTTGCCTTGAAATATGGCTGGCGCGGTTCTGGAACAAAGAGCGAACATGTTCCGGATAGTCACATTGGTGACAGAAATCCAGCATCCCTGAAGGGTTGGTCACAGACATCAAGACCCTCAGCATATAAGTGCTGCAACCTAAGAAGCCAAGACAAGAAACAGAATTATTCCACCATGCCGGGTGAGAGGATGAGTACAAGAGATACCAGTGAAGATGAGTGCGCTTAAAGTAGAATGTAGTGTTAATTTCTGCTGGACCGACCGTGGCAGCAGCGTCCAGAACGTTTACGGACGTTGTGGGGAGATGGGAGATGAAAGAAATCACAGGATTAGACTTTTCACGAAACTGATGAAACTGTTCGGATTTGGATGTGACACAGATGCCATCATGAATGTAGCATATATAGAAGTCTGGATAAAATCCTGTGTAGTCCTTGAGAACAGCTTTTACCAAAATACTGGATTGTTGTCACATATTCTTCAATTATATATGCTCATTTTACTTTTCGCCATTGTTGCTTTTGTCCACTTTCCTGTCTATAAAACTGAACGTACATATGTGTCTATTTCATGGCTAGAACTAGTTTTACCGCAGGCTTCGGTTATATCTTATTTTTGTAGTTCTGTCTGCTCCTCTCCACAGATTCTTTATTTGTTTTACTTTCTGAAGAGCGATAGATGTCCTCCTTTTAATTTCCCTCATTGTATCTCCATTATTAGTTAGTAGTGATCCAAGATATTCAAAACTCTCCACTTCTTCCAATTTTTCCTCATTGATACATATTTCAGCTGCCTTGTTTGTTTTGTCAGTTTTCATCAATTTAGTTTTCTTTGCATTAAGATAGAGGTTCTGCTCTTCGCTATTCTTACGGACTGACATCATTAGTTTTTCCATTCCTCTTTGTGTTGTGGACAGTAACACTATGTCATCAGCATATCTAATCTCTGGTATTTCATAACCTCCAATTGTTATGGCATCATAATATTCTTTGTCTACATCTTCTCTATATATCTTGAGTAACTTTATATATCACATCATTCTAGATACTTTATCTGCCATCCTGTGTAACTTTGTGTATCAGGTGGTACGACTGTCACTTCTTACTTGTGTGCAGACTTGGTATGTAAACACTTTATCTGCCATCCTGTGTAACTTTGTGTATCAGGTGGTACGACTGTCACTTCTTACTTGTGTGCAGACTTGGTATGTAAACACTTTATCTGCCATCCTGTGTAACTTTGTGTATCAGGTGGTACGACTGTCACTTCTTACTTGTGTGCAGACTTGGTATGTAAACGTTCTTTAAGTGAACAGAAAGAACAAATAAAGATGTAAATAATACTCTGTCTTGGATGAAAAACATGTGCTGTGTTGGAACCAAAACCTCCTAACTCAAATTAATATCTTAGCTGTTCTGATTTTTTAAAAAACCTAATACTGATATCAGTGACGTGTCCGTGGTAAATAACCATGAACTAGATCCATTTTTTTTCATAATCATTATATATCTGAAGATCTGTCAGACATGAACATTACCTCTTATCCGCCCGCACATGTCATCAGAATCATTACTATAAATAAATTGTTTCTCTCCCCTCCCCCAAACTATAAGGTGGGGGTTGGGAGAAGGTGCACATAAAATAGTGAGGGTAGCTAGCATTGTCCGAGTAATTAGGTTACATGATAAAACCCTTCAACTTTGTGCTGGCAACGAAAGCATATACCTCATATGACGATTCACTGGGATAGTATGGCTTCCTTCTCTTCTGGATATTCCAATCCTGAACAGAAATAATTTGTGCAGACAGTAATTTTTGTGCTGATTCTGATTTGGAAAGCTAGGGGTCATCTTGCCTTCTATCTCTTTGGAAAAGCGAGCTGGTGTTCTTTGCAGCCTGATGAAGGTGATGGCATCATGTCATCTTGCCTTCTATCTCTTTGGAAAAGCAAGCTGGTGTTCTTTGCAGCCTGATGAAGGTGTTGGCATCATGTCATCTTGCCTTCTATCTCTTTGGAAAAGTGAGCTGGTGTTCTTTGCAGCCTGATGAAGATGATGGCATCATGTCATCTTGCCTTCTATCTCTTTGGAAAAGCGAGCTGGTGTTCTTTGCAGCCTGATGAAGGTGTTGGCATCATGTCATCTTGCCTTCTATCTCTTTGGAAAAGCGAGCTGGTGTTCTTTGCAGCCTGATGAAGGTGATGGCATCATGTCATCTTGCCTTCTATCTCTTTGGAAAAGCGAGCTGGTGTTCTTTGCAGCCTGATGAAGGTGATGGCATCATGTCATCTTGCCTTCTATCTCTTTGGAAAAGCGAGCTGGTGTTCTTTGCAGCCTGATGAAGGTGTTGGCATCATGTCATCTTGCCTTCTATCTCTTTGGAAAAGCGAGCTGGTGTTCTTTGCAGCCTGATGAAGGTGATGGCATCATGTCATCTTGCCTTCTATCTCTTTGGAAAAGCGAGCTGGTGTTCTTTGCAGCCTGATGAAGGTGTTGGCATCATGTCATCTTGCCTTCTATCTCTTTGGAAAAGCGAGCTGGTATTTCTTTCCAGCCTGATGAAGGTGTTGGCATCATGTCATCTTGTGAGCGGGCTATAGCGGCTGCTCCAGTCCCGGGGGGGGGGGGGGGGGGGGGGGGGGGGGCAAGGCGTGTGCAATGCTTCTTTAGCAGATTCCACCGCCAAAAGGGGAATGTGTTAACACTCCTGCTAGATTAATATTCATCTAACTGCCATGCCGCGTGGCGTAGGCGATCATTTCTCTCCACAACTCCCTGTCTTTAGACTTGATTATGAGATCCGCCGGTGACTTTCTTCCTAGCCACACTGACAGCCCATCCAGCAACTTCTCTCTCTCTCTCTTCCTCTGCTACTTCTTCCCTCAACTTTTTCCAGTTGTCAGTGTGTTCTAATTTTCCTATTTTCAGGAAATGTCCTATAAATCTCATTTGTCTGCCTCTGATCTTTGCTATAATTTGCTTTTTAACTCCAGCCTCTCGTAAGACTTCTTCATCGGTTTTCCTTGTTGTCCATGGTATCTTCAACATCCTTATAAACCACATCTCCATGGCCTCCATTTCTTGCTGTACTCTCTTATTCATAGACCATGCATAAAACAAAATTGGCCCGATGTAACATTTAAGTACTCAGAATTTTGTTTCCACTGATACAGATCTGTTGCACAAGATGTGTCTCATTGTCTGCAATGCTGACTTGGCCTAAGCACATCTGCTTTTTATTTCGTTGTGACATTTCCCATCAGCTGTTATAACCGTTCCTAAGTACTTGAATCTATCAACTTGTTTTAAATTTGTGCCATCGATGGTAATGCTACACTTTGGCGGTATTTTTTTCCTTGAGATGACCATCACTTCAGTCTTCTTTATGTTCAGGCTGAGACCTTTATTTTTGACTTCCATGAACCACGATGTCTAGAAGACCCTGTAGCACCCCTTCACTTTTAGCAATCAGAACTGTGTCGCCTGCATATCTTAAGTTGTTACGCTTGTACCCACCAATTGATAATTCCTACCATGTTCTCTATATTTCTCATTAACACAATCCAGCTGAATTATCCTTTAAACTATCCACAATAATTATATAGCACATCTATTTTCCCCATCTGGAATACTCAAAGTGGAGCAATTCAAATCTGGGTCACAATTGCCATGGATTTTCTTTATATCGGACTCTTGGTGTAGCAGTTTATGCTGTCATAGTCTGGCGTTCCTATTACATCTGCCTTCCTAGCAACAACTCAAATATGTCTCCTCTTGTTTCATTTGCCCTGAACCTTGATTTTCTGTTGGCATCAGAACATTTTTTCAGAATTGTTTTCTGTGACACAACAAAACAGTCACGGAAATGAAAACGAAAACCTGTGGATATGTAAGACATAAAAGCACTCATATGTAAGATATAAAAGTAGTCATATGTAAGACATAAAAGCACTCATATGTAAGACATAAAAGTAGTCATGTTTAAGACATAAAAGTAGTCATATGTAAGACATAAAAGCACTCATATGTAAGACATAAAAGCACTCATATGTAAGACATAAAAGTAGTCATATTTAAGACATAAAAATACTCATGACTGGAATGTACCGAGGCAGATATTTTGACCTCCTCTACTATATTTAGGAATGCCAGACTTGTACAACTGTTTTGTCCAGTTTCTTGAAAATACAATTGTTAAAAAAAAAAATCTTTGAAGTGTAACTTTACTCACCTCCTTTTAAATATGTCTAACAGAGGACACGGTCATTGGAGGCACAATATTTCCACACAAAGAGATACATAAAACAATGTGGGTATCTCCAGATGATAGAACTAGAAACCAGACAGATCATTTTTGTATTAGAAAGCAATACAGAACATCTCTCATGGATGTAAGGGCTTATAGGGGTGCAGATGTCAACAGTGATCACAACCTGTGCATAGGGAAAATAAAACTAAAATTGAAAAGCCAACACAAGAAACCAGTACACAGGAAGATAAACAGGCACAGCCTACAAGAAGAGAATACTAACAGTAATTTCAATCAAGAACTTGCCAATCATTCCAAAACACCCAGTGAAGTTGAGGAGATAGGTATAGATGAGTTATGGAATTCTTACAGCACAGACATAATCACAGCAGCAAAACCAAGCGCTGGACTGAAAAAAACAAATAGAAAAGCATGGATATCAAATAAAACATAGAAGTATATACATGAAAGACGAGCAGTCAAATTAGACATGTTGAATGCAAAAACAGATCTTGGAAAAGATCTGGCGAAAACAACATACAAAGAAATAGACAAGAAAGTAAAAAGTTCAGCTAGAAGGGATAAAAGAGAATATATAGACAATATGGCGAAAGAGGCAGAAAAAGCAGCAAAAACAGGAGACAGCAAAACTTTATATAACATACAAAAGAAGCTAACAGGTACATCTAAAGAAAGACCAATCCGTAGCAAAACTGGAACCCTATTAACATCATATAAAGACCAAAAGCAAAGATGGGCTCAACACTTCCAAGAAATGCTTAATCGACCACACCCAAAACAATTGTTAAACCTTGAAACTGACTTACCAGTCCCACAACTAAATGTCAACCTAGATGAAATTAAATTGCATGAAATTGAAACAGCAGTGAATTTAATGGCTAACAACAAAGCTGCAGGTGATGATGAAATAACAGCCGAAATGTTAAAAGCTATCAATAGTGACAACATGAGACAACTACAGTGAATGTTTAACAAGATTTGGAAAGAAGAGAAGGTCACTTCTAATTGGAAAAAAGGAATCGTTAAAATACCAAAAAAAGGCAACCTTAGTGACATAACTCTTATCAGTAATAATGTGAATTCCATGCAAGAAAAAACAGATACCCTGTCTTCAATGGCTAGCAAAATAGGACTTGAAATTAACAAGGACGAAACAAAAATAATGAAAGTTCCCATTAATCAAAATGAAAAAATACACATAGAGGGACAGATATTGAAGAAGTCAATCAATTTGCATACCTTGGCAGCTACATAGACCAGGATGGTGACACCAGAAAGGAAGTTAGGATCAGAATTGCAAAGGCAGCATCAATCTTCAAGAATCTTGAGAACATATGGAATTCAAAAGTTATAAGCACAAGAACCAAGTTAAGACTATTCAATTCAAATGTACTATCCACCCTCATTTATGCATGCGAAAGCTGGAAAACAACTAAAGAAATAGAAAAGAAATTAGACTCTTTTGAAAATAAATGCCTAAGGAAAATACTCAGCGTCAAGTGGAACGAATTCAAGAACAATGCTGAGATAAGACAGACGACTGAACAACAACCAGTCTCATGGGTGATCATGAAAAGGAGATGGACATATGTTGGTCACGTGATGAGAAGAAATGATAAAAGAATCCCAAAACAAGCTATCAAGCGGAACACAACAGGCCGAAGAAAAAGAGGCAGACCGCGTGAAACTCTGAAGAGGACATTAATAAGAGAGGTCAAATTGATAGGCATAAAATCCCTTGATGAGGTTGAGAAGCTCGCAGAAAGCAGGAAAACTTGGCAAACTACCTTGCAAGCCCTATGTGACATTTAAGGGGACGGGAAGGATATAAGATAAGATATACCAATAAACCCACGTAAAGATAGGAGAACATCAGCCAGCTGCACACTGCACTACATAGGATGACAGCGTATAAAAGAAAACATGTAATGATCTGTCAATGAATATGAGATCTCACATACTATATCTTACATGTTTCTCGTGCCATAAAACGTCACATAGGGCTCACGAGGTAGTTAGCCAAGTTTTCAGCAAGCTTTTCAACCTCATCAAAAGATTTTATGCCTACTAACTTGGCCTCTCGCTCACCTGGGCAAGAGCAGAAAAAAAGGCAAAGGACAGGCATTTGTGGAAAACCCTTGCGGAAGCCCCATGTGCCCTGGGCACTTAAGGTTCAGAGAGAGAGAGAGAGAAACTTGGCCTCTCACACAACAAAACTACATACAAAAAAGACAACACAGTTATACTCATTTAACAAAATCAAAAACTGAACTCTCCCCTGTGTTAAGTTGCTTTTTTTAATATTGCTTCAAACACTGTACACCAGAACAAATTAATACTGAAGCATTATTTGAGCATATCCTTTACATTGATTTCCCAAAATAAATTGTGCAATCTCTCAACAAAACAAAAATGTCAACCTGCAAACATCTATGTTGAGGAAAATACTATAACGTTTGTTATACATTAATACTGGTATTAGTGGCTGGCCTGGGGTAAGATTAAATAGGTCATCATATAATCATGCTGGACAACATATTCAATGTTTAATCTGCACACAACAAACTGACAGAATTGCATAATACCAACGTGTTTTTGTTTTTTTAAATCATGAGATTTTCTCAAACTATAAATGATCCTTCTCACTTATAAACTCACTGCCTCTGAGAATCTAGAGAGCTTCTGTCACAAAATGAGGCACCCCACTGTAAACTTTCTGCAGTTAATGCATGAAAGAAAATTAAATAAAGAAAATGAGAACAATGACTATAAACTTACATCACAGTGGGTGAAGAGCTTAAAAAAATCTATTAATTCAGCTTTTTATGAGAATAGATTACATTTACCTTAAGTTTTTACAAATAATGTACACACATATATTATCAGCTTTTACATGAAGCTTATGTATATAAGTGTATATATGTATATCTACTCTTAGTTTTTACATGTAATGTACACATATGTACTCCCAGCTTTTACATATAACATACACGCATGTACTCTCCACTTCTACACAAAATCTGAACACATGTATTCTCAGCTTTATGTAATAAACACACAAATACCCTGTTTTCTTTGCGTAATGTACACATATGTACTCTTAGCTTTTAATGTACACACATTTACACCCATGTACTCTCAGCTTTTACATGTAATGTATCCCCATGTATTCTCAGCTTTTACATGTAATGTATCCCCATGTATTCTCAGCCTTTACATGTAATGTATCCCCATGTACTCTCAGTTTTACATGTAATGTATACCCATGTATTCTCAGCCTTTACATGTGAAAGCCCATGCCTTTTCATAATATATATGTAATGCACACCCATGTACTGTAATAATTTTCATGTAATGTACACACACATCCTCTCATATTTTACACGTAATGTACACATATATACTCTCATCTTTTATAAGAAATCTCAGTTTTTACATGTAACATGCATGTTAATTTCACACTTAAGTACAGATACCATTATGCTGTTATTAGCATAATGTGTTGTCAAATTTTAAAATATAAAATGAAGAGTTTAAATGAGCAGCACTGAAGGTGACAATAAAACAGCACTTAATGTTACTACTCCTGGTTGCTACAGCCAAGACAAACTGAAAGAGAACACCAGCAGATTATATGATAGATGACAGTAAGGTAAGGTTGATGAGATGACAGCACTTTCACTTCTGTTCACTAAGTTTTGTTTTCTGCGTGCTCCAAATTACAGCCACTTCAAGACTTCTTAAAAATATCAAAACTCTTATATCTCCAGGTGTCCTATCAACACACTGCACTTTTGTGTATTCTACTTAACCTCAATATATAAACTTCAATACAAGAGTGATAATTAAAAAAAAAAAAAAAAACTAGGTCCATACATCAAATAAGCTCTGTTTATGTCAATATGGCAATACTCACACTTGTAACTCAATGATTACAAGTTTGTACAAGTGGCAAATATACAAAATTCAGCTTACATCCCATCACAACTATCTGATATACCAGAAAGAACTCAAATGTTCCAAATAGTCATCACTTCCTGGGATCAATTTTACAATCTTAATCCTTGAAAATCAAACAAGTATTAAAACAGGATTTTGTATGTGTGTGTTAAGAAATACCATGCTTTATCATATTTTTCAGATATTTTTTTTTCAAACTATTCATGTTTATTTTCAGAATATGCCTTCTGATGGTTTGTGGTGACAACATGGCAAAGGCATCATGCTTCCTGTCTCTGTATCACATTCTGACAGTCTCCCAATATTTCAGCTTCAGTCCATTTTCTGGCACCTCATGATAAAACTTTCATGAGAGAGGAACTGCTGCTTATGGATGAGAAAAGAACTAGACTCTGTTTCTGCTGAAGACCCCAAGTTTTTTTTACAGACCTAGCCTAATTCACACTTAACTATAGTGCAGACATGACTGTAGGATTTTTATTACTTGGGGGGAGAAGAAAGAAAGGAAATGTGTGTGACTCATTTCATTGCTTTACTCACTTTACTGTCATACTCTGGAACCAAACTTAACATTATCTCTGTGGCGTACCTGTATTACAGTGAAGAAAATGTTTCATGGTCTAAATGTAAAGAAATGACACATTCATCAGACATGATTAATTTGACCATATTCTTCTGACAGAAACAAGAAAATTATATGTCAGGAATAAACTTACAAAGGCCAAGACGAGGAAGGAACACTTTCTCCATCCTCACAAGACTGGCCGTCTGACATGATCTAGATTTGAAAAGGACTAGTTCCCCTGAGACAACTTCCTGAACTTCATGGCACAGAAGCTCTTTCAGGCCATGGTGGTGGTGTTGGTAATAGGTTACATTGCACAGGCAACTCAGCTTCACCCGTTTTGTCACACCATTCCTGCCAACATCCATAGAAACTTCTTGCTGGGGCTCGAAGATGTTCTCAACAATACTTTCACCAACCTCATTCTCAAATGAATCTTGAATAATAAACTTCTGTCCAACATCCACAGCCTGCAATTAAAACAGAAATTTACAGGGATTAAATGTGCTGTTTTAATACTATAACCTTACTAATGGTAACAAACTACTGTGACACTACAACCTAGCTAATGTTAACATGTCATTACTAGGTTCTCCAACTTTTGTCTTCTCATGACATGTCCAAGAAATTATATTTGTCTTTCACTTATCTGAGGACTTCTTTCTTTATTTCTGCCTGTCCAGGGCATTTGTTGCATCTTTCTCCAAAACCACATCTCTACTGCTTCCAGTTTCTTTGTCATCTTTTTGCTGACTGTCAGCTTTCACAAGCACACAGTAACACTGGCTCTCTATACAGCATTATAATACAGTAACACTAGCTCTCTATATAGCATTATAATACAGTAACACTGGCTCTCTATATAGCATTATAATACAGTAACACTGGCTCTCTATATAGCATTATAATACAGTAACACTGGCTCTCTATATAGCATTATAATACAGTAACACTGGCTCTCTATATAGCATTATAATACAGTAACACTGGCTCTCTATATAGCATTATAATACAGTAACACTAGCTCTCTATATAGCATTATAATACAGTAACACTGGCTCTCTATATAGCATTACAATACAGTAACACTGGCTCTCTATATAGCATTATAATACAGTAACACTAGCTCTCTATATAGCATTATAATACAGTAACACTAGCTCTCTATATAGCATTATAAAACAGTAACACTAGCTCTCTATATAGCATTATAAAACAGTAACACTAGCTCTCTATATAGCATTATAATACAGTAACACTAGCTCTCTATACAGCATTATAATACAGTAACACTAGCTCTCTATACAGCATTATAATACAGTAACACTAGCTCTCTATATAGCATTATAATACAGTAACACTAGCTCTCTATATAGCATTATAATACAGTAACACTAGCTCTCTATACAGCATTATACAGTAACACTGGCTCTCTATATAGCATTATAATACAGTAACACTAGCTCTCTATATAGCATTATAATACAGTAACACTAGCTCTCTATATAGCATTATAATACAGTAACACTGGCTCTCTATATAGCATTATAATACAGTAACACTAGCTCTCTATACAGCATTATAATACAGTAACACTAGCTCTCTATACAGCATTATAATACAGTAACACTGGCTCTCTATACAGCATTATAATACAGTAACACTAGCTCTCTATACAGCATTATAATACAGTAACACTGGCTCTCTATATAGCATTATAATACAGTAACACTAGCTCTCTATATAGCATTATAATACAGTAACACTAGCTCTCTATATAGCATTATAATACAGTAACACTAGCTCTCTATATAGCATTATAATACAGTAACACTAGCTCTCTATATAGCATTATAATACAGTAACACTAGCTCTCTATATAGCATTATAATACAGTAACACTAGCTCTCTATACAGCATTATAATACAGTAACACTGGCTCTCTATATAGCATTATAATACAGTAACACTAGCTCTCTATACAGCATTATAATACAGTAACACTAGCTCTCTATATAGCATTATAATACAGTAACACTAGCTCTCTATATAGCATTATAATACAGTAACACTAGCTCTCTATATAGCATTATAATACAGTAACACTAGCTCTCTATACAGCATTATAATACAGTAACACTGGCTCTCTATATAGCATTATAATACAGTAACACTAGCTCTCTATACAGCATTATAATACAGTAACACTGGCTCTCTATATAGCATTATAATACAGTAACACTAGCTCTCTATATAGCATTATAATACAGTAACACTAGCTCTCTATATAGCATTATAATACAGTAACACTAGCTCTCTATATAGCATTATAATACAGTAACACTAGCTCTCTATATAGCATTATAATACAGTAACACTAGCTCTCTATATAGCATTATAATACAGTAACACTAGCTCTCTATATAGCATTATAATACAGTAACACTAGCTCTCTATATAGCATTATAATACAGCAACACTAGCTCTCTATATAGCATTATAATACAGCAACACTGGCTCTCTAGATAGCACTATAATACTCTTTTCCTCACTTTTAGGGAGATTTTCTTATTTGTTAGTTATCTTCTTCATGTCATAAAAAGCTGCCTCTGCCTTATGTCTTCGTGATTTTATTTTACTTGTGCACTTGCCATCAGCTGTTACTGTTCTTCCAAGGTAACTGAATTCACTTACTTGTAATGTTTTCCCAACTGAAAGGACATCGCACTTTGGTATGTTTATTCCTTTTTTTTTTATATTACCCTAGTTTCTGTTTTGTTGCTGTTTAGCTCTAAACATCTTTTACTGCTCTCTTCAGTAATGTTATTCACAAGTTTCTGCAGATTTATTTCACTTTCTGTTATCAGAATGGTGTAACTTGCATATCACAGGTTACTGATATTATGGCCTCATATTTTATTTCTTTTCGTATTTTTAATGCCTCTCATGTTTACACTGTGTAATGAGACTAGATCAAGTGATAATACACACCCCTGTCTTATGTAACCATATCACAATGCAATAATGCTATATTTAAAATGATATGAACATGAAAAATAATTCATTTTCTGTCTAATAAATGATTTATTGTTTAACTCTTCCCGTGCTGCAGAAAAAAATGCGGATGTTATCTGTACTGCTTACCATCGGCAATGCCTAGATGTACAATATTTACCATCAGCGATGTCCAGATCTACTTAAATTTTCATCTGATCTTGTCGTGTGGTGGCCTTCTCACTAAAATAATGTCTGAAATAACCTTCTAACTACTTCTCCAGTCCATTTAATAGGTCTAGATCTACTTGGGGTACATTCAGGAACAGTGTTCTGGTCATAGGACATGTCCTTATGCCTCCGAAATCACAATAAATATTGAAATTTCTCAGTTAAAACATCGCTTTCACTCGGTTGTTAGCCACGCTTTGGACTGAACTATGAAAGGTCACCATACATGTGCAGATAAATCGTGTACATTAGAAGTTACAATGGTTTTACACTACAAAGAAACAAACCTCGGTATAATGAGGATGGCAGTCACTAGACTAACCGGAAGACCTCGCTATAGCATGGATGGCAGGGAAAGAGTTAAGCAGATCAATTTATCTGCACGGGTCTGTTCAAATGACGCACTTTTTTCATTTTTATTAACAACATATTCAGATAGAGAAAACAAACATTCACAAGGGACTATAGTGTCTGGGGATGCTAAATGTTTTTCTAGCTAACTCAGTCAGAGCTAGGTATGTGTTCTCCTCTACTTTCCACCAGTGCGATGGATTCAAGTCAGCATCAATTTACTGCTCAACTCTGTAGCACTCAGCAACTGTTGTCATGGAGGAGATGAGTGGTATCAATGGATTATCTTCAGTGTAATGGCAGTTCGTGATTTCAAATTTTCTTTCAGGTTGGTTTTTCTGGTGTGTGTTGATAAAGTTGGTCAGAATTTTCCAGAAGAGGTTGCAGCTCTTGACAAACATTAATTCTTTTTGTTCTTTCACAAGCATTTAAGACTTTTTAAACAAGTGTCCAGCACAGTCACAATTCCTATAACAGATATTCTCCTTCATCCAACCTTTGCTCAGTCCAAACACAGCAGTATCTGTAAACAATGCTTAGGCCTGCTACTGATATGTCTTTTCTTACACTAGAGCACATTTTTGAAAGCCACATCTTGCATTAGTCCATATTTATGTTGTAAACCTAACCAGAAAACTATCTCCATAAATTAGGCTGTCACAGATTATCCCCCACATCTATCACAACAAGGAGCTGTGTCTGAATAATGTGAAAGTGTCATATACTGGCTCCTCGCTGTCCGTGAGATGCCCAGTCAATTTGCTATGTGCTGATACTTTAGATAAGAATCTGGCAAACAGAGGCTTGCGCTCAAATATTTATTATTTTTCAAGGCTCACTGCATGCTTGTTCTTTAATTAACACATTTAGGTGCCGACTTAAAAGTTAACTGCAGAAAGAGTTAACAGTGATGAACTCTTCCCAAAGAGCAGGAAGAAAACGCGGACGTTCAAGTGGGTGCCAGAGTAAAAGTGTGGGTATTGATATGAATAGGGCTATATTAGTACAAGTGAATGAAACATGTATTTTAATGCTAGAAGTGTACTTATTATGTTTCAAAATAGCTAAAAATGTATGAAGATTTCATAAATGCAGAATGTTTTAGGAAAAAAAGAAGTAATGTGATGTTTTTAGACAAAAACTGTGTCCTACTTACCATCGGATAGGCCTAGATTGACACTAGTTATCATCTGAGATGTCTAGATCCACTTGTCAATGTCATATTGTGATTATACGTGCCAAAAATCGATAAACTACTTCTCTAGTTGTCTAATATGTCCAGATCTACATTCAAGAACAGTGCTCTAGTCATAGGGGGATATGTCGACCTATGAAGTCGCAGAAAAAAGCTGAAAATTTCTATCGAAAACGCTGAATTTCACTGCCATATGACCCTCGTTGTTATTAACGCTTTGGGAAAAGAATGCTGGGTAAATGTGACATGTACACAACAGCAATCTAAACATTCAACCAATTTTACGCTGAAATGAACCGGAGGCCTGTGTAAAGGCTCCCAGCACCAGCATGGAAACCGGGTGTGGCCTATTAGTAGGTCGGTGGTATGGGAAGAGTTAATCAGCTGTCCTACAACAAAGCCTTGCTGATGGCAACATTACATGATAACAAAACCTTGGTGGCTTCCAATGTGTCTAGCTGCTACTACTAAAACGAGATTACAATTTCTAGCAGTTGCTTTTGCTCAAATTTTAAACTAGTAGTACTAATATTTGTAATTTATGACTTCTTACCTGAATGCTAAAAGCAAAACCATTAGGTTCACTGTCAGACCAGAAGTAACAGTCATTGCTGCTCAAGTGATCACTTGTGAAAGTAAGACGTCGACCATATCCCATGCCAATGGACTCCAGTGTCCTGGCTTTGTCCCAGACAGAGTTGCTGGAACCAATTCTTCGTACATGGTACTTGAATCCAGGGCAGATTCTTTGATCAACGAAGACACCTGCAACGAGAGATTGAACTCATTCATTCTCTTGAACCAGAAAATTGACCTAACCATAATGTACTAGAGTATAGTTGCTTCATGTGTTAGGTATGACTGGCTCTTTCAAAACATCTTCAATACGCACTTTTCTTCTTACACAGAAAAACATCACCACAACAACTTAACAAAATAGAAAGAATTTTTTATGTAAAACTTTTTTTCAAAATAAATGGTCTTTAAACATATTTCTTGTAGTTTTTAACTTAATCTCTCTTGCAGGGTGTCTTTGCTTATAACTTTGTTAACATTTTCTTAAAATCAGAACAGAGCACTCCCCACAACTGAAAATGAATTACATTCAAACATTAGAAGTCTTTATCTAACTCTAAATATTAATAAGGGAGTTATTTTGATGAATGAAATTTGTATTTTTAAAAGTTATGTTACAGCAGCACAGACTAAATTAGTGACTGACTGTTAATGCCAGCGTAAAACATGATGAAAGTTATGAAGAGAGCCCTGTGTTCACTAGTGAAATGTTTTTTTTAAAATCTCTGCTTATAGTTTCTGCTCTACATATACCAAAATAAACACACACACACACTTATGTGACAGCTGCTGAACATAAACCACTACAAAAAATAAACATTTCATAACAGGTTTCTAAGGGAGGAGGAGAGGTGGGGTTATGGATGTCATGTGGTGATGAACATGTGATGATGAACATGTGATGTAGAAAGAATGAAAGAGACAGAGATGATATGATACTAATTTCTTACTGTCATTTACTGACTAGGTCAGCAGACAATGATACCCCCTAATGCCCGTCACTGAGGGGCAATGGTCAATGATGGACCTCTCGGTCCTTTAGAAGGTCAAGCATCTGGAATAAAGAATTAGCAATAGCAACATGGAAAACATACCGGCGGGCGGGGCAAGCCTGATTTTTGTTTAAAATTTTCTCATGTTTGGCTCTTTTATCTTACTAGACATCATATTCCAGGCTTGCCCGACATTACAACCAAATAGATTACATTTTTATTCCACACAATCAGAAACCACAAATGTCTTTTAGCGTTTACTTACATCTTTTTTTCTTTTTTTTTTCGAAAAAAATGAGAACAAAAATGCGGCTGATAGGTGCAATATTATAATAATAGAAAATATGCATAGTAATCAACCAATTTTCATTATAATACCAAGTCCACAAAGTTAGAAAACGTGACCATTTAGCGTACATTTTTCTGTGGTCAAAATAAAGCAAATTATAGCTAGTTTCAAATAAATATTAGCTGAGGGAAAAAATGTGGGTATAATAGGGCAAACTGTTGCAAACATGAAATCAATACATACCTTAAAGTCCTGAAAAGAAGCAAAAAAAAAAAAACTGTGCAAGAAACAGAAATGTAACAGAATCACGACCATCATGCCCAGCTCTGGTTTGTGCCGTCGTCTGCTCTAAATGTTTTTGTAAATTCAATATTTTACATTATCAACGAAATAATTTACTTTCTCACAACGGCAGTGTAAAAATTTGGAATAAGTCAGCAATGCACTGGTTTATAAATAGAAACGGAATAAATTAGTCATTATTTATGCGCGTTTTGCTTTCATTAAAAAATAGTAGAAACTTGAGATGCTCGTGCAAAAATTATCAATGCATTCACTCAACAGCAAACCGACGCTACGGGAGCAGGTCGTTAGTAAGTATGTTTTAAAAGAGAAAAGTTAATAAAAGCAGAATACTAACCTATAACTGGCATTTCGTGGCGCCTGATTTCTTTCACTACGTATTCAGCCGGTACATGACCTTGTTCAGCTCCCCGGCAAACAACGTCGACCAAGTCGTTGTACTCATTTTTCTCGTCATCGCCTCCAGAGGAAGACAGCTCGAATTGGTTCTGCTCAAAGATAGTCTGTATCTTACGATGGCTGTAGAAGCTGGTGCCATGGTTATGGCCAAGTTTGAGAGAAACTGGTAGCTCGGAATGAAGTAGGGCAGCTAGGTCCCCTGGGCGCAGGGTGACGTAAGGTGAGATACGACGTGATAATAAAACTTCTTCGTTTACATTTTCGTAGACGGTTGAGAAATATTTTTGGAAAAATGATTCCATTAAAACCGCGGTGTATTTGTGTTCTGTGTGATTTTACCGTTTAATATATGCGATTACTTTTGTGGTTCTGTTGCACGCTTTTTAAAATATGCTTTGGTAGGGTGAGCAGAATAATCTTTTTAACTTCTGTACTGATTATTTTTTAATGGAAAAAATGTCAAGTTTTAACTTCCGCGATGAATGTAACCGACTGAGTCAAGCAAACAAGCGCTCGGGCAAAAATGTCGACCGCTTTAAATGGCTTGAAAACACGGGTTTAAAAAAACGATGGTGCCAGAGCCGGTATTTATACAGCCAGGAGCTGGGCCAATAGAAGTGCGAGCTGCTCTGGGCACCTGTGATTGGTCGAGACAAAGGAAAACTTTTACACGCGGGCAGCGCGTGATCACATTGTTGCCAGGAATTTTATTTAGGTGCGGGGAGTATGGAGACCCAGGAGAATGTAGCAACTTTCAATTTATAAAGACTAGGTACCCTGCGTTATAACCGAGACACCTAGTATATGATCAGATACGACAGAAAACAGTGTACGTAAAGCTTGATAACCGCCAGACACCTAGATGTTTATTATATAATCAGATACGATAGAAAAATGTAAAGCACGCCGGGAAACTGAAGTTAGCACTGATAATATAAATATATGAATGGTGAATATATTCACCATCTTTATTATTTCTTCATCTTCTTCAGTCTCTCTGGAACTGCGAGCTTGCAGCCGATGTAGTGGAAATCAGGCACAGTATCGTGTCGGTTTGGGAGCGGGCCATGGCAGGAATTTTTCCAGTATATGAGTGAAGCTAAAAAGCACGGTGCAATATTTCTTGAGCAGACGTCAGCACAGTGGGGACTATGGCGGTCCGTGCTCCTTTAGCCTAGGTCAGGCCCGTTACTGGAGCAACCATCGGAGAAGTGGGACAGGGTCCTGGTCAGCTGTGGTTCGCCAACTCCCAGCCTGTCAATTATGGGCCGCTGACTGTCAAATCGGGCGGCGTCTTCATTCTATACCCTCTTCCCCGGTGAAGGTTCCGTGCAATGGATCTGGCTTGATGGTCACCTTGGTCAACTTTCTTTCATCTGTCGCTGATATGGTCAATTCAAGGACAGAGGTTCATTTTTTAAAATGTAGAGGAAGAAGTGTTATTGTTTACTTGCATGTAGGAAACTCACTGCTGTAGAAAACTACACAACTCCATGGATCATCAGAGAGGCTCTACTTATTTCCATTCTCGAAACTGAGCCGTCGTCTCCTGTGCCACACTGAATCTTATCTATTGTGTTACACTGAATCTTATCTATTGTGCCACACTGAATCTTATCTATTGTGTTACACTGAATCTTATCTATTGTGCCACACTGAATCTTATCTATTGTGCCACACTGAATCTTATCTATTGTGCCACACTGAATCTTATCTATTGTGTTACACTGAATATTATCTATTGTGTTACACTGAATCTTGAAACATATCTGTTGTGTTACACTGAATCTTATCTATTGTGTTACACTGAATCTTATCTATTGTGTTACACTGAATCTTATCTATTGTGCCACACTGAATCTTATCTATTGTGTTACACTGAATATTATCTATTGTGTTACACTGAATCTTCAAACATATCTGTTGTGTTACACTGAATCTTATCTATTGTGCCACACTGAATCTTATCTATTGTGTTACACTGAATCTTGAAACATATCTATTGTGTTACACTGAATCTTATCTATTGTGCCACACTGAATCTTGAAACATATCTATTGTGCCACACTGAGTCTTATCTATTGTGTTACACTGAATCTTCAAACATATCTATTGTGTTACACTGAATCTTCAAACATATATATTGTGTTACACTGAATCTTGAAACATATATATTGTGTTACACTGAATCTTGAAACATATATATTGTGTTACACTGAATCTTGAAACATATCTATTGTGTTACACTGAATCTTGAAACATATCTATTGTGTTACACTGAATCTTGAAACATATCTATTGTGTTACACTGAATCTTGAAACATATCTATTGTGTTACACTGAATCTTGAAACATCTCTGTTGTGCCACACAAGACCCGTGTTAGAAGTAACAGTTTCCATAGCTTCCATGGTATAATCGACCCCAGAATGAAGTTTTCTCTACTGCTTCTGAAAGGCTTTTCAATGCTCGTGTTCGTCCCTGTTAGTTCTGTTGATTACGAAAGTCCTCAATTGTTGTTGCTATGAATCTTTTCACACTCCATCTTTCCAGGTGTCACTTTAACCTCGACCCCTTCTACCTAAGTGTTATAACTAGATGATTATACTTCTCAAACTGTGCTGCTACTATATACCAATTTTATGTGGGACCGTAGCTCGATCATTATTAGGCCCTGCTTTGCTGCCATTAACTGAACACATACAAGTATTTGTGATGGATGCTGATTTGTTTCTTCTTTCTGGTGGGTCTGCTATGACATGCCATTTATTTGAGTTATCCAATAATGATAATAAAAAGATATCCACAGTTTTAATGTTCGATGTTTTCTCAACCCCGTTGAAGGAGTTGGAGAGGTCTTTGCTTCTTTCCTGTGGTTAATTTCGTCTTTTGCCTGTCCACAATGGCTGGTAGTTCTTGTGGAGCTCTTGTGCCGCCATGTGTTAAAACACGCGGTACAAGATTTGTCTTTCATAGCATGTCAACACTTTGGATCTTCAAATAAAACCCATTTCTGTAGGTTTGCTCTTGTATGTCATAAACAGTTCTTCTGATAACCCGATCATCTTTTCTAAGTTAAAAAACAGAGCACTCAGGCAAGCGGGGGGGGGGGGGGTTGTGTGTGTGTATCCGTGAGAGAGAAAGAGAGAGAGATAGAGAGAGAGAGAGAGGAGGGGGGGTGGAGAGAGAAGGAAAAATATAGAGGTTAAATTATATCCCAAAACTTTAACTACTAGAAGCACGGTACATAACTTTACTTATTCCTGCATGCATTCCTACATGCAGCTGTATTCATCTCCAGAAGTATCACAGTAATAAAAATCTCATAACAAGACCCGTGAAGTACGTACACTCTTAGCATTTGTATGATTTATTCCATCACATGGTAATTTTTACTGGCAGCCATATTATCTAATCGCCTGTGAGGTTACTGGGGCACCTGGAGAGAAAAGAACAGAACCACTGCCACCTTCCACGCATGTCGTAAGAGGCGACTAAGGAGGTTGGGGGACAGGCCAACGACCTACTCTCTGTTACAAAGAAAACCCGGAGCGTTACAGAAACCTGGAGAGGAAAACCGGGAAACTTTGTCTTGGAAAAAGAAGGAACTCTGATAGCAGAGCGCATGACGTTGTGCAGTCAAAGCCGAAAGGAAGCTGCAGAACCGACATCCCAGCTGAGTACCAGGACACCTTTTATCGTTGCATGTTGGAATGTTAGAACAATGTATGAAAGTGGAAAGGCTGTCATAAAAGGGAGATAAATGAATAGATATAATATAAAGAAACTAGGGGCTGAGCGAAACACACTGGGCAGGAACAGGTAAGTTTAGACTAGCAATAGGGGAGACAATCCTATTTTCAGGTCACCAAAACCCAGCTGCAACACATTCAGAGGGTGTGGCACTAATGCTATCCAGAGAGTCGCAGAGAGCATTGATGAGCTGGGAGGCAGTTAGCTCAAGGATAATTACAGCCTGCTTCTCAACAAAGAAGAAGGATGTTAAGCTGAAAATCATCCAGGTATACCCGCCAACAAATGATGCAGAAGAGGTAGTAAAGGACGAATTCTGCAATACATTGCAGGAAATTCTAAACCAACAAGTCAACAAACACGTAACAGTTCTAATGGGGGACACCAGTGCAAAGGTAGATAAGATCAACACAGGTTATGAGAAAGTAATGGGTCAAAATGGATTAGGAATAATGAAAGAAAATGGAGAAAAGCTAGCAGATCTATGCATGCTCAACAGCCTTGTCATTGGAGGAAGTATATTTCCACATAAAACTATACACAAAGTCACGTAGGTAACACCAGATCATGTCACTGAGAACCAGATAGACCATATTTGTATCAGTAGAAGCTTTCGCAGAACATTGCAAGATGTCAGAGTGAAACGAGATGCAGATGTAGCTTCTGACCACCACCTACTGATAGCTAAACAGAGAATGAAACCGAAGAAGCACCACAAAATAGATATGGCAAGGAAAAGATGCAATATGGTACTGATGGAAGACCAAGAAATCGCAAAGAACTTTAAACTGAAACTGAGCAACAGATTTCAGGTTCTGCAGGTTCTTCATTGAAGAAGATACATTAGATGTGAACACTGTGGAATAGCGCTAAAGAAATGTGGAGCACATCATGTGAAGAGACAGGGGGATTTAAGAAACCTCAGCATAAGGAGTGGATTACACTGGAAACACTGAAGAAGATAGACAGAAGGACAGAAATGAAAGCAAAACTAAATGACAGTAAAACAAGAGCAGCAAAGGCCTCCGCTCAGATAGAATACAATTTGACCCATAAAGAGGTTAGGAAGAACGTAAAGAAAGAAAGATATGGCAGGACAGGCAGAAGAGGCAGCTGGTAAAAATAGTATGAGAGCTCTGTATGAAATCACCAAGAAGTTGGCAAATAGACCATAAAAAATAAGGAAGGTAAGGTAGTAACATCAGAAAAAGAGCAGATGCAAAAATGGGTGGAACACTTCAGTAGAATCATAAATAGGCCAGCACCAACAGAAACAGAGGAGATACCAGCAGCAAAGAATACTCTAGACATCAATGTAGAACCACCCATCAAGGCTGAAATTTAACACGCTATCTCAGAGATGAAGAGAAATAAGGCACTGGGTCCAGATGGAATGGTAGCAGAAGTGCTCTTAGCGAACAAAGAAATAACAATAAAAATACTACTCTTACTATTTAGCAGGATTTGGGAACAAGAGAAGGTCCCAGAGAACTGGAAGGAGGCTCATCTCATAAAACTCCCTAAGAAACGAGATCTATTAGAATGTAAGAACTATAGAGGCATCTCCCTGCTATCAATACCCAGCAAGGTCCTCAGCAGGATTTTGCTAAATAGAATTAAAACATCAGTAGATAGTAAACTAAGAGAAGAGCAAGCAGGTTTCAGACAAGGAAGATCCTGTACTGACCACATTGCTACAATGTGAATAATAGTAGAACAGTCAATGGAGTGGAATTCTTCACTGTTAGTTACATTCACTGATTATGAGAAGGCATTTGATAGTTTAGATCATAGAATGCCATGGAAACTACTGGAACACTATGGTATCCCAGCCAAGATAACAAAGCTTATAAAGACCATATATTAAGGAACAACATGCAGAATTGTGCATGAAGGAATTCTCATGGAAAGTTTTAAAGTAGAAACTGACGTGCAGCCACGTGTTACCATTCCTATTTCTTTTAGCAATTGATTGGATCATGAAAACTACCACATAAAGAAAAAGAAATTGGATACAATGGTCATTGTGGAAGATCTTGACTTTGCAGATGATGTGGCACTTCTAGCACACAGCCACACACAAATGCAAGAGAAACTTCAAATCTTAAGCAAGAATTCAGCTAAACTGGGACTATATATTAACAGACAAAAAAACAAAGATAATGAAAAGTAATAGTGGAAACAATAGCCTCGTGGTAATTGAGGGAGTGCCAGTTGAGGAAGTAGAATGTTTCACATATCTAGGCAGCATAGTGGATAATTAAGGGGGAACAGAAAAGGATGTTAAAGCTAGAATAACCAAGGTCAGGACAGCAGACATCCAACTTAACAAAATATGGTCATCTAAGAACATCAAAACAGAACCAAACTTAGGCTTTTCCATACAAACGTAAAGACTGTCCTACTATATGGTTCAGAGACATGGGTTATGACCAAGACAATAGAACAGAGGATACAAACATTCATGGACTACTGCTTGAGGAGGATTTTAAGCATTAAATGGGAGGACAAGACCAGGAACGAGGGGGTCTGGGAAAGGGCAGGACAAGAACCTATGAACCTACAAATCATGTCTATGAAGTGGAGGTGTATTGGCCACACTCTGAGGATACCCGACCCCAACATAGCAAGACAGGTACTGACATGAAATCCTCAAGGAAGTGGAAAACGAGGAAGACCTAGACTTACTTGGAGAAGAGAAATTATGACAGTGCTCAGAGACAAGAAATGTACATGAAAGGAAGCAGAGAATAATTCCAAAAACAGGGATGACTGGAGAGCCTTTATCCATGGCCTATGCTCTCAAGGGAGTGAAAGGCGATGATGATGTGGCACTGAGCAATATACTTTGGACGATCTTCGTTTGGATTGAAGGGTGTATGACTTTGACTGAAACGTATTCTTTCATGAGACTTGGTAGTGGTTCAAGGGTTAGTGTGTGATTGATCATTTTCTTGCATCATTCATGTCTGAGGCATGGCCGGGCTACGTTGTGTTTTTCGTTGTCCATATGGATGTTGCTGTAATTCTCTGTTATCTTATGTGAATTTGATGACTGATTGTTTAGTTATGATTTCTGACCGTACCCACTTCATGTCTGATTGTTTAGATTGATTTCTGACCATATCCACTTCATGTGGTGTAAGTTTTGTGTAGTGTGAATTAAGTTGTGATGTAGGTTTTGAGTCATTATGTATAGTATGTAATTTGTGTTGAAGGTTAAGTTCTGTTAATAGTTAAGGTTGTAATGATACACGTATTTTATTAGGAAGTGATTGTTTATTAAATATGTATGATTTCGTTGTAAGCATTATTTATATTGGATTAGTATTACATGCATGATCTTATATATATATATATATATATATATATATATATATATATATATATATATATATATATATATATATACATATATATACATATATATACACATATTGTGCTTGCATTCGTATTGATTTTTGTTGTAATGTACACAATGTGCAACAATACCTGCCAAGGATTAAGTGCGATTACACACAAATTTGATTATAGTAATGTATGTCATGTGCAGCTACAGCTGCGGAAGATTAAGTGCAATTGTAGACATTTTCTTATGGAGTCATTATGTAAGGGCCCAGAGAGTTATAGGACATATTTCCATTGAGGTCATCATATTAATATTGCAGGCCAGTGAATGTTTATTACTTTACGTTATTATGCTTGAATTATTATCGCATTGCATCTTCATCCTCATTGATTCATTTATCATTGCTTTTCCATATCATTGATGAATGTTTTCTTGTCATTATGTTGGTTTTAACTGCCAGATGTACGTTGTTGAGATTAATTGTGAGATTGAAATGATGTGTTATTGATTACAGACTTATTAATTCATATTACATGTGTTATATGTACTGCTGTATTGAATGTCAGATGCTTTAGATGTATTATTCACGATTGGCATACATTAGGCCAAGTAAGGGGAAGCCTTGATTGGTTGTGAAATGAGGGAGAAAGAATATGTCCTCAAATTACTGTAGTACAAAATAGGGGATTGTTTTATTCTATTATCCATTTTTCCACAATAATTTTCTCCAAATTTAATATCTTGTAAATTTGTACCAGTGCAAATTTGACAATACATTGGCTAGATCTGGCTAATTTATCATCAGATCTTCCTTTTGCATTGCCCCTTGGATCAGTGACGCATGCTGAATGACATAGAGAAACCGGAATCCATTCTCTCAGCACATATATGTTAATGTTTCACTTTTCTGGTGATCTTCGCCTTCTTGTCCTTACTGTGAAGAAATAGCTCTCTTTCTGCATTTTAAAAGTGAGATGAGTTGAACTGGCTGATATCTATGTAATTCTGCTCCATTCACCGTGTACAGCCTGTATACACTGTTAAATTGTTCCTGCATTCCTTACTTATGAGTCCTTCAGACAGCTTTTCGAATGTTGTGAAGCTTATTTACACTCAAGTGTATGTGGGACATAATTCGTGTCAAGTGCTGATTTGCTTTTAGCATCCAGTTTTTGCAGGGTTAACAGACTGCATAAATTTGCTGGCTGCTGCACAGGGCCCGCGCTCCTCCCACCGTACGCTGAAGATATATATGTTGATAATTCAATGATTGTTACAGCCTTCAGTATCATAAACAGCTAGATAAATTTAGCGTCTTCTATGACGAACATCTGTTGTTGTATAAGAGAGAAAAAAACATTTGCTGTAGTTAACACAACATGTTTCATACATTTAGTGATAGACATCCAGCATAGACTACAGATCGACACAAACAGCTCAGGATTCTGCCACTTAAAATTAGACTGAGGAAGAGAACTGTTCAAAAAATTCTGACAAAGAAAACGACAAAGTTGAAGGAGAAAAGATATCTTGGGCTGCTATAGAAAAGTCCACTGAAACAGTTACTATATTTGTGGAACAGAACCAAGTTTGTCTTCAAGACGTCATGCAGGGCACATAGTACATAATGCAAGAGAGAATCAAACAACATATTCTTTAATACCGTAGCAAATGGGGATAATGGTTATATCTTTCTACATATAGTTTCTCTGCAGATCGATGCAATTCTTGTATTGTTCCATTAGTTTCCTCATTCCTTGGCATAATAAGCTTTTCGGCTACTCTCAAATGCAAGTCTGCAACACATCCTTAACCTCATCATTAGAGGTGAACCTGCGAGCTCGTAGAATCACTTTAAGTGGACCAAAGACATGATAATCATAGGAGAACATCGTTCAAGCCGCATCTGTTGCATTGCCTCTACCACTGCGACTGGTGCATGAGGATTTGCATTGTTATGGCTGACCAGACTGAGCTTCGTCGATTACACTTGTTCTTCCCTCTTTAAACCTTTCTGCCCATTCATAAACTTTTCATTGAGCCCTGCTGTTTTCCCGTCCGTACTGCGTCAATATCCTACGGTGAATTTCAGCAGGTTTCCCTTCCTCGTCACAAAGGAACTTCACGGTGGGGCGTTGTTCAACTATGGTGCAATCCCACAGCGGAGCGTGCATTTGTCTTTGACCTTGACTTCAACTCAACTAAGGTCAGATCGCTCCGCTGTGTGTGTTCTTACTACCCATCAGCCATTGCAAGCACATTGTACTGCGCCAGCTTCTCTCCCTTGTGGTTACCGCGTAATTTTCAAGTTTACTTTTAAAAAATTCTCTTTCGTAATTTTATCTAAAAAAAAAAAAAAAACCAAGTCACGAACAAGATAATATAGAAAATTACTTCAAGAAAGCGATGTAAGCGTCAAGCAAGATGATATAGGAAATTACTTCAAGAAAACGATGTAAGCGTCAAGTAAGGTGATATAGGAAATTACTTCAAGAAAGTGATGTAAGCGTCAAGCAAGGTGATATAGGAAATTACTTCAAGAAAGTGATGTAAGCGTCAAGCAAGATGATATAGGAAATTACTTCAAGAAAGTGATGTAAGCGTCAAGCAAGATGATATAGGAAATTACTTCAAGAAAACGATGTAAGCGTCAAGTAAGGTGATATAGGAAATTACTTCAAGAAAGTGATGTAAGCGTCAAGCAAGGTGATATAGGAAATTACTTCAAGAAAGTGATGTAAGCGTCAAGCAAGATGATATAGGAAATTACTTCAAGAAAGTGATGTAAGCGTCAAGCAAGATGATATAGGAAATTACTTCAAGAAAGCGATAAGCAAGCAAGATGATATAGGAAATTACTTCAAGAAAGCGATGTAAGCGCCAAGCAAGGTGATATAGGAAATTACTTCAAGAAAGCGATGTAAGTGCCACGCACTGTTGCAGTTAGAGAAGAAGTTACACATTTTCCTTCCACAAGCAGTGAGGCAGACGCAACATCGCAGAAATGAACGAACAAATAATTGTTTCTTTTTAGAACTTTGTTGTTTATATGAATATGTTTTATTAATAAACTAAAAAGAAACACATTTTATTTAAAAATGATTTCTGAAATCACTTGACATCGTATTTCTCTTTTACATCGTTCATTTGTAAACTCGATCCCAAAAGCATTATGTGCTCTTTTTTGTGGTTAAGATTTTTATGCTTGTATGTTTGTAGGTGTTGACTGAATTTTTCTGTAAAACTCCTCGTTTTTTTAATAGTTAACGTCATTTCTTTTGTAAAATTCGTCTTAAATTTGAATTTTAAACGTACTGCTTAAGAATACAGAAAATTCGAAAATCAGGATCAACGTAATCCTTGAATAGTCTGGATTTTCCGAGTTTTATCTAATTGGTAGAAGAAAGATAAGGTTATGATGGGAAAAGAGGAAGTCATGGGGAGACAGTCAGAACATGAAAGAGACCCGTATACTGACCAGAGAAATGAGCAGTTCAATGTAAGCATGAATAATGAAGGACCACTAATACTTGAAATGGAAGTAAGAAATGCGCTCAAATAAATGCAGCGAGGAAGACACCAGGACCGGATAACATTACAAAAGAAATTATCATGGAACTGGGAGATATCGGCATAGAAAAAGTTACAAGTCTCCTACATATGATCTATGACACAGGGCATATAACATCAGATCCAAAATCAGGTTTCATTGCAATTTCTGAGAAAGCTGGGACAACAGAATGTGATTAGAATCACATATTCAGTTTAATGAACCATGTTACAAAAAATTCTGCTAAGAATCATTAATTTGAGAATATGAAATAAGATAAAGACCGAAATCGCAGAAGAACAATATGCTCGAGGGAAAAAAAAGCACAATTTTTGTATTAAGAACTATGGTTCTAAGGACTGTTATTGTCGGAGGTGGGGTGGAGAATTCGCTCTCCGCCCCACCGGCGTGCGTCTCAAATAGCCTCTGACAGCCAAGTCCAGCTCCTGGCCTTCTCGTGGCAGAACTGTTTAAACTGACAGGAGAAGGGGCGAAGGTGAGTATCTGGCGCCTGAAAACCAGACACTTAGGGTAGATGAGAGGCACATTTGGTAGCTAATCTACCGCTGCTGGCGAGATTCTTCAACTGCCGAGAGTGGAGCGATGCTCCTCCCGACCAGTGAAGAAAGGTGCAAATGGGGTTGCCGCGCGGCACCACTGCGGAACCGGCTTAACCCAGAGGTTAAGACACTGCTGGCGAGACTCTTCTGATGCCGCACGTGGAGTGAAGCTCCTCCCGGTCAAGGAAGAAACTGCGGAAAAGAAATAAGGGTTGCTGTGCGGCGCCGATGTGAAAAGATGAAGGAAAGGATAAAGTGAAGTTTAATCGGTATGACCAGTAGTATCGCTGCGAGAGCTACACATGCCACGGCGCCTCTGTTCTAGAGGTCGGCCACGTCCGAAACACACATACACTGGTGAAATATGCCTAAACCGGCATAGACCAGAAGTGAAACTTGATGGCTATGCATATCACGCCACCTCAGCTCTAGAGGTCGGTCACGCCCGATATACACCCATACAGGTGAAATATGCCTAAACCGGCATACATCAGAGGTGAAACTTGAAGGCTACACATGTCACGGTACCTTTGCGCTAGAGGTCAGTCACGTCCCAAACACGCCCATACTGGTATAATATGCCTAACCGGCTCAACCCAGGGGTGGAAGTCACTAGTGGCGAGGATTCGTCCTCCTGGACAAAAGCTCCATCCTGGTCACAACTAGGAAGGGTAGCGACCACGACCACAAAATGCTGAAGTCGGAAACACTGGACCAGGACAGTCTAGATAGGCAACCACCTCTCCCCCGGCGGGGATGTATTCGTATCCTAATCACGCTGAGGTTTTCCGGTGAGAAAGTCCAACACTAGACTGGATGGGCAACCACCTCTCACCCGGCGGTGATACACAGGTATCTCAAAACACGTCGATGTTTTCCGGTGCGAAAGTCCAACTCTGGCCTGGGTGGGCTACCACCTCTCACCCAGCGGGGATATACTGATATCCAAAACACGTCGAGGTTTTCCGGTGAGAAACTCCAGCTCTAGACTAAACTGATGCAACGAAAACCACGGTGTCACGCAATCCCGCTTCTGAGACCCACCAAGAATACAAACTCAAGCCCTGCGATACTCTGAACCTCTTGTGGTCCTCTCGGGGATCTCGTACCACACGGGGGACCACGGGACTTAACGAGGACCACAGGCGTAAATTCAGTAGGATCATAGGGCGGTCTTGGTGGTAGAAGCGAACGAAGAAGAAGAAGAAGATATTAAGAACTATAATAGAACTATCTCTAGAAGTAAACAAAGATATACACTTGTGAATCATTTACTACATGACACCAAGTTAGACACGAGGAGCTGATGCAAATACCTAAAAAACTTGATATAGATGGCAAAGACACGAGAATTATTAAGAATGTGTGCTAGCAGCAAAGAGCAGCAGTAAGGGTAAACAAAGGTGAGCATCGGAGTAAGACAAGAGTGTGTACTGTCACTTGACCTATTGTAGTGTGTGCTGTCACCTAATCTATTGTAGTGTGTGCTGTCAACTAATCTATTGTAGTGTGTGCTGTCACTTGACCTATTGTAGCGTGTGCTGTCACGTAATCTATTGTAGTGTGTGACCTGTCAACTAACCTATTTTAGTGTGACCTTTCAACTAACCTATTTTAGTGTGACCTGTCAACTAACCTATTTTAGTGTGACCTGTCAACTAATCTATTGTTGTGTGTGCTGTCACCTGACCTATTTTAGTGTGTGCTAACACCTAACCTATTCTAGTGTGTACCTAACATACTCTAGTGTGTGCTATCACCTAACATATTCTAGTGTGTACTGTCACCTAACCTATTCTACAGTGTAGTGTCACAGTATTACTGTCCACAACACAAAAAGGAATGGAAAAACTAATTATATCAGTCCGTAAGAACAGAGAAGAGCAAACCTCTAACTTAATACGAAGAAAACTAAATTGATGACAACAGACAAAACAAAAAAGGCAGTCGAAATGTGAATCAATGAGGAAAAATTGGAAGAAGTGGAGAGTTTTGGATATCTTGGATCACTACTAACTAATAATGGAGATACAATGAGGAAAATTAAAAGGAGGACATCTATCGCTCTTCAGAAAGTAAAACAACTAAAAAATCTGTGGAGAGGAACAGACAGAACTACAAAAATAAAGTTTTTAAGGGCATGCATCTTTCCCATCCCAACATATGCCTGTGAGACCTGGACACTTAACAAAACAGCTGAGAAGCACATAAATGCCTTTGAATGTAAATGCTACAGAAGAGTTCTTCAAATATCATGGACACAAAAAAAGAACAAATATATCCATACTACAAGAGCTTAATATTGAAGAAGGGTGGCTAGTAAAGAGGATTAAACAGAGAAAACTGAAATATTTTGGACACATTAAACATCATGATAATCTAGAGAAGACCGTCTTGGGATGGTACATAATAGGAAAAAAGAAAGAGAGGAAGACCAAGGCGAAGATGGCTGAAGGAGATCGTTGCGGATCTGCGAATGGACGCATCAGCAGCAGGGCATCTTGCTCACAACCGAGAGGCCTACAGGAGTGCTATTAGGGAGGCAAAGGGACATGCAAATGAATGAATGTCACCTAACCTATTCTAATCACATGCTATGAAAATATCATGAGAGGTTTTTAAACTTCTAAAGGAATAAAAGGAGGATGCCGTAATATTAATAAGCTTAGATATGGGGATGGTACAGTACTAAGAGCAGAACATAAACGTAATTTGCAGAAATCACTGAACAAGACTTAAAGAGAGCAATACAAGATTTAAAACTAAACAGCAACAAGATGTGTTAATTGTTAAAATGATTAAATTATACTACAGAACATGTAATAATTACTCATCTTTTTTGACAGTGTTGTGAAAGAGTATTTTGTACTGACAAAGTGGTAGTAGTAGAGAAGTTTTTATTCAGTCTCTGAGGGTGGAAGTAAAGGAGAGTCCTCAACTTAAATTCTTCTGAAATGTGCTCCAAAAAGAGACGCCCTTGTTATCTGAGATGTACAAGCAATTGGAGGTAAAAACGAGTGGAAGTCGACCAAGTTCGCTTAAAGAGTGCGTCCAGATTCAGATGTTTTCCATTTTGATGTTTGTTTGTTTTAAATTACGGTGGCCCTAACTTGCTAAAAGTGCTCCAGGTGTACCACAGTTTATTTTTGCATAAATGAAGGACACGAAAGGCTTTCTTGTCTCCCAGCGTCGTCATATTCGACTCAGTGCCACCTGGCAGCAAAATATTGAACGCAGCGCGAAAGTTTTGATTTAAAAACTGTATTTTTCTTCAAAATAAAGTATCGAACGTTACGATAAGTGTTGTATTATTCCAGTAGTATTTTTTAAAGTGTTCAGGGACTCTATGCACACACACACAAGCACGCACGCACGCGCGCACACACACACACACGTCCGATTAGGCAATCAGCAATCCATAGCTGATATGCTAGAGTCAGGGTTATCGAACCATAGCTGATATGCTAGCGTCAGGGTTATCGAACCATAGCTGATATGCTAGGGTCAGGGTTATTGAACCATAGCTGATATGCTAGCGTCAGGGTTATCGAACCATAGCTGATATGCTAGGGAAAGGGTTATCGAACCATAGCTGATATGCTAGCGTCAGGGTTATCGAACCATAGCTGATATGCTAGCGTCAGGGTTATCGAACCATAGCTGATCAAGACCCTGTTCCACCTCTCCTTCGGTACCTTCAGTAACAGGCCTAGCTGGCTAACGGGGCAGGGATCGCCATTGTCCATGGTGGTAAAAAAAAAAAAGGTAATCCTGTCATAGAGGCACATAGGGATATGGTGTTAGTGCCCATATTTTCCTTGACCTGTCAGCACACTAGAGGGTGAAATGTCAGTATCAAGCCTGATTGTCTTTCCTTCCCCAACTCCAGAAGAAGTCGGGCACCCAATTCTACAGCTGGGTGACTGGGGCGCCTCCGGCCGGTTTCGAACCCCCAACCTTCGACACAAGAGACCAGTGCACTAACCACTTCGCCACTCAGACGCGCCCCCCCCCCCCCATGGTGGTGGATTCTGTTAAAAAGTATTGCACATTCCCTGCTTTTTAGCTGCACTCCGGGACTGAAAAAATAGCTGCTATGGACCGCTCCCACGCCGATATGATGCAGTACCTCAACACCTTCACAGCATCGACTGCCAAGAACACCAGCTCGAAGTTACAGGGAGATAGCACAAGACAAGACCAAAGATTTGCTGTATTTACAAGTTCTTTCTGCCAGTCTCCCGATCGTTCTTCATGTTTTCATTCTGCCGGACATATTCTTACTTACAGTTTTCAAAGAATGAGAACAAGCCGATCCAGCGAGTACAAGATCAATTAAGTACAGTAAGACTTTCAGCTATCTACAACAGTTAGTGAATAGGCATACAACTATACACAAAGCACTGCAATAAAGCTGTGATACCAAAATGTATAAAGTAGGAAAAGAGTAGGAACAGCTTTATTATTTAACGATAACACACTTGTGACGTTTCGGCGCGAGCCTTTGTCAAGCAAAAAACATATAGGACGAAGAATCAGAGAGAGGAGACAAAGTATAGAATCCACACAGGCGATGCATTTGTGCCTTTACAAGTACTGAAATAAGTTTCATTCAGTTACATTTTTCATTATTTTTTTTTCATTATTTGTTACTTTGTTTACATAAATTTGATGTGAATCTGTACTTTGCTCCCCTCTCTGGTTCTTCGTCCTGTGTGTTTTTGTTCCATACAGTTTGTTTTTTTTCACATCAGATTCTTAAAACTGACTGTTGCTAGTGTTTTTCAGACTTGAAGAGGCTATATTCTCATACCATCAAAGATAGTTTATTTATATATCCCAGTATCAAAGATAGTTTATTTATATATCCCAGCATCAAGGATAATTTGTTTATATTTTCCAGGATCCTGTATCAAAGTTAGTGTATTGATATATCCCAGTATCGAGGATAGTTTATTATATATTCCAGTATCAAAGATAGTTTATTGATATACTCCAGTATCAAGGATAGTTTATTGATATATCCCAGGATTCTGCATCAAAACTCCTAAGCCGTGAAAGTTTTTTCTTTGTTTAAATCTATTTTTAAAATGCTAATAATTTATTCTGTTGCCAGCGCTCAAAGAATGCCAGATATCCAGCTCATCAACATTGTTGACTTTTGTATGAAAGCTTTAATGAAGATGAAAATATTCACAAATATGAAGTGTCCCGTAAAACTCAGCAGCAGTATAAAAAAAAATTGTTTCGTGTGCATATCTCTAGTTTTCAAGAGTTAGAAAAGTCCTGTTGATAGTCAGTACGGACGTTTCCTTGCAGTACATGCTGATCATAAAGGCTTTACTCGGTTAAGAAATCGTTATCTTAAAAATATTTCTAAACAGAGACATGAACTTTGTGGCATTACACAGCCTTGTTCCTAGAGAGTTTGTTTTGTGTGTCTCTGTCTGTCTGTCTGAGTGTCTGTCTGTCTGTCTCTCTTTATCGGTATCTCTGTCTGTCTATTTATCTGTCTGTCTGTCTCTCTTTGTCTGTCTCTCTTTATCTGTCTGTCTCTTTGTCTGTCTGTCTGTCTGTCTGTCTGTCTGTCTCTCTCTAATGCACAACAAGGTTATTTGACCCTTTTGTGGATGTGTTTTTGTTTTAACAAAGCCCACAATTTCAGTAAACATTTATCTTGATAACTTGGAGCTTTATGTTGCTCCTCAGTAAGAAGAATTCCTGCCATAAGTATTTTTCCTACAAGATGGTGCAGCACCACATTAGAAGAGTTCCTGCCATAAGTATTTTTCCTACAAGATGGTGCAGCACCACATTAGAAGAGTTCCTGCCATGAGTATTTTTCTTACAAGATGGTGCAACACCACATTAGAAGAGTTCCTGCCATGAGTATTTTTCCTACAAGATGGTGCAACACCACATTAGAAGAATTCCTGCCATGAGTATTTTTCCTACAAGATGGTGCAACACCACATTAGAAGAGTTCCTGCCATGAGTATTTTTCCTACAAGATGGTGCAACACCACATTAGAAGAATTCCTGCCATGGGTATTTTTCCTACAAGATGGTGCAACACCACATCGAGGTTTAGTTGTTCCTTAGTTCTTGAATGAAAACTTTCCAAACAGGCGGACTGGAAGGAATGGTCCAAAACAACATCACTAACCGCCATGAGTATAGTAAGGACAAAATGTTCAGTTCACACAAACTTTGATGATGAAAACTAATAGTCAAGGATAGTGGATGCTTCAGCGACGGTGACTAAAGAAATGTTGGAGAACACGTGACAAGAAATCGAGCATCTCTTGGACAACTCGGGGTAACAAACGAAACAGTAAAATTTTAAAACAAATGCTGTACACAGCATAGTTTTTATTTAATAAATATTTGTGATATCAGGGAAAGACTATACTCACCCTGTTATTTCGCTCAAATTAGAAGAGTCAAAACAGTTACAATTTCAAGTCAGATTGTAAGTGATGTGTATGTGCGAGGAGGTTATGTCACCCTGCCCCTTCTCTCTCCTCAAATTCACATTTCTCCATACGTGAGTTTAGAAAATTGCCAGTCGGAGACATTTCTGAATACAATACAGTGCCCAAAATGGAGAACATAGCACAAATGAATGTACATTATTTGAGCATACTCGTACAAATAATTCGTTACTTGCCAGGCTGGGTATACTTGCTGCTGTTTGATTTAAACATGTGACGTTAAATCTACTGTCTTCTGGATAGATCATAAGTCAGTAGATAAGAGTACTTTCTAGGACTTAACCTTACAGCAGTTAATGGCAATGTTTCTAATCATCGAACTACAGTCAAACTACAGAAACTGTTTTAATCACGCTTATCACGTGCCGGTCACGTTATCTCTTCATGAGTGAAGCATGTTCTGACAGCATGGAGAGAGAGAGAGGAGAGAAAGAAAGAGAGAGAGAGAGAGAGGAGAGAAAGAAGAGAGAGAGAGAGAGAGCGTTCGTCTATAGTTTCATCAAAGTGTACTAGTCATGATCCCATTTTTAAGAAAAAAGCAAAATGATTACACAGCCCAACAAAAGGAACTATCAAGAACTCTAGGGTCTTCCCTGATATCAGCACAGACACAGACCACAGACCAGTAAATACACAGCCCAACAAAAGGAACTATCAAGAACTCTAGGGTCTTCCCTGATATCAGCACAGACACAGACCACAGACCAGTAAATACACAGCCCAACAAAAGGAACTATCAAGAACTCTAGGGCCTTCCCTGATATCAGCACAGACACAGACCACAGGCCAGTAATTAGCCCAAACAAAAGGAACTATCAAGAACTCTAGGGTCTTCCCTGATATCAGCACAGACACAGACCACCGACCAGTAATTAGCCCAACAAAAGGAACTATCAAGAACTCTAGGGCCTTCCCTGATATCAGCACAGCCGCTTGTTCCTGTGGTTACTTGGGATGCTGATTCAAAAAATTGCGTTGGATAGACCGCATCAGCTCTGGTTTCTTAGATATGATTGAATTTATACAATTTTTGTCGCTTTTGTTTTGTTTTATTACATAATTATGTGCAAAAAAAAAATTAAGATGGTAAATCATGGTTTCGCATATTACATGAATTTGTGTTTCAAAGTTTTCTTAACACGATCTGTTTAAAACAGTCGCGCTGTATAATAGTTATGATCGTATAGAAGGTGTGTGTATATTCCCACTCATATCGTTTCGCAAATTGAATATGGTGGAGGTTATGCCTACTTCAAGACGGACCTGCTTGAATCACCCCGGTACTTTGCTATATTTGTGGGGAGTACACGCTGAAAGCAAGTAGGAAACCTATTTCTGAGTTTGTAAAAAGAGCATATGTACGTTATTTTGGTGTCGAGCTTGGAGATCAAGATAAGCCATGGGCTCCTCATATTGTATGCAAAACTTGTATGGAGCATTTGCGCCAGTGGACAAAATAGAAAGAGAAGATGCCTGAAATCTGGAGTACCAGTGATGTGGAGGGAACCGAAAACCACTTTGATGACTGTTATTTTTGTATTGTTAATATCACAGGCTTCACTCGAAATAACCCTGACAAGTGGTCGTACCCTGATCTACCTTCACCCAGAGACCTGTTCCTCTTACGGATCTTGTACCCATTCCACCTTTCCTTGAACTACCACAGCTCTCAGAGGATGAGCCTTGCATGTCTGATATCGCACAAGGTAAAGAAAGTGAGGCAGTGACAGCGAATTCCAAACAACTTTACACAGTGATCATTTTGATCACATAGTGAATTAAGTGATGTAATCAGGGACTTAAATCTTTCCAAGGAGTCTTCTGAACTGCTTGGCTCCAGACTAAAGGAAAAGAATGTGCTTCAGCCTGGAACCAAAATGACATTTTATCTAATGAGAGAAAAGGATTTGCTCCCATTCTTTACCGAAGACAACAACTTAGTATTCTGTAATGACATCGGAAACCTTGTTAAGAAAAGTGATCTTTCAGAATATAACCTAAGTGAGTGGTATCTTTTCAAAACGTAGTTTGAAATGTGTTATTTTAAATAACGGCAACAAATATGGTTCTATTCCAATCTGTCATTCCATTAGGCTGAAAGAAAAATACAAGGCCATCTCTGTAGTCTTAGAAAATATAAATTACCAAGAACATCAATGGGTGATTTGTGTAGACTTGAAGATGGTGAATTTTCTTCTTGGTCAACAAAGTGGCTACACAAAGTATCCTTGCTTTTTATGCCTTTGGAATAGTAGAGACAAACATGAATACTGGGCAAGAAAAGACTGGCTTCTGAGGGAATATATGGTGGTTAGAAGACAAAATGTAATGCAATCAATGAACCTTTGGTAGCACGAGATAGAATAATACTACCGCCACTACATATAAAACTAGGTCTGATGAGATAGAATAATACTACCGCCACTGCATATAAAATTAGGTCTGATGAGATAGAATAATACTACCGCCACTGCATATAAAATTAGGTCTGATGAGATAGAATAATACTACCATCACTACATATAAAGCTAGGTCTGATGACATAGAGTAATACTACCGCCACTGCATATAAAACTAGGTCTGATGAAATAGAATACTACTACCGCCACTACATATAAAATAAGATTTTTAAGGGCATGCATCTTTCCCATAGCAACATATGCCTGTGAGACCTGGACACTTAACAAAACAGCTGAGAAACACATAAATGCCTTTGAATGTAAATGCTACAGAAGAGTTCTCCAAATATCGTGGACACAAAAAAGAACAAATATGTCAATACTACAAGAGCTTAATATTGAAGAAGGCTGGCTAGTAAAGAGGATTAAAGAGAGAAAACTTAAATATTTTGGACACATTAAACGTCATGATAATTTAGAGAAGACCATATTGGAAGGATACATAATGGGAAAAAGAAAAAGAGGAAGACCAAGACGAAGATGGCTGCAAGACATCGTTGACGATCTGAAAATGGATGCAGCAGCAGCAGGCCATCTTGCTCACAACCGAGAGGCCTACAGGAGTGCTGTTTGGGAGGCAAAGTTCCGCAAGGGACATGCAAATGAATGAATGAATGACTACATATAAAGTTAGGTCTGATGAGATAGAGTAATACTACCGCCACTACATATAAAACTAGGTCTGATGAGATAGAATAATACTACCACCACTACATATAAAAATAGGTCTGATGAAATAGAATAATACTACCACCACTACATATAAAACTAGGTCTGATGAAATAGAATAATACTACCGCCACTACATATAAAACTAGGTCTGATGAGATAGAATAATACTACCACCACTACATATAAAACTAGGTCTGATGAGATAGAATAATACTACCACCACTACATATAAAACTAGGTCTGATGAGATAGAATAATACTACCACCACTACATATAAAACTAGGTCTGATGAGATAGAATAATACTACCACCACTACATATACAATTAGGTCTGATGAGATAGAATAATACTACCGCCACTACATATAAAACTAGGTCTGATGAGATAGAATAATACTACCGCCACTACATATAAAACTAGGTCTGATGAGATAGAATAATACTACCGCCACTGCATATAAAACTAGGTCTGATGAAACAATTTGTAAAGGCTTTGAATAAAGATGGTTAGTGCATTGAATACATAGCGCATAAGCTACATGGACTTACCGTGGAAAAGCTGAAGGCAGGAATTTTCGATGGTCTACAGATCAGACAACTTATAAATGACCCACACTTCATAGCGCCAATGAATGAAATCGAATCATGTGCCTAGTCTTCATTTGTTCTTGCTGTCTTCTTCTCTTCTTCTTCTTTGTTCGCTTGTTACCAGCAAGACCGCCCTGTGATCCTACTGAATTTACTCCCGTGGTCCTCAATAGGTCCCGTGGTCTCCGTGTGGTCCCCGAAAGGACCACATGAGATCCCCGAGAGGATCACAAGAGGTTCAGAGTATCGCAGGGCTTGAGCCTGTACTCTTGGTGGGTCTCAGAAACGGGATTGCGTGATACCTTTCATTCCAACAGGCTTGGCTGTAACTTGAGTGTTGAAACCCGTTATCTGCATAGATCGGCTTCCAGAGAAGCTTGGCAACTTAAGCGAATAGCAGGCTGAAACATTTCACCAAGACATAAAAACAATGGAGCCCAAATAGCAAGGAAGATGGGATGCACACATGATGACAGACTATTGTTGGAATCTTATGAGGGATTGTCCTGGCAGATCCCACTCTCGGAAGTCTTACAAAAGGAGCTTCTTGTGTGTGGAATGAGTGGAAAGTTTGTATCATAAACTTGTGCTTTTGGTATGAAATAAGTATATTTTAATGTAGTGCACTTTTCTTTGAATTTTAACACATTTTTTTCATGCATATAATTTAAACACTACATTAAAATATCCTGATTTGTTATGGGCTAGCAGAGTGAAGAGAAGTATATAGCATATGTTTTGTATCCACAAAAAAAAATCTAGAGCTAATGGGGTAAACCTGTGCCATTTTTGGAGTCATCAGATCAAATATACACAGAAAGGTCTAACATTTAAGGCACCAAAATGTGTGTTGGCCAGTATTATACATGGGAGTCATAGCAATAAAAGTTAGAAAGTTATATGTGAAAATAGGATAAGTGGCAGGAGATAAAATAAAATATAATTTTTACTTAAACGTGTATTCAAACATTGCTAGTCACTGAGAAATAGAAATAAAATGACAAATTCCGAAAATAAATATTAATTAATCCATTACCAAACGCCGAGGGAAGCCAGTATAACTTTCTCAATGCTGAACTACGGATCGAGTGATAACTTACTAGGCAAAGACCTCTCAGATACGTTCCTAAATATTTGCAGGCCTAAACGATTGACTCTATCGGCACTGTATCTAATTTCAGTTCTATAAAATCTAAAAGAAAGAAAGAAAGAAACAAACAAATACACACACACTGTTGATTTCTTATTCGTTCAAATAGGCGGAGACACAATTCTGTATTGTTCGTCAACACATTCCCTAGCTTATTCTTGTTTATTCCTGAGCCAAAGCTGGGGGTACGTTTGGCAAAATTTGTCTGGAAATTAAAAACAAAACACAGACATATGATAGAAACATAAAACAGACATAAGAGAAATATAAAACAGACATGACAGAAACATAAACAGTGGAACGACCAGACATACGAGTTACATTCATTCATTTGCATGTCCCTTGCGGAACTTTGCCCCCCTAACAGCACTCCTGTAGGCCTCTTGGTTGTGAGCAAGATGGCCTGCTGCTGCTGCATCCATTTGCAGATCGTCAATGATTTCTTGCAGCCATCTTCGTTTTGGTCTTCCTCTTTTTCTTTTTCCCATTATGTATCCTTCCAATATGGTCTTATCTAAATTATCATGACGTTTAATGTGTCCAAAATATTTAAGTTTTCTCTCTTTAATCCTCTTTACTAGCCAGCCTTCTTCAATATTAAGCTCTTGTAGTATAGATATATTTGTTCTTTTTTGTGTCCACGATATTTGGAGAACTCTTCTGTAGCATTTACATTCAAAGGCATTTATGTGTTTCTCAGCTGTTTTGTTAAGTGTCCAGGTCTCACAGGCATATGTTGCGATGGGAAAGATGCATGCCCTTAAAAATCTTATTTTTGTAGTTCTGTCTGCTCCTCTCCACAGATTCTTTATTTGTATTACTTTCTGAAGAGCAATAGATGTCCTCCTGTTAATTTCCCTCACTGTATCTCCATTATTAGTTAGCAGTGATCCAAGATATTCAAAACTCTCCACTTCTTCCAATTTTTCCTCATTGATATATATTTCAGCTGCCTTGTTTGTTTTGTCAGTTGTCATCAATTTAGTTTTCTTTGCATTAAGATAGAGGTTCTGCTCTTCGCTGTTCTTACGGACTGATATAATTAGTTTTTCCATTCCTTTTTGTGTTGTGGACAGTAATATTGTGTTATCAGCATATCTAATCTCTGGTATTTCATAACCTCCAATTGTTATGGCATCGTAATATTCTTTGTCTACATCTTCTCTAACATTCCTTATTATATTTTCAGTGTACAAGTTAAATAAGTAGGGTGACAATATGCACCCCTGATGGACCCCTTGTTTTATGACAAACCAAGTTGTTGTTTCACCATTTATTCTTACTGCTGCTTGTTGGTCTAGATACATCAGTGATGTTACTTGTATCAAATGTGTTGGAAATCCCATTTTTTCCATTATTTTCCAAAGTTTCTGGTGTTGTACACAATCAAATGCCTTTGAGTAGTCTATAAAGGAAAAATATAGATTCACATTAAACTCTCTGCATTTCTCTATTATTAATCTTAGATTGAATATATGATCTCTTGATCCTCTTCCTTGCCTGAAACCAGCTTGGACCATATTGACTTCTTCTATTTTCTTACGAAGTCTACCCATTATGATTTTCAACAGAATTTTACTGGCATGACTAATCAGGGCAACAGTTATACGAGTTACACATTCTCCAAAAATGTGTTTTGCTTAGTTCTGGTAGTTTCTACAAATAAATAATGTTCACAACACACAAGGACCTTGATTCCTTTCTTCCTTTTTGCCCCGTAGAGCGATACTAGGCCGATTGTTTCATCTCAGATGTGGTCATAGAAAAAACGTTTTTTTTTAAAAATTGTAAATCGCATTTATTCAGAGCGATCGTCTTCAGTTTCATCTCTGTTGGGTGGGGGGAGGGGAGGGGGAGGTGTGTGTGTGTATGTGTGTGTGTGTGAGAGAGAGAGAGAGAGAGATAGAGAAGAGATTGATTGATTGATCTTTATTTCAAAAGGGTTAAGAATTGGGCACGCAGGCCCGTCTGACATTCTGCCCTTTATCATACATCTGTCACTCTGTTCCAGACATTCTACAAATATGCTGTTGATGTAACAAACATAATTAACACTGAAGCTGAGAGACATAAAATGAAATATAACATTTACGTTTCGCTCTTAAACACTCAGTACAGAAATAACTATGTACATTATAAATTACTATCTACTAAACAAAATTTTCGGGACTATTCAGAAAACAGTTTATTGTATTCGGTGCCTGTAAGAGCAGTTTAAGATAACTTTTAAGTTTTATGATTCATGGAGGCATGTAGTCGACATCAAATAGATATTGGGAAAGCTTGTAGTTGTAGAAAGAAGTATAATTTATATTTTTTATACAGGATGGGAGGGTATTCCTAAGATGAGCAGCAGAATAACTAAAGCTTTTCTTGTAAAGACCAAGTCTAGGTTTTGAAAGACATATGTTGTTTAAGCGTTGGCTGCACTTTGGGCTAAATTTAAACAGGTTCCATAGATAAGGCGGGGCATGCCTTGAAAGAATTTGATGTACTAACTTGGCTTTGTTGAAGAGGAACCTGTTCTTAAGAGGCAGTATTTTGATATGTTTGTGCTGGTTAGTTCTTTGTGCTTGATCTTCGTCACTAATAAGCTTTATTGCTCGCCTTTAGAGTGAGCAAAGCATCTTTGTATTTGACACTGAGCAACCATCCCAGATTGTTGAGCAATAGTCTAAATGTGTTTGTATATGTGATGTGTAGTATGTCCTCCTTGTGTCTCGATTGATGAAGTCTTTCATTTTGGCTAACTGGTATACTTTTTGTGCAGTGAGTTTTGTTAGACCTTGCACATGAGAGTTCCAGGTCAGATGTTGGTCAATAATAAGACCTAGTGTTTTGTGCTCGCTAACGTTTTCTATCTGTGATGTTTCTGTACAGAGCCGAAGTGTTTTTTAGTTGCGTTTTGTAGTTTCTGTCTTGTTATGAACATTGATTTTGTTTTATCGGTATTTATAATCATGTCATTGTTTTTGCTTCATTATTAAATTGTACAACTCGACCTGAAGAGTTGAATCTAGATTAATACAATCGTAGTCACTGGTGTAGACTGTGCAATCATCGGCAAAAAGGTCACAAGAAGAGTGTTTAAGATGAAGTGGAAGATCATTGATATAGATAGCAAAGAGCAACGGGCCTAGAATAGAACCTTGTGGAACACCAGTGTCAGCTGCAGCAGAATTTGATAGAGAATTGTTGAAGAATACTACCTGTTGTCTGTCTGAAAGAAATGATGCAATTAATTTTATTAGGTCAGGGTGTAATTTATAAGTCTTTATTTTTCTTACAAGAATATCGTGGTCAGTCATATCAAAAGCCTTTTTAAAGTCGACAAAGATGGCACCACATAGTCTGTCGTCATTTATGTTTACTAACCAGTTTTCTGTCATTTGGTAAGAGCTGTGTGGCAGGAATGATTGGGCCTAAAGCCTGACTGACTGTCTATGAGTAAATTGTTCTCTTGCATGTGTCGCAGAGTTATTTTTATGTATGTGTTTTGTGAGTGGTTTTGATAATGACGATAATATGGATATTGGTCTGTAGGTGATAAGATTGGTGGATGAGCCAGATTTAAAGCGAGGATACACCTTAGCAGTTTTAAAAGCCTCAGGAAAATAGCATTTTGCAATGCACTGATTGTAAATATATGTTAGTGTATGTGAAATGACAGGTGAGGATAACGTAAGATCTTATTACTAATATCAAGCCCAGCTATATTGTTGTTTTTTAAGGTTAAGAGATAACTGTGAACTTCACTGACTGTTAAGAATGGAATGTGTAACTGTTTAAAATCAGTACATCTGCTGTCCAGGAGTGTTTGTAGTTCATGTAAATCGCATACATGAGCTGATATTGATGATTTAAAAACGTTGATTTCTTCTCTGAAATGTGTACTGATATTTGTGCTAGTGTATGCACGATTGATGGCTTGAAAATCAAATTCTTTTCTTTTATTTGATAGAGTATTTATGGCTTTCCAAATTGATTTACTGTCTGATTTATTCTGAACTAGATTCATAAAGTAATTTTTTTTCTCTTGTCTTATTAAGTATTGAACTTTGTTTCTGAGTGAACGGTAGGTCCTAAAGTCCTTGATTTTGTGCGCCCGGTCACGTTCTCTGATGGATTGTAATATTTCAGGTGTTATCCAAGGTGACTTCGTCTGGTGTTTTACTTTGACCTCTTTCATGGGGACATGTTTGTCTAATATATCTCTGAAGATCTTTAGCCAATATTCTATTGCCTCATTAGAGTCAGCTGGTACACGTGTGTAAGTGAAGATTCTTGCAAATCATTAAGGAATAATTCTAGGTTAAATTTTCTGAAGTTTCTAAATTTCATACTGATGTGATTATGTTTAGGAAGTTTATACCTCTTTCTTGTCCACGTACAGCAGACTGGGTAATGATCACTTAACGAAGTATGAGGGATGTTACATTCAATGATGTTTTCTGGTTGGGCTACATATATATGATCTAATAATGTGGATGACACTTCTGTTACTCTAGTAGGTTTGGTGACAATTTGGCAAAAATTACAGGATAATATAATATTGCTCCAAGTTGGATTTGATTGTGTTAGATCTATGTTGAAATCTCCAAGAATGATAATATCTTTGAACTTAAAGGTTGAAACCTCATCCATCATAGTCGCGAAGTGATCGTACCACAGGGATGATGCATTTGGATTACGGTACAAAAGTCCAATAATTAATGGACTCTGTTTGACATTTTAACTTCCGCACAATTACACTCTACCTCTGATGATTCGAGGTCTTCTCTACGACTAAACTGGATATTTGTGGAGACATACATTACTAGACCTGTTTCTAGTTTTCTAGTGGGTCACGCCGGATCAGGTTAAAACCGTTAATTCTGATATCTTCATAGGTTATGTTCCTATTTAAACGGCTTTCAGAGAAACCAAAAATGTGGAAATTTTGATTTAATATATGTGTTAATTCAGGAATTTTACCTAATAGGTGATATACATTCAGATGGTCTATTCGACGTCCTTCTTTATGTAACCACTTTTCGGAAGGTGGAGTCATTTTATTTTCCTGTCTACTGTTATTGGTTTGAAAGTAATTCCTATTATGATACTTAATACACGGAAGTAAATAAACCTTTAAATACTACACAGAGACACACTCTGTATATTAATTAAACTTTCAATTGGTACACAACTCACCAGCTGAAATAATTGGAAACTGAAAGAGAGACACACCTAACTACTGAATAATTAAAATATGCAAATACACTAACAAGTTGAGTAATTAAGCATATAGTTCTCACACACAAACTGCGAGGACCTATAGAAAGTTAACAAGAATGAGAAAAATAGGTATAAAAGAAAAGGGGGAAGAAATAGAATGCTATAATAAAACATAGAGAATTCTAAATAAATTTAAGAAAAAAAGATATCAGTCACTATCTCTTGCTGAGTAATAATTCTTTTTTTGACATTGCGGGTTGAAGGATTCAGTTTGTGATGGATTACGATGATATTGCCATCAGTCTAAGGCATGTGGTGTCTGTAAGGTACCATGCCATGTGAATTATGCAGAGATAACATATAGGCATGACTCTAGGCTGCAGGGCTAAACTGCAACAAATACTGCAGCTCCAGATTTCTTTGAGGATATTTAATGGAACTTGCTTGTGTGTTGAAGTCTTCCAATGAGCTGTGCGACTGTGGAAGAATCCTGACGTTGTTGACGCTCGTATCGACTCGACTGACCGTCTGAGGCTGACGTGAGGGTAGGGGTGGAAACATTGTGTCATAGTTGGTGGTTTGCTGTGGATCAGGTAGTGAAGATATGGGGGTCCCTATGGTTTTAGTGCTCGGAGTAGAGCCGGCTTTATTGGGGGGGGGGGGTGTTGGATGTGGGTGTTGTTTGTGGGTGTTGTTTGTGGACATCCAACTGTACTGCGTCTTTCTGTAGTGTACGTTCTGGAAACTTTAGATTTTTGGCAAGGATGCTGGTACCAAGTTTTGATGTATGTATGTGGTCCCTGTACATCCGTTTCTTCGGGGCACCAGAGGCTGAGATGAAGAACACAATGTGGTCTATGAAGACAATGTTGTTAACATGACAGTATGACTGAAGTATCTTGTTGTTGATGTCTACCAGGCATGGTATGACTGAAGTGCCTTGTTGTTGATGCCTACCAGGCATGGTCCAGGACCGGAGCAGGGTGGAATGATGGAGGATAGGAAGATTGCCGTAGTCGGATACTTTTCCTTGATGGCGGAAGTCAAAGCCTGCATGTCGGAACGTCTGATGTTCTGGCCATTCATGCTGTTATTTATGCCAACATGTACTGAGATTTTCCTCAAGCCCTGGTCTGTATTAAAACCAAGTGGCCCGATCTGATGGCTCTCAGCAACCCAGACTGTCTCATATAACTGATATTTTTGTGTGTGCCCGCGCGTGAGAGAGAGAGAGAGAGAGAGAGAGAGAGATCGCTTCAGGTATTTCGCTCGACCTACGACAGGTGGCACTGCCAGTAAAATTGCTCAACCTGGACCTGCAGACGCTTACTTGAGCATACATTAACAAGCCACAATTTTAGACGTCACAACTGCTGAAGTTTATATTTTTACAGCAGTCAGCCCGCAAGTAAAACTTATTTAGAACGCCGAAAATGTAAAAACAGAAGAAATAAAAGTGAGGTATTTTGGAAGATGAAATTATTGCACCATTTTCTCCTCCAAGTTAACATATTTAATTTTTTACGCTTTATCACGTGACGTGAAAATGGCGGAAGCTCAACAAGACTTGTTGATGATAGTAGAAAAGTTAAATGATGCTGCCAGTTTCAAGGATATACGTTTACTACGTTCATGTATTTATGAGGTAAGTTGTTTCATTATTTATATCGGTCATGTATTTATGTAATGATGACAGGTGAAAGCTAATGACTAAAGTTCAGCTTGTTAGATCAGAATGTCTACAAAATGTAAGTCTAGGCAGCCAGTTCTTCACTATTTATGAAAGTATAGGTGAAGTGTGCTGCATGCGATGATGTTAGATATTTATTAAAAAAAAATTTTTTTTTGCATGTAATGTTTTCTCTCCTTGCCCAGTTTTTCTGTTGAACTTTGGCCCGCTAGTAAAAGTCGGTCTAGAAGATAGATAACGTTTGCCTTTCTATTTGATGGTCATTATTTTTCATTTATCCCCATCCCAGCGCGTCACAGGTGGCGGATGGTGAAAGTCCTCCAGATGTGGAGGATCCCTGTGAATAAGGAGTTGTCCAAATAAGCAGGCGCCGACCAACTGGCGGTAGACTCAGAGAGCGAGGTGGGGTAGTAGGTGGCTCTACTACTCCTATAAAGTGCCTCAGGTGCTCAGTGAAGGGAGTACCAGGCGGGTCAGAGGCGCCTTAAAACCTCTCGCTCCCGCTGCCTTGCGGGTAGGACAGGGAGTCCAAAGGCTAGCGGAGAGTCCGTACACAAACCAACAGAAGGCAACGGGAAACCACTGTTGTAGCGCCCAAGAACAATTATGCTTATTTAGAGTCATAGATTTATCATGAACGACGTTAACGGATGTTCCTCTGGAACAGCCTCGTCCGGTAGGGCAGCTCACGAGCCACAGGTGAGGCCACATCATCATCAAGCTACTGGTGGCAAAACTAACAAGTTCAAAATAGCAACATGGAATGTTAGAACTTTATTCCAGGCTGGAAAATTAGAAAATGTAAAGATGGAAATGGAAAGGATGAAGATCAACATATTAGGAATGAGTGAAGTTAGATGGACAGGTGCAGGAAAGATAAACTCAGATAAATATACAATAATATATTCAGGAAGTGAGAAACATGAACGAGGAGTAGGAATTATATTTGATGAAAAAACGGCAAGGACAATTGTAGGATATTTGAACATCTCGGACCGAGTCCTGCTAGCCCAACTGAAAGGACGACCAATAAACATAAATATTATACAAGTGTATGCTCCAACATCTGAAAGTTCTGAAGATATGTACAGATATTTTATAATGACATAGAGACAGCACTAAAACACACAAAGTCACATGAAGTTACCATAGTCATGGGAGATTTTAATGCCAAAGTTGGTAAAGGAAGAACTTCGGACATCGTTGGTGACTATGGACTGGGGGAGAGGAATGACAGAGGTTATAAATTAATTGAATGGGCAAGAATGCATAGCATGGTTGTAGGAAACACCTGGTTTAAACAACATCCTCGAAGACTGGCAACGTGGTGCAGCCCAGACAAAAAGACATTTAACCAGATAGACTACATATTAATCAACAAACGATTCCGCAATGCATTACTGACAACAAAAACCATGCCAGGAGCTGACTGCAATAGTGACCATGATCCACTCTGTGGAAAAGTTAGAATAAAGCTAAAGAAAGCAGGCAGAAAAGTGAGAAACATCAAACTGAATACAGAACTTCTTAAAAATGACCAAGAATTGCGAGAACAATACAAAGTTATTATAACAAATAGATACAATGCAATAGCAAAGATAAATAGTATAGATGAACAATGGGAAATGTTAAGAGATTCTATCCACCAAACTGTTAAGGAGATAATACCACCGAAAAAAGAAGCCCCTAAAAATAAATGGATGACAGACGACATCTTAGGACTGATGGACAAGAGGAGGAGGAGTAAAAATAACGAGGAAAAATATAGCAAGATAAATAAAGAAATAAGACGCAAATGCAGAGAAGCAAAAGAAGTGTGGTTAAATGAACAGTGCAGACAGATAGAGGACGCTCATAATAAAGACAGCAAAAACATGCACAAACGAATTAATGAACTCACAGGCAGGAAAACAAAATATACCACAGGATGCCTGAAATCGAAAGAAGGTAAAATGTTAATGGGAAAAGAAGACATTGTGGACAGAGTATATCGGTGAGCTATATGGAGGAGAAAGACCAGAATTAACACCAGATACTGAAAACTGTGATGGACCGCCAATACTTGAAGATGAAATCATAGATGCCATCAAACACATGAAGAAAGGAAAAGCAACTGGGCCTGATAATATAACAATAGAAGAAATAGAGGCACTAGAGGAGACAGGAATAAAAATAATAACCAAGTTACTGAATGATATTTACAACAGTGGTTATATTCCCAGTGACCTGATTAAATCCACGTTTATAGCACTACCAAAGAAACCAGGTGCAAAGGAATGTGACGACCACCGGACTATCAGCCTCTCATGTCACATAACAAAGCTACTTCTGAGAATCATTATGAGAAGAACAAGGAAAAAGATAAAAATGGAAATAGCAGATGAACAGTTTGGATTTGTTGAAGGAAGGGGAACACACAATGCCATTTATGCTTTACGAACACTAACAGAAAGAGGTTTAGAAGTACAGAAAGATCTCTACTTATGCTTCATTGATTACACCAAGGCATTTGACAAGGTGAAACATAGTGAAATTATTAAAATGCTTGAAGACATCAATATAGACGGCAAAGACTTGAGGATTGTAAAACATCTATACTGGCAGCAAGAAGCAGCAGTTCAAGTTGAAAATAGAATTGGAAAATACCAACCTATAAAACAAGGGGTGCAACAAGGATGTGTACTATCTCCAGACCTTCTTTCTCTGTACAGCGAGAATATTCTAAGAACAATCATCACAGAACCAGGCATAAAAATTGGAGGATACAATATTAACAACCTTCGGTATGCTGACGACACAGTACTGATAGCTGAGAACCAACAAGACCTGCACAGTCTCTTGGATAAAGTCGCCAAAGAAAGTGAACAGAAAGGCCTTACTTTGAACATCAAAAAGACAGAGACTATGGTTATATCTAAGAAACAGAATCCACCAGCATGCAGTATTAAATTAAATGGAACCATTCTAAAGTAGGTACAGAAATTCAAATACCTTGGAGCAGTAATAACTTCAGATGGGAAATGCAGAACAGAAATTAGGTACAGAATAGGTCAAGCAAAGACTGCATTTCAGAGAATGAGAAACATATTAGCTAACACATCTTTATCAATGAATGTTAGAAAACGAGTCCTAAAATGCTATATTGAACCTATCTTGTTATATGGAAGTGAATCATGGACAATAGGCAAGTCTGCACAAAAATCATTGGAAGCAGCAGAAATGTGGTTTATTAGAAGAATGTTGCGAATCCCCTGGACAGCAAAAATAACTAATGAAGAATGTATGAGAAGAGCTAGAGAGACAAAAAACCTTGTCAGAAAGATAAGAGAGAGACAATGTACTTTCATAGGACATGCAATGAGAAGAGGGGGCATTGAAAATATTATAACAACAGGAAAAATAGAAGGAAGAAGATCAAGAGGAAGACCAAGAGAAATGATACTGGACAGTCTGACGGGATGGTGTGAGAGGAGATCACCAACTGAACTGATGGCCTGCATGAAGGATCGGGTACTCTGGAGAAGCATAATAGCCAACGCCAGTCGGCACGGCACCTGATGATGATGATTTTTCAGGAGTTGTGAAAATGAAGATTGTAGGAGAAGAGCTGGGGAGAGAAAAAAATCTTGTAAGAAAAACAAGAGAGAGACAATGTACTTTCATAGGACATGCAATGAGAAGAGGGGGCATTGAAAATATTATAACAACAGGAAAAATAGAAGGAAGAAGGTCAAGAGGAAGACCAAGAGAAATGATACTGGACTGTCTGACAGGATGGTGTGAGAGGAGATCACCAAGTGAGCTGATGGCCTGCATGAAGGATCGTGTACTCTGGAGAAGCATAATAGCCAATGCCAGTCGGCACGGCACCTGATGATGATAATATAGAAATTGATGTTTTTTTTTCTTTCGTTCATGTTTCAGATCCACACAAGAGCACTCAGGTCTGATATATTATCTTCTTCTTCAGTCATTCTCAGACTTGTATACTTCTTAAATAATCAGTGGTCAGCTGGAGTTGGTGTACTTCCCCAGAAAGCTTCTCTTAAACTGATACAGATGTTGGCCACACATGTTTTCTCTGCACCTCCTGTATTGGACACTGCTGCAGAATATTCTGTATAAGAACTTCTGTCTTCAACATTAACCTTCTGTTGTTCTGTGCCATTTTCCTTAATTTGCCAAATATTGTACCTGCCTTTTCTATTCATGCACTTATTTCTTCATACAAAAGCTAGCTGGCTGTAACTATAGACCTGATAATAGTCAAATTTTTCCACAGAAAATCCACTTAGTTTTATATTGATTTGCATGGTTGTGGCTTGTCCATGAACCACTAAAATCTTGATATTTAATGAGAATATTTTACATTCTTAGTAGCCTGACTATCAGCCATAAGGTTACATCATCATCTGCAGACAGAATCTCATTTGTTAGTCTGGCTGTCAGCCACAACGTTACATCATCATCAGCAGACAGAATCTCATTTGTTAGCCTGACTGTCAGCCATAAGGTTACATCATCATCAGCAGACAGAATCTCATTTGTTAGTCTGGCTGTCAGCCACAACGTTACATCATCATCAGCAGACAGAATCTCATTTATTAGCCTGGCTATCAGCCATAAGGTTACATCATCATCAGCAGACAGAATCTCATTTGTTAGCCTGACTATCAGTCATAAGGTTACATCATCATCAGCAGACAGAGTCTCATTTGTTAGCCTGGCTATCAGTCACAAAGTTACATCATCATCAGCAGACAGAATCTCATTTGTTAGCCTGGCTATCAGCCATAAGGTTACATCATCATCAGCAGACAGAATCTCATTTGTTAGCCTGGCTATCAGTCACAAAGTTACATCATCATCAGCAGACAGAATCTCATTTGTTAGCCTGGCTATCAGTCACAAGGTTACATCATCATCAGCAGACAGAATCTCATTTGTTAGCCTGACTATCAGTCATAAGGTTACATCATCATCAGCAGACAGAATCTCATTTGTTAGCCTGACTATCAGTCACAAGGTTACATCATCATCAGCAGACAGAATCTCATTTGTTAGCCTGGCTATCAGTCACAAGGTTACATCATCATCAGCAGACAGAATCTCATTTGTTAGCCTGACTATCAGTCACAAGGTTACATCATCATCAGCAGACAGAATCTCATTTGTTAGCCTGACTATCAGTCACAAGGTTACATTCCCTCTCCCTAAAAAAAAAAGAGTCTGTCTTGATAAAGTTTCAATTGCTTTTGTTATTATTATCTTTGTAAGTTGATATCTTATGTTGGGGTTATCTTCACTGGACTCCAGACAAGGCCATGAATGGTCAGATCTCTTCCTCAGTGCATAGTGATTTCTGTGAGTCAGTATCATCACCATAACTGACCAGAGTGAAGCAACATATGGGAGTACTTACTAGTAATGGCTGATTTGCATTTTGTGGCTGAGTTGAGAACAGTGTTGGAGCTTGATATTCTCATGACCTGAGTGTTTCCTGCTCTGCCTGGTATAGAGAGTGTCTTGGCAATGTTGAACTCATCTCATCTTGGCTCTGCTGATCAGCTACAAAGGAAGTATGAGGTCAAGACATCTCTGAGCCATTCACAAGGCAGTGAGTTTGATGTTAACAGTCATAGCCATCTACAAGGCAGTGAGTTTGATGTTAACAGTCCTAGTCATCCACAAGGCAGTCAGTTTGATGTTAACAGTCATAGCCATCTACAAGGCAGTCAGTTTGATGTTAACAGTCATAGCCATCCACAAGGCAGTCAGTTTGATGTTAACAGTCATAGCCATCCACAAGGCAGTGAGTTTGATGTTAACAGTCATAGCCATTCACAAGGCAGTGAGTTTGATGTTAACAGTCATAGCCATCTACAAGGCAGTGAGTTTGATGTTAACAGTCCTAGTCATCCACAAGGCAGTCAGTTTGATGTTAACAGTCATAGCCATCTACAAGGCAGTCAGTTTGATGTTAACAGTCATAGCCATCCACAAGGCAGTCAGTTTGATGTTAACAGTCATAGCCATCCACAAGGCAGTGAGTTTGATGTTAACAGTCATAGCCATCCACAAGGCAGTCAGTTTGATGTTAACAGTCATAGCCATCCACAAGGCAGTCAGTTTGATGTTAACAGTCCTAGCCATCCACAAGGCAGTCAGTTTAATGTTAACAGTCATAGCCATCCACAAGGCAGTCAGTTTAATGTTAACAGTCATAGCCATCCACAAGGCAGTCAGTTTAATGTTAACAGTCCTAGCCATCCACAAGGCAGTGAGTTTGATGTTAACAGTCATAGCCATCTACAAGGCAGTCAGTTTGATGTTAACAGTCATAGCCATCTACAAGGCAGTCAGTTTGATGTTAACAGTCATAGCCATCTACAAGGCAGTCAGTTTTATGCTAACAGTTCTAGCCATCCACAAGGCAGTGAGTTTGATGTTAACAGTCATAGCCATCTACAAGGCAGTGAGTTTGATGTTAACAGTCCTAGCCATCCACAAGGCAGTGAGTTTGATGTTAACAGTCCTAGCTGTCTACAAGGCAGTGAGTTTGATGTTAACAGCCCTAACCATCCACAAGGCAGTCAGTTTGATGTTAACAGTCCTAGCCATCCACAAGGCAGTCAGTTTGATGTTAACAGTCATAGCCACATCCACAAGGGATTGACAATCACAAGGGTTTAATGGTCACATGGGTTTGACAGTCATAAGTAGTATGTACTTTACTGGCTGTAAAAATAAAAACAGTAGCAAACAAATCTGACCAGACTGTGAAGGACAGTATTAATTACATAAAATTAAATCTTCTTTCATTAACAGATCCTGACACTTGCTACACATGGATGTGATGTTACGCTGTCTCTGCCTACCATTGTTAAACTTCTAGCACATGGTGATATATTTGTCAAACGTGTAGCAGGAGAGTTGATTTCCATCTACGCAGATCAGAAGCCAGATTTGGTCTTGTTGGCTACCAACACTCTTGTCCAGGACTGTAAAGATATGAATCCAGTTGTTCGTGGTCATGGTCTACATATGCTTGGATCTTTGGCATCATCATCTACAGTGGAGATGCTTAACTGTGCAGTTACTGAAGGTCTTGAAGATAGCAGTCCTTATGTCAGAAAATATGCAGCACAAGTATCCACAAAACTATATCAGGTCTGTCCCATTTCTGTTACAGAAAGTGGGATCTGGGACAGCCTGTACAGTCATCTCAGTGACCAGGATTCTGTTACAGTGGCAAGTTGTTTGTGCGCATTAGAGGAAATATTTGCAAGAGAAAAAGGGATTGTGGTTTCAAACAAACTTGGCCATTTTCTAATCAGCAGATTCTCTTCATTCACGCCAACAGTTCAGAGATTTCTGCTACAGTTTCTCTTGAAGTACACACCAAAATCTAAAGCCCAAGTTTTTGAGCACTTGAATGACCTTGATGAAAGCTTGTCCAAAAGTAGTTCAGTTGTGACAACACTTTCTTGTCTGGAGCTGTTTTGCCATTTGGCCAGTGGTTTACCCAAAGTCGAGTCAAAGGCATATGGAAGTGCCTGGTTGGCTATAAAGATGAATCTGGCTCGTGAATGTAATGAAGAAATGGTGACAGCTGTAATTGACTACCTCTGCACAACTAACTTTCCTGTGAATGTCATAGTTCAAGATTACAACAAGTTTTTTTGTCGAGATGATGACAGTGTTTTTCTTGTGAAACAGAAAATACGAATGCTTTCAAGATTGATTACGATAGAAAATGTCGAAAACATTCTTGAAGAACTTTTGAGGAGCGCCAGACATTTAGAGATTGATACACTCAGAGAAATGGTACACACTGTAAGAGAAGTCATGACCTCCAGTCGTGAGATAGAAGCAGTTTGTGTAGATTTTCTGAGAAAACTTTTGCAGCTTGGCAGGCTTGGTGTTCTTGACTGTGTTATTCAGGTATGTAAGTTAAACTACAGCACGTATGACTTACTTCAACCTGTTCATAGTGTGATAACTGGACATAGTGCCTGGGTAGAAATATGATAACTGGACATAATGCCTGGGTAGAAATATGATAACTGGACATAGTGCCTGGGTAGAAATATGATAACTGGACATAGTGCCTGGATAGAAATATGATAACTGGACATAGTGCCTGGGTAGAAATATGATTATTGGACATAGTGCCTGGGTAGAAATATGATTATTGGACATAGTGCCTGGGTAGAAATATGTTTTTCTATTTTTATCTCCGGTAGTCAAGCATCTGACAGGGGATGCATAGCCAGCTTAACTCTTTGTATACTGGGTGTGTTTCCCTCAAAAGACCAAGGGGGGTAAATTTCACAATGTGAAATGGGATGGTTGTCACATTTAAAAGAATGACAAAGGCATAATCTGATCTGTAGTATGAAGTATTATACCTTATTTTGAAGAAGAAAAAATCTATTTTCTTTTTCAAATAAAATTTTTAACATTTTATTAGTATACAACAAAAAAAGAGCTAAGAACTGAGAAGAAAGAATGGAAAATGAAGTAATAAAATAAATTTTTTGTCACTTACCCATCAAGTTAATCCACTGTAGTTTGTTATATAATTCCATAATGAATAAAAATGTACACAAACACCTGTTCTTTAACATATCTTCCAAAATTTACATGAAAATATGCACTAGTTAAGCATTCACAGCAAACTAAAAACACCAAGTGGGTAGGTAATATTTACATGAAAACAAGTGGGCGGTCGTTGACTAATATTTACCAGAAAACGGGCCATTGTGTTTTGGTTTTTGTTTTTTTTTTAATTTGAAGCATTCTACAACATTTAATTTTTTAAATTACACAATCTCCAGCATTACTTATTGTGATATTACATCTAGTACTAGCAAAAAGCTGAGAAGTAGTATTACCAGCTACCCTTCTAACACATTTTGCTGCTGGACCAAAAAAAAACACAAAAGATCCTTTCAATCAGTGCCACGTGGGCCGAAAATTCACAATTTCTACTACTACATTCTCTACACCACAGTCTAGACAATTTTAAATTAAATTCTGAGCTTGTAATGCAGTAATATGCTGCTCTGGACGAAAGAAACTAGCACTGGAAGCCATATTTGTTGATAAACAAAGGCCTAGCGACGATAAACTTTGAAAAACTCGCTTTAAATGAACAAAGAATCGCTCTGTTTTCTGCTCAAAACACGCGCTTAATGTGGACAACTGAATTCCGGAAGGAAGTCAACTGCTGGTTTTAAGATACTTTGATTATTTTCAAAATTAGAGAGCTACAAACCATCATCGCGCCTCGCGTCTATAAGTATATCTTATCAGGGATACAACCACGCAGGACGCGTGTCCAAATACACAAAGAGTTAATCATGCCCCAGTACATCCAGTTGTAAATACAGGTACCTGACATTAATATTAGGGAAGTTGCTATGAAAATTAATATTTGCCTGCATGGTGATGCACATCAGAGTACTCATAGATGTTTACAGTTCTTAAGTCTTTCACTCCTGAATTGATTTCCATGCTCTGGCAGAAAAATCTTGGTAGAAAGAAACAGGAAGGAAGCTAATGTATAATTTAATTATAATTTGTGGGTTGGGTTAGAAATGTGCTACTTTTCATTTTATTTAGACTTTGGCTAACTATCACTCTGAGCATTGATTCATTTAGGCATGCAGGATGTACCAACACTGCCAGTGTCATTATTGAAGTGAAAGAGTTAAAGAGTTGTGCATGAAGGTGAATGGGATCACTGACTGTTTACAAATGTTGATCTCTGCCAAATTACCTTGTGAAATTTATGGTATAATTTTATATTCCTGTCTCTGTAAACTTAACTTCTACTATCTCCTGATTTACCTGGGTGTATTTTCATTCCTTCCACTGTTGGGATCAGTATCATCTGTGCAGCACATACTCCATTAAGCTGGCCAAAGTCTAATATGGATTTGTATCAAAATGTTGCGGCCACAAGGTCACCAATACCAAAAAATACAACAGTTCCCACTACCAATGTCATCCTCAGAGCGGATCGCAGTGAACAGTGCTACATCAAAGTGCTGTGTAAATGGACACATGAAGGTACCACATCATCACCATGTAAAATGTTTATGGTAAGGCGCTTGAGAAGACCATGGCTAAGAAACTGACATGGGAACTGGAGAATGGCAGGCGACTGTCGACCCAGCAGAGACAAGTAATACATCCATACTAGCATATGATGTCTGTGAAGGGTTTCTGAGGAAAGAAGAGATGGCAGTTGTTGCACTGGATCTGGAGAATCCCTATAACAGAGCTGACTACACAATACTTCTGTGCCTTATGACAGAAATGGGATTGATGCCAGGATTGTACGGTGGATAGTCTCAGTGCTACTAAAGAGAAATGTAGCACTGCGATATGAATCATGGACCTTTGAGCCTAAGATCATTGTGCCAGGACTACCTCAGGGCTCTCCACTGTCACCGGTGCTTTTCAGCATATACACTGCCACAGCTGCACAGACATGCCCAGGCTGAATACTCACATATGGAAATGACATCCTGACATATGTACATGGAAAATGCAGACAGAGGATATTTGCCCACATTCAGGAAAACACTGACCATATCAAGGGTTGGTGTGAGGACAACAGCGCAGGGATAAATCCCACCAAGGTCAAAATCCTGTGCTGCTCATTAGATAACAGATCTGCAAAGACCACCATGCAACGGCAAATATACCAAGAGGGAACAGTTTTTAAATACCTTGGGACTGTGTTTGACATGACACTATCTTTCAACCACCATGTGGACATGGTTATTCAGAAAGCAGAGAAAGGGGTCAGTGTAGTGAAGACCATGGCAGGTGCTGGACTACCACAGCAGATAGTCTTCCTGTTGATGCGGGCATTGGTGATGTTGGTGGTTGAGCATGGCTTTCTGACTTTATCCATGACTCAGATAATCAAGCTTGAAAGAATCCAAAATGAGGCCAAGAGAGCAGTTCTGGGGTGCATCAGGGATAATCACAGCTATGTGCTACTTGTTGGATATGCCCGGCATGAAAGTAAGGCACGAGTGTGTGCTATTTGTTGGATATGCCCGGCATGAAAGTAAGGCACGAGTGTGCGCTACTTGCTGGATATGCCCGGCATGAAAGTAAGGCACGAGTGTGCGCTATTTGTTGGATATGCCCGGCATGAAAGTAAGGCACGAGTGTGCGCTACTTGCTGGATATGCCCGGCATGAAAGTAAGGCACGAGTGTGCGCTATTTGTTGGATATGCCCGGCATGAAAGTAAAGCACCAGTATGTGCAAGTGAAGACAGACCTCAGGATTGCTGGCATGGCAGACCACGCCCTTTTACCAGAGCTGAACTCTGCAAAGAGCAAGTGCATCAAACAAAGGAGATCATGGATGGTGGAGGTGTTGTCAGCAGTCTGTGACCCAGAGCAAATCCCCCTAGAAGCTTCATCAACATAATAAATGAATAATGATACATTTTTTCCCAATATATCAGCATTATAAATGAGTAAAATAGACATGTCCCCAATACATCAACATAATAAATGAGTAATGATACATTTTTTCCCAATATATCAGCATTATAAATGAGTAAAATAGACATGTCCCCAATACATCAACATAATAAATGAGTAAAATAGACATGTCCCCAATATATCAATATAATAAATGAGTAAAATAGACGTGTCCCCAATATATCAACATAATAAATGAGTAAAATAGATGTTTAACAAGATTTGGAAAGAAGAAAAGGTCCCTTCTAATTGGAAAAAAAGGAATCATTGTTAAAATACCAAAAAAAAAAAAAGGCAACCTTAGTGACTGTAACAATTGGAGAGGAGTAACCTTAATATCAGTTGTGTTAAAAGTATTTTGCAAGGTCATGTTGAATAGATTTAAAGATATAGTGGATACTGCAATGAGAGAAGAACAAGCAGGATTTCGAAAAGGGAGAAGCTGTCTCGACCAGATCTTTACTCTAAGAATAATACTTGAAGAACATATTGAAAAGCAGAAACCATTAATACTGAACTTCATAGATTTTAAAAAAGGCATTTGGTAGCATACACAGAGATTCATTATGGAGAATTTTAAGTCTGTAAAGAATACCATCTAAAATTGTCAGCATCATTAAGGACTTCTACAATGGATATGTTTGTGCAGTCAAGACAGAAGAAAGGATGACTGAATGGTTCCAGATTGAAACAGATGTGAAACAAGGATGTATATTGTCTCCTTTACTTTTAGGGATTACAATAGACTTCATAATGAAAAAATGCTGCACAGGTAACACAGGTATTGACTGGGTACATGGGACCCAGCTAGACGATCTTGATTTTGCTGATGACATAACTCTTATCAGTAACAATGTGAATTCCATGCAAGAAAAAACAGATAGCCTGTCTTCACTGGCTAGCAAAATAGGACTTGAAATTAACAAGGACAAAACAAAAATAATGAAAATTCTCCTTAATCAAAATGGAAAAATACACATAGAAGGGACAGATATTGAAGAAGTCAATCAATTTGCATACCTTGGCAGCTACATAGACCAGGATGGTGACACTAGAAAGGAAGTTAGAATCAGAATTGCAAAAGCAGCATCGATCTTCAAGAATCTTGAGATCATATGGAATTCAAAAGTTATAAGCACAAAAACCAAGTTAAGACTATTCAATTCAAATGTAATAACCACCCTCATTTATACATGCAAAAGCTGGAAAACTAAAGAAATAGACAAGAAATTAGACTGTTTTGAAAACAAATGCCTAAGAAAAATACTCGACATCAGGTTGAACAAATTCAAAAACAATGCAGAGATAAGACAGATGACTGAACAACAACCAGTCTCATGGGTGATCAGGAAAAGAAGATGGACATATGTTGGTCACTTGATGAGAAGAAATGATCAGAGAATCCCAAAACAAGCTATCAAGTGGAACACAACAGGCCAAAGAAAAAGAGGCAGACCGCGTGAAACTCTGAAGAGGACATTGTTAAGAGAGGCCAAATTAACAGGCATAAAATCCCTTGATGAGGTTTAAAGACTCGCAGAGGACAGGAAAAATTGGCGAACTACTTTGCGAGCCCTATGTGACGTTTAACGGCACGAGAAGGATATAAGATATATAAGAAAATACCAGGCGGGTCAGAGGCGCCTTAAAACCTCTCGCTCCCGCTGCCTTGCGGGTAGGACAGGGAGTCCAAAGGCTAGCGGAGAGTCCGTACACAAACCGACAGAAGGCAACGGGAAACCACTGTTGTAGCTCCCAAGAACAATTATGCTTATTCAGAGTAATAGATTTATCATGAACGACGTCTGGTAGGGCAGCTCACGAGCCACAGGTGAGGCCAGATCGTCATCAAGCTACTGGTGGCAAAACTAACAAGTTCGAAATAGCAACATGGAATGTTAGAACTTTATTCCAGGCTGGAAAATTAGAAAATGTAAAGATGGAAATGGAAAGGATGAAGATCAACATATTAGGAATGAGTGAAGTTAGATGGACAGGTGCAGGAAAGATAAACTCAGATAAATATACAATAATATATTCAGGAAGTGAGAAACATGAACGAGGAGTAGGAATTATATTTGATGAAAAAACGGCAAGGACAATTGTAGGATATTTGAACATCTCGGACCGAGTCCTGCTAGCCCAACTGAAAGGACGACCAATAAACATAAATATTATACAAGTGTATGCTCCAACATCTGAAAGTTCTGAAGATATGTACAGATATTTTATAATGACATAGAGACAGCACTAAAACACACAAAGTCACATGAAGTTACCATAGTCATGGGAGATTTTAATGCCAAAGTTGGTAAAGGAAGAACTTCGGACATCGTTGGTGACTATGGACTGGGGGAGAGGAATGACAGAGGTTATAAATTAACTGAATGGGCAAGAATGCATAGCATGGTTGTAGGAAACACCTGGTTTAAACAACATCCTCGAAGACTGGCAACGTGGTGCAGCCCAGACAAAAAGACATTTAACCAGATAGACTACATATTAATCAACAAACGATTCCGCAATGCATTACTGACAACAAAAACCATGCCAGGAGCTGACTGCAATAGTGACCATGATCCACTCTGTGGAAAAGTTAGAATAAAGCTAAAGAAAGCAGGCAGAAAAGTGAGAAACATCAAACTGAATACAGAACTTCTTAAAAATGACCAAGAACTGCGAGAACAATACAAAGTTATTATAACAAATAGATACAATGCAATAGCAAAGATAAATAGTATAGATGAACAATGGGAAATGTTAAGAGATTCTATCCACCAAACTGTTAAGGAGATAATACCACCGAAAAAAGAAGCCCCTAAAAATAAATGGATGACAGACGACATCTTAGGACTGATGGACAAGAGGAGGAGGAGTAAAAATAACGAGGAAAAATATAGCAAGATAAATAAAGAAATAAGACGCAAATGCAGAGAAGCAAAAGAAGTGTGGTTAAATGAACAGTGCAGACAGATAGAGGACGCTCATAATAAAGACAGCAAAAACATGCACAAACGAATTAATGAACTCACAGGCAGGAAAACAAAATATACCACAGGATGCCTGAAATCGAAAGAAGGTAAAATGTTAATAGGAAAAGAAGACATTGTGGACAGAGTATATCGGTGAGCTATATGGAGGAGAAAGACCAGAATTAACACCAGATACTGAAAACTGTGATGGACCGCCAATACTTGAAGATGAAATCATAGATGCCATCAAACACATGAAGAAAGGAAAAGCAACTGGGCCTGATAATATAACAATAGAAGAAATAGAGGCACTAGAGGAGACAGGAATAAAAATAATAACCAAGTTACTGAATGATATTTACAACAGTGGTTATATTCCCAGTGACCTGATTAAATCCACGTTTATAGCACTACCAAAGAAACCAGGTGCAAAGGAATGTGACGACCACCGGACTATCAGCCTCTCATGTCACATAACGAAGCTACTTCTGAGAATAATTATGAGAAGAACAAGGAAAAAGATAAAAACATCTATACTGGCAGCAAGAAGCAGCAGTTTGAGTTGAAAATAGAATTGGAAAATATCAACCTATAAAACAAGGGGTGCGACAAGGATGTGTACTATCTCCAGACCTTTTTTCTCTGTACAGCGAGAATATTCTAAGAACAATCATCACAGAACCAGGCATAAAAATTGGAGGATACAATATTAACAACCTTTGGTATGCTGACGACACAGTACTGATAGCGGAGAACCAACAAGACCTGCAAAATCTCTTGGATAAAGTCGCCAAAGAAAGTGAACAGAAAGGCCTTACTTTGAACATCAAAAAGACAGAGACTATGGTTATATCTAAGAAACAGAATCCACCAGCATGCAGTATTAAATTAAACGGAACCATTCTAAAGCAGGTGCAGAAATTCAAATACCTTGGAGCAGTAATAACTTCAGATGGGAAATGCAAAACAGAAATTAGGAACAGAATAGGCCAAGCAAAGACTGCATTTCAGAGAATGAGAAACATATTAGCTAACACATCTTTATCAATGAATGTTAGAAAACGAGTCCTAAAATGCTATATTGAACCTATCTTGTTATATGGAAGTGAATCATGGACAATAGGCAAGTCTGCACAAAAATCATTGGAAGCAGCAGAAATGTGGTTTATTAGAAGAATGTTGCGAATCCCCTGGACAGCAAAAATAACTAATGAAGAATGTATGAGAAGAGCTAGAGAGACAAAAAACCTTGTCAGAAAGATAAGAGAGAGACAATGTACTTTCATAGGACATGCAATGAGAAGAGGGGGCATTGAAAATATTATAACAACAGGAAAAATAGAAGGAAGAAGATCAAGAGGAAGACCAAGAGAAATGATACTGGACAGTCTGACGGGATGGTGTGAGAGGAGATCACCAAGTGAGCTGATGGCCTGCATGAAGGATCGGGTACTCTGGAGAAGCATAATAGCCAACGCCAGTCGGCACGGCACATGATGATGATGATGATGAAGAAAATAGACAATATATCAACATAATAAATGAGTAAAATAGACGTCCCCAATATATCAACTTAATAAATGAGTAAAATAGACGTGTCCCCAATATATCAACTTAATAAATGAGTAAAATAGACGTGTCCCCAATATATCAACATAATAAATGAGTAAAATAGACGTGTCCCCAGTATATCAACATAATAAATGAGTAAAATAGACATGTCCCCAATATATCAACATAATAAATGAGTAAAATAGACGTATCCCCAATATATCAACATAATAAATGAGCAAAATAGACGTGTCCCCAATATATCAACATAATAAATGAGTAAAATAAACGTGTCCCCAATATATCAACATAATAAATGAGTAAAATAAACGTGTCCCCAATATATCAACATAATAAATAAATGAGTAATGATGGCCATGTCATCAGTGATGATTCAACTGAACAGCTTGCTTTAGGAATTAGCAAAACCACTTCAGTCCACTCCTTGACCAATGTTTCATGATCTGTACCACAGCACGAGCTGGGAAATCAGTAAATCAGAAAAAAAGCCATATTTAAGTGTATATTTACAGTCACAGTAAATCAGGAAAAAAGAAAAGTCACATTGAAGTGTACATTTACAGTCACAATAAGGCCTTCAGTAAATCAGGAAAAAAGAAAAGCCACATTTAAGTGTACATCTTCAGTCACAATAAGGCCTTCAGTAAATCAGGAAAAAAGAAAAGTCACATTTAAGTGTACATTTACAGTCACAATAAGGCCTTTAGTAACTCAGGAAAAAAGAAAAGTCACATTTAAGTGTACATTTACAGTCACAATAAGACCTTCAGTAACTCAGGAAAAAAGAAAAGCCACCTTTAAGTGTACATTTACAGTATTGTTCTTCCTCAGATGTTGCCCACAATGGAATTGTCAGATGACAACCTTTGGTCCACCCTGGCCCCAAGCATACAAGACAGTTACAGACAAATTTCTTCACTTTCAGGAAAAATTTCCCTGCTGGAGATAATTCAAGCACACGGTAATCTGCTGGAAAATGCTCCCGAGATACTGGAACAGATGATGCTTGATCTAGAAGATGAGCACTTTGACCAAGATGAAAAATCCAAACATCCAGAGATGAACAACCAACAGAAATGCTACCATTGTAGCAACAAGCAGAGGTTAAAGATCACTTTACTGGCAGCCATGGGCAGGCTGTGTATGGTAAAACCAGCCAAAGTTCAGCCACTGCTTGCCAGGTTAATGGAGTGTTCTATTGAGGATCCAAATCGGAGTGTGCCAGACCGGGCACTTATGTTGTATGGATACTTGTTAGGAAGAACAAAAGATCTCAGTTAAATTATTTAGATAAATTTATCTATCACCATGAAAGCTACTGATTATTTTGTTGATAGATAAAGATTTATATTGGTCACATCATTTGTTGATAAGTAGATGATTTCAGCTGGTCACTTTAAGTTGTTGGTAAGTAGATGATTTCAGCTGGTCACTTTAAGTTGTTGGTAAGTATATGAAGATTTCAACTGGTGACTTAAACTATTTAAGTTGTTGCAGACTATGGAGAGAATTGATTAACTTAAATTGTTGTAAGTTGTTGCAGACTATGGAGAGAATTGATTAACTTAAATTGTTGTTAAGTTGTTGCAGACTATGGAGAGAATTGATTAACTTAAATTGTTGTTAAGTTGTTGCAGACTATGGAGAGAATTGATTAACTTAAATTGTTGTAAGTTGTTGCAGACTATGGAGAGAATTGATTAACTTAAATTGTTGTAAGTTGTTGCAGACTATGGAGAGAGATGACTAAACCTGTGTATGATTTGTGCTGTATTTTTAACATTGATTAACTTAAATTGTTGTAAGTTGTTGCAGACTGTGGAGAGAGATGACTAAACCTGTGTATGATTTGTGCTGTATTTTTAACATTCTTATTTTGGCACGCAGACAACATGAGCTAAACATGTTTTGAGCATAATAGATAAACTGAATTTATTGTTTGTAATAATAGATAGCCTAAATTAATTATTTTCAGCATAATGTGCAGGAAACTCTTTACTGTAGAGAGCAGAACAACACAACTCCTTCAGATCATCAGAGGAAGTACTCACCCTCAGACAAATGTTTTGGCCCTATTAAACTGACACTGGGGGGGGGGGGTCCTCTGGGTCATGACTCCTGGTGATCTTGTGAGTTATTCCCTCCCCCCCCCCCCCCCAGTCTGGAATTGAATCTGCAATCTTCCAATTGGCACTGCACTTCAAAGTGCATCTTAGCGATTTAGCTAAGGAGAATAATAACAGATAAAAACAGATGAGCTAAATTTATTATTCAAAGATGAATGTTGTTTATATAAGTATATAAGATAGCCTGAAGATTGATGAGAATCACATAAGAACATGACAAATGTTTCCTGTGATAAAATGAATATAATCACTTGTATTCACCTTTTTTTTTGTTCAGTATTCAAATTCTAGAATTTACTTATGGTGGAACCCTAAGTAAAGGTTCTCAACCAAAAATTAAACATTTTATTTAAAATTTGACTGTGACATTTCGTGCACCACCCTATATATACTGTTAAAAAAAAACAAAACGCAACACTACTGTAGTCGTAATGGACACCAAAATTCAAACCTGTATCAAAATTTTATTTCACAGAATTAATGTTTAAATCTTGGCATGAAGAAACTTTAGTTCATTAAATTTGGTTTGGACTTTTATTATTTGCACTTGAGGCCTCCGTCAAAGAACGATATTTCCTTGACATGGATCCAATTAGCCGTTGGATCTGTTGTTGTGGGGTGGCTGCCCACTCCTCCCGCAGTGCAAGAGACAACTGTTGGAGAATGGTTGGTGCCACGTCTCGCTGGTGGACTTGTCTATTGAGTTCATTTCATAAGTGTTCTGTTGGGTTCATGTCTGATGACATGGATGGCCACTGAGTGGTCTGGATGTTGTTGTTAGCGAGGAACTGGGTGGTGAGTTGTGCCACATGAGGTCAGGCGTTATCCTGCTGAAAAATCGACCCTGGTGCAGCCAGAAGTGGAAGGACGTGAGAACGAAGAATTTCAGTGACGTATCATTGTGCATTCAGGCGTCCTTCAATTTGCACAAGGTCACTTTTTCCCATGAAGTTTATCGCCTCCCACACCAGTACACCACCATGTGGATGAGTCTCATCCACACAGTTCTGGCCATAGCGCTCAAGGACTCTGCGGTAAACTCTTCTCTATCTGTTGTGTCGTTGGAGCAGAAAGAATGATTCATCACTAAACCAAACCCTTCTTCAATCATTCACAACGGTCCATTGATGATGCTGGTTTGTCCATTGCGGTCGGTTCTGGTGATGTCGGTCCATAAGAACAGGAGCTCTCTAGGGTCTTCTAGCTCAAAGACCAGCGTCATGCAGCTGGTTCCTGACCATTTGGTCTGAAATTCAACAAGCTGCTGTCATTGACTGGACTGTTGAGGACGCAGATGCAAATTGATTCCTGAGGTGACGCAGCCGTATGAGGCAGTCTTCGGCAGGAGTTGTGACTATGAATCTTCCACTGCGCAGCCGGTCTGTAACTGAGCCAGTTTCTTGATATCGTCTCCAAAGGTGACTAATGGTGCTTCTAACTACATTAAATTGTCCGGCCACTATACGTTGTGACTTTCAAGTCTGTAAACATCCAGTGATGATGAGTTGTTCTTCTGTAGTAAGATGAGCCATACTTGCGCACTGAATTTTCAAATGAATTGATTCGAGGAGTGTCAATCTTTTATAGATATTCAATAACATGGTCAGTGGGTTTTTGTGTTCGGTAAGTTTCATGGGATTCTCATGAACCTGTCATGAGTTATTGTCAAAAATGCTGTTTTGACTAGTGTCACTTTTCTGTGCTCATGAATCATCTGGTGAGTACAGTTCAGGTCAGCACATGAAGTTGATGTCTAAGTGAATGTTTCAAGCAATTTGCTCTCGTCTGATTAGCAAACTTCAGTTTAAATCGCAACATCGTATTTGTTGCGTTTCTTTTTTTTTATCAGTATATAAGGGCATCCTGGTTAACCGAGTGGTTAGGCGCTCGGTTTACTAATCCTGTGGTACCAGATTCAAGTCCCAGCAGTGGAATTTTTTTCTGGTACACACCAAAAAAGGTTCTGGGGTCCTCCCAGCCTCTAAGAACATGTACCAGAGAATTCTGGGAAGGAAAATGTGGCCAAGCATGATACCGACCACTTTACACTTTCATGTGCCGAAGGTCGTGGAAATAAGGGCTTACCACCATATCCCCAACATGCCTTAATAGCATGAAAAAGTAGTGTTAGCACTTGAGAACCGCTACATTCAAGATTATGGGACACTGGAACCACATGGTTTGAACTTGTTATTTAGCTACACATAATCTTCCACAATCATACTCATTCTCACCTGTTGCACTTTGTTTAGACTCCTCATGCACCATCACATTGCTGCTCCTTTACCACAATGATAATCATTCATTTCACCTTCTCTTATATAGACTACCATCCCTTCCCTTGTCCACTATCTAAAATTATAATTCCTTATCTATTTGCGACTATGTAACACTACTTTTCACTCCTTTAAGAGCATTGTCTATGGTTACTGACTCTCCAATCACCCCTGTTCTTTGTAGAATTCTCTGCTCTTTCTCTGTGCATCCCTTTTCTCTCAACATTTCTTACACTTAAATCATGCACTATTTTACGCTTTTCACAACGCATGCGCCATGTTTTATGTTGAATGCACAAACCAAGAATTATTTGAAAGCGGTTTAAAATATTCAGATAAGTTTTGTTCTAATTATATTTCTTGATTAATTTTTTCATTTGTTGTTAATGAAATAAAGTTTTATGTCATCCTATACTTGTCTCCTCTCTTTGATTCTTCGTCCTGTATGTGTTTGTATGATTAAGGCTCGCACCGAAACATCACGACTTTGTATTTGTTAAATAATAAGCTGTTCCTACTTTTTTTGCATCTCTGATTGACCTTTTCTTGTTGTTCCCTGTCATTATGAAATCAGTCTTGTTTCTGCAGATCAAATCATTCCATATATATATTTGGGACTCTTGTTTAAAGAATGTATTTGTGTTTAAAAAAAAAAAAAAAAAAGGTCATGCGGCTGCAGAGTTCTAGGAGTCTTTTATCATTTTATTTTCTGACGCATTGTTGGTTACCATAGTAACCCAGGAGATATGCTATTTCTGTTCTACATGTTCATAATCTTGAAGCCCCCATAAATATTTTACTAGTTGCTTATGTTGCTTAATGTATCGTGGAAGCTGTCAAAAAAACTTCGCATTCTTCCTCCATATCAGGTGCATTGCCAGAAGCATATATTTGGACATAAGTTGTGGTCTTCTCATATTTTCTTTTGACAGTTATTCTTTCTGATATATATTTTGCTTCCAGGATTTTGCCAGCAGCGGTTGGTTCTTTGCTCTTTCTTGTTCACTCACTCTGCAGTATAGGAATACATAATATTGATGTACTTGTATATTTGCAGCCTTCACCTGTAAGTTTGGTGTCAGCAACTCCCATAATTTTTATGTTTCTCTTTTTTTCATTCTCTCCACTAATTCATCATTTTCGTTTATACTGCATATATTGATAGTACATACTTTAGAAATCACTTTTTTTTCTCTTTGTAGCTTAATGATTCCAAGTCATTTTTCTTTTACGAGTATATCAGTCCGTCTGTTCTTCCTGTTTTCTATGAGCGGTAAAGAGATCCACCTCCAGCTTTCTGGACCTTGTCATGGTTTGAGGGCAGAATTTAATCCGCGGTCTCTCTGAGCGAGGCTGAGCCCCGTTAGCCACTAGCCCCCTGTTATACAAACGAGTTCATGTTTTGGTCAGCCATATATTAGTCATATGTTATAGAATCCCCATATGATAGGGGATAGTCTATGTTTTGCTTAGTCATAAATTACTGTTAACATAGTTCTTGATTAGTTCTGGCTGACTCTGCCAAAAGGCAGGGTCTCTTCTGATCCTCCATATTAAATATCTTTGACCAGAAATATTACATTTTGATTTGAAAGATAAAAAAATATTACCTGAAGACTTGAACTGAGAAAGTATGAATTTAAAAACAACTAATCAGGATGCTGAACAAGTCACACATAATAAAATATCTACAGATGAGTGGATTCAGTAAGAAATAAATTCTCAAGTTTTACTTGTCAACTAATACTAACACTCAGCCAAGTGTAAATTTCAGTTAAGATGTTCCTCCCAACACTGGTGTCAGGTACATATTTTCTGAGACAGATCTAGCCAACACCAGTGTCAGGTACACATTTTCAGAGACAGTTCTACCCAACACTAGTGCCAGGTACACATTTTCAGAGACAATTTTACCAATATTAGTGTCAGGTACCTATTTTAACAGATGTTTCTGACTCACAATTTCAGATGAATGTTTGCACACCATTCACTTCATATCCCAACACTATATACTGACATACAGGTACTATGTGTGAGTTATTTGTCTTAATATAGGTACTACATATGAGTTATTTGTCTTACATATAGCTATTACATGAGAGTATTTGTCTTACATACAGGTAATATGTGTGAGTTATTTGTCTTACATATAGGTATTACATGTGAGTATTTGTCTTACATACAGGTACTATGTGTGAGTTATTTGTCTTACATACAGGTATTACATGAGAGTATTTGTCTTACATACAGGTACTATGTGTGAGTTATTTGTCTTACATATAGGTATTACATGTGAGTATTTGTCTTACATACAGGTACTACATGTGAGTATTTGTCTTACATATAGGTATTACATGTGAGTATTTGTCTTACATACAGGTATTACATGTGAGTATTTGTCTTACATATAGGTATTAAATATGAGTATTTGTCTTACACACGGGTACTTTGTGTGAGTTATTTGTCTTACATACAGGTATCACATGTGAGTTATTTGTCTTACATACAGGTATTACATGTATTTGTCTTACATCCTGTGACAGGGACACACATAAAAGTGACCAATTTTCTTCATACATACAGTAAAAAACAATCAGTTTATTATCTTCATACATACAGTAAAAAACAATCAGTTTATTAACAAACTGTTTGATAATTACACTGTTTTGAAAAGGACAACACATTACAATGTGATGTATCCAAAATAGCATAACACTGTTTAGTACTCAGTTTAAAATCTAAATTTCTGGCAAATCTTCACTGCTTTTATATTCCCTGCTGGCAGCTGCTGGAACTGTGGCAACTTGTACCGAGTTGATTACAAGCATTGTGTACATCTCTCTGAACACTGGCATGTGAAAATAAAAAAGAAAAAGTTGTACGTTTGGTACAGAATGTTAGATTTCATCATGAAACTGTTAAAACAATCATTTGACGCTACTGTTAGTTAGGAAGGGGCCGCTACTGTTTGTTTGTTAGTTAGAAAGGGCCCACTACTGTTTGCTAGTTAGAAAGGGCCCACTACTGTTTGTTAGTTAGGAAGGGCTATCAGCCCATGCCTTCCAGACACACCCACAGTGTTTAAGTTATAAAGCTGTTCCTACTTTTTTCCTAGTTTATACATTCTGGTATCACAGCTTTGCTGTGGTGCTTCGTGTACAGCTGTATATTTATACACTAATTATTGTGAGTCAATGAATCTATGACATCTACAGGGATCTGAGCTACTGCTGTCCTAGAATGTCAGCCTGAATTTTCTTTAGCCTGTTTGTGGAGTCAGCCAAGACGCATGCTCGGCTTGCAACCTGAGGCAGCTCAGAGCTTCTGTCACAGCCATGGCTTCCAGCATCCCCTGGTTGCTGCAGCTAAAGTACTGCTGGCTTCTTTCTCTATTTTGATATCTCAAGAGCCAGGCGCACCTCCAGCCTCAGACCACTGATCTTTAGTGTTTTCACTGACCAGTGCTTTGACCTCGCCATCCACTGCAGCAGAAATATGTTCTTTTTTTTTTTGTCTACATCTTCTGTCAAGTGTAACATGAACAGACAGAACCATTTTGAAGTTTGGTAATGCAGGTGCTCATTCCCACCCAGGATCTGTACTATTCACAAAAGGGCACACCTCATGGATCTTCCACATGGCTCATCCGTGATTTTCCTCTCTTCGGCCTGTTTCCTTTTGCTCTTACCAGTTTACTGTTAAGTGAGTGTGCCTTGTCTGTGCTTATTTTGAGCTGTGACCGTGCCCTGGCCAATTTTACTCTGCTGCCCTTAGAACATCTAGCAGATATCTCATGGCCTTGCAGGATGTGCTTCCGGTGCATCCAAGAATAATACACACTGTTCTCTATTCTCTCAAGCCTTCCTGTCTGTTTGGGGCTGAGTGTTAGAACTGCCAGTGCATAATCAATCACTAAGAGGAATGACCTCTGATATAAGACAACCAGCAGCAGCTGTTCACAGTTTCCTGTTGGCATTATTTTTATTACAGCTAATCCTTTCCTGGCTTTAGTTGTGATGCGATCTACATGATCTCTGAATCCCAAGCTATGTTCAAACCTTATGCCAGATACTTCAAGTTAGATTTTTCAAGTGTCCAAACAGAAGTTGGCCACAGGCACTGGTTTGTTAACAAGATGGTTATTTAAGGAGAACCACGTCACAGTTGCTTTGCCGGGTTTGCCATTGCCTAAGAGGTGCTGCACCAGGTTGACATGTGGCCTAACTCTTCATGCAGCTTCTGAACAAAACTCTGTCTTTGTCCTGTCTGTATACCAGAATGTTGTCTGTCTTTGTCCTGTCTGTATACCAGAATGTTGTCTGTCTTTGTCCTGTCTGTATACCAGAATGTTGTCTATCTTTGTCCTGTCTGTATACCAGAATGTTGTCTGTCTTTGCCCTGTCTGTATACCAGAATGTTGTCTGTCTTTGCCCTGTCTGTATACCAGAATGTTGTCTGTCTTTGTCCTGTCTGTATAACAGAATGTTGTCTATCTTTGTCCTGTCTGTATACCAGAATGTTGTCTGTCTTTGTCCTGTCTGTATACCAGAATGTTGTCTGTCTTTGCCCTGTCTGTATACCAGAATGTTGTCTGTCTTTGTCCTGTCTGTATAACAGAATGTTGTCTGTCTTTGTCCTGTCTGTATACCAGAATGTTGTCTATCTTTGTCCTGTCTGTATATCAGAATGTTGTCTGTCTTTGCCCTCCTGTCTGTATATCAGAATGTTGTCTGTCTTTGCCCTGTCTGTATACCAGAATGTTGTCTGTCTTTGTCCTGTCTGTATACCAGAATGTTGTCTGTCTTTGCCCTCCTGTCTGTATATCAGAATGCTGCCTGCATGAGCCAGCTGTTTCCCTGTACATTTTAAAAGGACTGGTGATAATGGTGGGGCTTGTGATAGACCATTAGTGACTGTTGTTAGTTCAGATGCCCAGCTGTCACATCTAAATTAGTGACTGTTGTTAGTTCAGATGCCCAGCTGTCACATCTAAGTACTACTTTTCTCTGGTGGAGAGCCACTGATATCCAGTTAACAAGGACTGGTTGGATGTTGCTCCAGCAGCTGTGGAAATGTCAACATTTGCATGCAAAGACTGCAGCACTGTGCCATCTATATACTGTCTTTCAAGTTTCACTTTCCTAGGGGCTGTCTTTTCAGGCAGGTCTGCATGCACTCACCCTGCACCCACCTATCTGTGATGTATTCTTCCCAGGTACCAAGTAGCTGTACAACCGGTCCTGTGGGATGGCACCCCCTTGGATATTGTTTCTGTGTACAGTAAACAGTGGTTCCATATCTGCGCCTGAGTTTGCCAATGTCTTCGTATTGAATGCCATCGAGACCAGGTGCAGACTTTTTGATGCATTTTTAAACTCTATCATCTCTTGTATCACTTCTCACTCGGCTCACATACCACATAGTTTAGCAAGCATGTTTCTTGTAGCTAGCCTCTCATCGAGGTCTTGTGAATTTGTTTGCTTGATGTGTTTCTTGTAGCTAGCCTCTCAGCTAGATCTTGTGAATCTGTTTGCTTGATGTGTTTCTTGTAGCTAGCCTCTCAGCTAGATCTTGTGAATCTGTTTGCTTGATGTTTCTTGTAGCTAGCTCTCAGCTAGGTCTTGTGAATCTGTTTGATATATGTTTCTTGTAGCTAGCCTCTCAGTTAGATCTTGTGAATGTGATACGAGAAGTGATTCACAAGTTCTCGGCATAAGGTACAATGGATTACTTGCGGACTTTTTTTTTTGTTATTTCTCAACATAGTCCTCTTGCAAATTTATGCACTTGGTCCCAGCGATCCTGGAGCATACAGATCCCATTTTTGTAAAAGTCAGCATCTTGTGCCAGCAGAAAGTGGTCTACAGCATGAATATGATGAAATGCATCATATGAAGCAAATTTGTGACAACCGAGCTCCTTTTTGAGTTTGCTAAACAGGTAATAGTCCGAAGAGGTCAAATCTGGGGAATAAGGAGGATGTTCAAGAAGCTGGAAGCTGAATTCATGAATGGCAGCCATTGCCACCGCTGACTTGTGAACTGAGCATTATCTTGCTGAAAGATGACGCCTCTCGTCGATTTGACCTGCGGTTGCTTCACTAGATTAGTGTAACAGGCCCCGGTGACCGTTCTGCCCTTTTGAAGATAGTCTAACAATAGCACACCTTCTGAATCCCAAAAGATGGAAGCCATCACTTTGTCTGCAGACAGAACCACCCTTGCTTTCTTTGGAGGTGGGGATCCATGATGTTTAAACTGCTTTGACTGTTCTTTGGTTTGTGGTTGAAAATGATGAATCCAAGTCTCATCCATAGTCACAAATTGCTGAAGAAACTTTTCAGGATCTGCAGAAAAATGGCCAAGATTGTCTCTTGACATGTTGAGACGCTGTCATTTGTGATCAGCTCCAAGAAGTTTCAGGACCCATTGAGGAGAGACCTTTGTCATTTGAAGATCATTGTGAATAATGGCACGAACACATTCCTGGGATATGCACAACTCAGTAGCAATGTACCGCTCAGTTAGTCATCGATCCTCCAATATCAAGTCGTGGTTTCATCGGTGGTTACCGTTCTTGGTCTTCCTGGATGGGGATCATTTTCCAGACTCTCCCTTCCATGTTTGAATTGAGCTGCCCATTTCTTCACTGTGCTGTAAGAAGGGGAACTCTCCCCTGGAGTCTCTACCATATCCTCATGGATCTCCTTCGATGATAAGCCCTTGATGCAGAGGTAGTGAATGACTGCTTGATGAGAAAACTGTATCCATTTTCTCAATTTCTGCCACCCCTTACCACTTCGTAGCCTGTAAAAAAATATTGGCTGCAGTTAATTTCTTGAAACTTGGTGTTTAATATGTATCAATGAGGAAAAACTGGAAGAAGTGGAGAGTTTTGAATATCTTGGATAACTACTAACTAATAATAGAGATACAATGAGGGAAATTAAAAGGAGGACATCTATCGCTCTTCAGAAAGTAAAACAAATAAAGAATCTGTGGAGAGGAGCAGACAGAACCACAAAAATAAGATTTTTAAGGGCATGCATCTTTCCCATAGCAACATATGCCTGTGAGACCTGTTCACTTAACAAAACAGCTGAGAAACACATAAATGCCTTTGAATGTAAATGCTACAGAAGAGTTCTCCAAATATCGTGGACACAAAAAAGAACAAATATATCTATACTACAAGAGCTTAATACTGAAGAAGGCTGGCTAGTAAAGAGGATTAAAGAGAGAAAACTTAAATATTTTGGACACATTAAACGTCATGATAATTTAGAGAAGACCGTATTGGAAGGATACATAATGGGAAAAAGAAAAAGAGGAAGACCAAGACGAAGATGGCTGCAAGACATCGTTGACGATCTGGAAATGGATGCAACAGCAGCAGGCCATCTTGCTCACAACCGAGAGGCCTACAGGAGTGCTGTTTGGGAGGCAAAGTTCCGCAAGGGACATGCAAATGAATGAATGAATGAATGAATGGTGTTTAATCTTACATTAACATAATCTACAAATGCATCTAATATCAGCTGTGTGTTTCAAGTATTTGTACCGTATGCAGAGAACTTATCAATCATCCCTCATATATGTTTCTTGTAGCTAGCGTCTCAACTAGGTCATGTGAATATGTTTGTTTGATATGTTTCTTGTAGCTAGCCTCTCAACTAGGTCATGTGATCTGTTTGATATATGTTTCTTGTAGCTAGTCTCTCAACTAGGTCATGTGATCTGTTTGATATATGTTTCTTGTAGCTAGCCTCTCAACTAGGTCATGTGATCTGTTTGATATATGTTTCTTGTAGCTAGTCTCTCAACTAGGTCATGTGATCTGTTTGATATATGTTTCTTGTAGCTAGTCTCTCAGCTAGGTCTTGTGAATATGTCTGTTTGATATATCATGTGAAGAATGCTTTTTTTTTTTATCTTCATCAGAAGATGATGTTACAGTTCTAGATCTGAGCATAAAACTGTTAAAATAATCATCTAATCTTAATGTTTTAGATTTATGGACAGGAAATGGTTATAAAGAGGTGTGAGACAAGGATGTCTTCTGTCTCCAGACCTCTTCTCTTCATACAGTGAAGTAATAATGAGAGAAATCAAGGTGGAGTAAAGACTGAAGAAAAGAAAGTAAACAACATCAGATAACACAGTACTGATAGCAGAGAGTAGGAAAACCTTACAAAAACTCCTAGACAAAGTCACAGATAACATAGTACTGATAGCAGAGAGTAGGAAAACCTTACAAAAACTCCTAGACAAAGTCACAGATAACATAGTACTGATAGCAGAGAGTAGGAAAACCTTACAAAAACTCCTAGACAAAGTCACAGATAACACAGTACTGATAGCAGAGAGTAAGAAAACCTTACAAAAACTCCTAGACAAAGTCACAGATAACACAGTACTGATAGCAGAGAGTAAGAAAACCTTACAAAAACTCCTAGACAAAGTCACAGATAACATAGTACTGATAGCAAAGAGTAAGAAAACCTTACAAAAACTCCTAGACAAAGTCACAGATAACACAGTACTGATAGCAGAGAGTAGGAAAACCTTACAAAAACTCCTAGACAAAGTCACACAAGCACAAAAAATGGGTTAAACAGCAATAAAACAGAAGTAATGGTGATATCGGCAACATAAGACAAACGCAGAGGATTACAATGGACCCTTGACACAGTGCTGGAGGACCTTGACTTTGCTGACGACATTTGTCTATTATCAAGCAGTCACAAAGATATGCAAGATAAAATAAACAAGCTAACTCAGAATGCAAACAACATAGGACTAAAGATCAACGTAGGAAAGACAAAGTTAATGAAGCAAAATGTGAACAACAGAAATGTACTCAGAGTAGATAACAAGTTAGTGGAGGAGGTCAACGAATTTGTATACCTTGGCAGCAGAGTAGTAGAAAATGGAGACAGCACAGAGGACATCAACAGCAGACTTACTAGAGCAAACCAGGCTTTTACAATGCTGCAGAATATATGGAAATAAAAAAAACTAAGCATAAAAAAAGCAGAAAAAAAGGCGAAGGACAGGCATTTGTGGAAAACCCTTGCGGAAGCCCCATGTGCCCTGGGCACTTAAGGTTCAGAGAGAGAGAGAGAGAATGGTGATATCCAAGATATCAGAATGCAGAATTATAGCACATGAGAAGATATTAAAACAGATCAACAGATACAAATATTTAGGTACAGTCATAACATCTGACGGTAGGTTCACTGAAGAAGTCAGAACCAGGATAGCAATTACAAAGACAGCTTTTGGAAAAATGACGAACATATTAACAAATCAAAAACTGTCATCGGAAATAAGAAAGAGAGTTCTAAGATGCTATGTAGAACATATTCTACTTTATGCAAGTTAAACACTGATCTTGAATAAACAATCAGAACAAAGAATAAAGACTACTGAAAAGTGGTTACTAAGAAGGATGCTCTGCATACCATGGACAGCCAGAGAGACAAATGAAGAAGTATTATAGCAGGCAAAAGAATATCTCAAACTGGTGTCATATGTAAGAAAAAGACAATCAGAAGTTTCTCGGACACATCAGCTGACGTGAAGGTCTCAAAAAACTGGTTATGAGTGGAAAAGTAAATGAGAAAAGACAGAGAGGGTGAAGAAGACAGACTTATCCAGATGGCCTGACTGCATGGTTTAGTGTGAGAAGAAGAAGACAGACTTATCCAGATGGCCTGACTGCATGGTTTGATGTGAGAAGAAGAAGACAGACTTATCCAGATGGCCTGACTGCATGGTTTGGTGTGAGAAGAAGAAGACAGACTTATCCAGATGGCCTGACTGCATGGTTTGTTGTGAGAAGAAGAAGACAGACTTATCCAGATGGCCTGACTGCATGGTTTGATGTGAGAAGAAGAAGACAGACTTATCCAGATGGCCTGACTGCATGGTTTGTTGTGAGAAGAAGAAGACAGACTTATCCAGATGGCCTGACTGCATGGTTTGGTGTGAGAAGAAGAGACAGACTTATCCAGATGGCCTGACTGCATGGTTTGTTGTGAGAAGAAGAAGACAGACTTATCCAGATGGCCTGACTGCATGGTTTGATGTGAGAAGAAGAAGACAGACTTATCCAGATGGCCTGACTGCATGGTTTGTTGTGAGAAGAAGAAGACAGACTTATCCAGATGGCCTGACTGCATGGTTTGGTGTGAGAAGAAGAAGACAGACTTATCCAGATGGCCTGACTGCATGGTTTGGTGTGAGAAGAAGAAGACAGACTTATCCAGATGGCCTGACTGCATGGTTTGATGTGAGAAGAAGAAGACAGACTTATCCAGATGGCCTGACTGCATGGTTTGATGTGAGAAGAAGACAGACTTATCCAGATGGCCTGACTGCATGGTTTGATGTGAGAAGAAGAAGACAGACTTATCCAGATGGCCTGACTGCATGGTTTGATGTGAGAAGAAGAAGACAGACTTATCCAGATGGCCTGACTGCATGGTTTGTTGTGAGAAGAAGAAGACAGATTTATCCAGATGGCCTGACTGCATGGTTTGGTGTGAGAAGAAGAAGACAGACTTATCCAGATGGCCTGACTGCATGGTTTGATGTGAGAAGAAGAAGACAGACTTATCCAGATGGCCTGACTGCATGGTTTGATGTGAGAAGAAGAAGACAGACTTATCCAGATGGTCTGACTGTATGGTTTGGTGTGAGAAGAAGAAGACAGACTTATCCAGATGGCCTGACTGCATGGTTTGGTGTGAGAAGAAGAAGACAGACTTATCCAGATGGTCTGACTGTATGGTTTGGTGTGAGAAGAAGAAGACAGACTTATCCAGATGGCCTGACTGCATGGTTTGGTGTGAGAAGAAGAAGACAGACTTATCCAGATGGCCTGACTGCATGGTTTGGTGTGAGAAGAAGAAGACAGACTTATCCAGATGGCCTGACTGCATGGTTTGTTGTGAGAAGAAGAAGACAGACTTATCCAGATGGCCTGACTGTATGGTTTGGTGTGAGAAGAAGAAGACAGACTTATCCAGATGGCCTGACTGCATGGTTTGGTGTGAGAAGAAGAAGACAGACTTATCCAGATGGGCTGACTGCATGGTTTAGTGTGAAAAACAACTGAACTGATTCGAGACATGGAAGATAGAGAGAGAGAGATGACCACCGACACCCATCAGCACAGCACTAATCTGATCTGATTTGTATGGTTATAAAGTAATATTTAGTAATTTGTTCAGAAATAATCCAGCACTGGATATGACAAACTGTGCATAGTGCAGTTAAATTATGAAGGTTGCTCAGTAACTTGGTCTAGCAGGTAAATAGGTAGGGTCAGTCAGTCATTTGCATGTCCCTTGCAGAACTTTTGCCTACCTAATAGTTCTCCTGTAGGCTTCTCGGTTGTAAGCAAGATGCCCTGCTGTTGATGTGTCCATTCGCAGATCATCAACAATCTTTGCTTTGGTCTTCTTCTATTTCTTTTTCCCATTATGTACCCTTCCAAGACAGTCTTATCTAAATTCTCATGGTGTTTAATATGTCCAAAATATTTAAATTTTTTCTCTTTAATATTCCTTACTAGCCAACCTTCTTCAATATTAAGTTCTTGTAGTATGGATATATTTATTGTTTTTTGTGTCCATTATATTTTAAGTTCTTGTAGTATGGATTATTTGTTCTTTTTTGTGACCATGATATTTGAAAAACTCTGCTGTAGCATTCAAAGTCATTTATGTGTTTCTCAGCTGTTTTGTTAAGTGTCCAGGTCTCACAGGCATATGTTGCGATGGGAAAGATGTATGCCCTTAAAAATCTTATTTTCGTAGCTCTGTCTGTTCCTCTCCACAGATTTTTTAATTGTTTTAATTTTTGAAGAGCGATAGATGTCCTCCTTTTAATTTCCCTCATTGTATCTCCATTATTAGTTAGTAATGATCCAAGATATTCAAAACTCTCCACCTCATTTTTTTCTCACTGATATATATTTCTGCCTTGTTTGTTTTGTCAGTTATCATCAATTTAGTTTTCTTTCCATTAAGACAGAGGTTTTGCTCTTAACTGTTCTTACAGATGGACATAATTAGTTTTTTCATTCCCTTCTATGTTGTGGACAGTAATAATGGCAGGCTGTGTAACAAAAAATGTAAAGATAGCTACATACTTCCATCACAAATCCTGGACTTCATTACTGCACACATTGCTGTTGGCATGACAGTAGTGTCCACAACCAACAAAGAAGAAGCATAACAGAGGCATCATGTCAGCATGGTAAGCTTTTGTATGTCTGGTTCAAGCAGGATGCATGTGTTACAGATGTGGTTCAAGCAGAATGCATGTGTTACAGATGTGGTTCAAGCAGGATGCATGTGTTACAGATGTGGTTCAAGCAGGATGCATGTGTTACAGATGTGGTTCAAGCAGAATGCATGTGTTACAGATGTGGTTCAAGCAGGATGCATGTGTTACAGATGTGGTTCAAGCAGGATGCATGTGTTACAGATGTGGTTCAAGCAGGATGCATGTGTTAGAGATGTGGTTCAAGCAGAATGCATGTGTTACAGATGTAGTTCAAGCAGAATGCATGTGTTACAGATGTGGTTCAAGCAGAATGCATGTGTTACAGATGTGGTTCAAGCAGAACGCATGTGTTACAGATGTGGTTCAAGCAGAATGCATGTGTTAGAGATGTGGTTCAAGGAGGTTGTATGCCTACTTATCATGTGGATTTCAATTCCCAATAAACTTTGTGTTCATTCATAATAAATCAATAAGAAAACTTGTTGAACTGGTCAGCAATGTGTCCCTCTCATTTGCATGTCCCTTGCAGAACTTTTGCCTACCTAATAGTTCTCCTGTAGGCTTCTCGGTTGTAAGCAAGATGCCCTGCTGTTGATGTGTCCATTCGCAGATCATCAACAATCTTTGCTTTGGTCTTCTTCTATTTCTTTTTCCCATTATGTACCCTTCCAAGACAGTCTTATCTAAATTCTCATGGTGTTTAATATGTCCAAAATATTTAAATTTTTTCTCTTTAATATTCCTTACTAGCCAACCTTCTTCAATATTAAGTTCTTGTAGTATGGATATATTTATTGTTTTTTGTGTCCATTATATTTTAAGTTCTTGTAGTATGGATTATTTGTTCTTTTTTGTGACCATGATATTTGAAAAACTCTGCTGTAGCATTCAAAGTCATTTATGTGTTTCTCAGCTGTTTTGTTAAGTGTCCAGGTCTCACAGGCATATGTTGCGATGGGAAAGATGTATGCCCTTAAAAATCTTATTTTCGTAGCTCTGTCTGTTCCTCTCCACAGATTTTTTAATTGTTTTAATTTTTGAAGAGCGATAGATGTCCTCCTTTTAATTTCCCTCATTGTATCTCCATTATTAGTTAGTAATGATCCAAGATATTCAAAACTCTCCACCTCATTTTTTTCTCACTGATATATATTTCTGCCTTGTTTGTTTTGTCAGTTATCATCAATTTAGTTTTCTTTCCATTAAGACAGAGGTTTTGCTCTTAACTGTTCTTACAGATGGACATAATTAGTTTTTTCATTCCCTTCTATGTTGTGGACAGTAATAATGGCAGGCTGTGTAACAAAAAATGTAAAGATAGCTACATACTTCCATCACAAATCCTGGACTTCATTACTGCACACATTGCTGTTGGCATGACAGTAGTGTCCACAACCAACAAAGAAGAAGCATAACAGAGGCATCATGTCAGCATGGTAAGCTTTTGTATGTCTGGTTCAAGCAGGATGCATGTGTTACAGATGTGGTTCAAGCAGAATGCATGTGTTACAGATGTGGTTCAAGCAGGATGCATGTGTTACAGATGTGGTTCAAGCAGGATGCATGTGTTACAGATGTGGTTCAAGCAGAATGCATGTGTTACAGATGTGGTTCAAGCAGGATGCATGTGTTACAGATGTGGTTCAAGCAGGATGCATGTGTTACAGATGTGGTTCAAGCAGGATGCATGTGTTAGAGATGTGGTTCAAGCAGAATGCATGTGTTACAGATGTAGTTCAAGCAGAATGCATGTGTTACAGATGTGGTTCAAGCAGAATGCATGTGTTACAGATGTGGTTCAAGCAGAACGCATGTGTTACAGATGTGGTTCAAGCAGAATGCATGTGTTAGAGATGTGGTTCAAGGAGGTTGTATGCCTACTTATCATGTGGATTTCAATTCCCAATAAACTTTGTGTTCATTCATAATAAATCAATAAGAAAACTTGTTGAACTGGTCAGCAATGTGTCCCTCTTATTTGTTTTTCCCACTTCTTCATGTATAACTAATCCCCTACACAAGTGGTTCCCAACTGGTTGTGCGCAGACTCCCCGGGGTACATGGAACCCTGCCATGTGGGTCCATGGCAAAACCTCAAGGTATCTTGTTCAAGTTTTCCCTGTCAAGTGTGTCAGTGAATCCTGTGTGCAGGAAAGTTTACAAATGGGAACTATTGAACCAGACATGGAAGTCACACTATATTTACGTTGGTTAGCTGTCATACATTTCATATTCTGTTTATTTGTCACAACAAGTAGAAATGTTAATTGCTGTCTTTTCTTAACTACATTATTGTCATTTAAAAAATTCACCAAGTTTGTACTGTGTTTTTTAGTGTAGTGGAGCGCTTATTCATTAAGTTACATTGCAAAGCATATAGCTACCGTACAGACGTATGAGGGTCTGTAGCCTGGATTTTGAAACAGTAGGGGCTCCATAGACTTTTGTTAACTGGGAAACACTGCCCCACACTATGCATATAAACACACTGATTCCTATATCCCCTGGGAACCACTTCCCCACACTATGCATATAAACACACTGATTCCTATATCCCCTGGGAACCACTTCCCCACACTATGCATATAAACACACTGATTCCTATATCTCCTGTAGGCTTCTCGGTTGTAAGCAAGATGCCCTGCTGTTGATGTGTCCATTCGCAGATCATCAACAATCTTTGCTTTGGTCTTCTTCTATTTCTTTTTCCCATTATGTACCCTTCCAAGACAGTCTTATCTAAATTCTCATGGTGTTTAATATGTCCAAAATATTTAAATTTTTTCTCTTTAATATTCCTTACTAGCCAACCTTCTTCAATATTAAGTTCTTGTAGTATGGATATATTTATTGTTTTTTGTGTCCATTATATTTTAAGTTCTTGTAGTATGGATTATTTGTTCTTTTTTGTGACCATGATATTTGAAAAACTCTGCTGTAGCATTCAAAGTCATTTATGTGTTTCTCAGCTGTTTTGTTAAGTGTCCAGGTCTCACAGGCATATGTTGCGATGGGAAAGATGTATGCCCTTAAAAATCTTATTTTCGTAGCTCTGTCTGTTCCTCTCCACAGATTTTTTAATTGTTTTAATTTTTGAAGAGCGATAGATGTCCTCCTTTTAATTTCCCTCATTGTATCTCCATTATTAGTTAGTAATGATCCAAGATATTCAAAACTCTCCACCTCATTTTTTTCTCACTGATATATATTTCTGCCTTGTTTGTTTTGTCAGTTATCATCAATTTAGTTTTCTTTCCATTAAGACAGAGGTTTTGCTCTTAACTGTTCTTACAGATGGACATAATTAGTTTTTTCATTCCCTTCTATGTTGTGGACAGTAATAATGGCAGGCTGTGTAACAAAAAATGTAAAGATAGCTACATACTTCCATCACAAATCCTGGACTTCATTACTGCACACATTGCTGTTGGCATGACAGTAGTGTCCACAACCAACAAAGAAGAAGCATAACAGAGGCATCATGTCAGCATGGTAAGCTTTTGTATGTCTGGTTCAAGCAGGATGCATGTGTTACAGATGTGGTTCAAGCAGAATGCATGTGTTACAGATGTGGTTCAAGCAGGATGCATGTGTTACAGATGTGGTTCAAGCAGGATGCATGTGTTACAGATGTGGTTCAAGCAGAATGCATGTGTTACAGATGTGGTTCAAGCAGGATGCATGTGTTACAGATGTGGTTCAAGCAGGATGCATGTGTTACAGATGTGGTTCAAGCAGGATGCATGTGTTAGAGATGTGGTTCAAGCAGAATGCATGTGTTACAGATGTAGTTCAAGCAGAATGCATGTGTTACAGATGTGGTTCAAGCAGAATGCATGTGTTACAGATGTGGTTCAAGCAGAACGCATGTGTTACAGATGTGGTTCAAGCAGAATGCATGTGTTAGAGATGTGGTTCAAGGAGGTTGTATGCCTACTTATCATGTGGATTTCAATTCCCAATAAACTTTGTGTTCATTCATAATAAATCAATAAGAAAACTTGTTGAACTGGTCAGCAATGTGTCCCTCTTATTTGTTTTTCCCACTTCTTCATGTATAACTAATCCCCTACACAAGTGGTTCCCAACTGGTTGTGCGCAGACTCCCCGGGGTACATGGAACCCTGCCATGTGGGTCCATGGCAAAACCTCAAGGTATCTTGTTCAAGTTTTCCCTGTCAAGTGTGTCAGTGAATCCTGTGTGCAGGAAAGTTTACAAATGGGAACTATTGAACCAGACATGGAAGTCACACTATATTTACGTTGGTTAGCTGTCATACATTTCATATTCTGTTTATTTGTCACAACAAGTAGAAATGTTAATTGCTGTCTTTTCTTAACTACATTATTGTCATTTAAAAAATTCACCAAGTTTGTACTGTGTTTTTTAGTGTAGTGGAGCGCTTATTCATTAAGTTACATTGCAAAGCATATAGCTACCGTACAGACGTATGAGGGTCTGTAGCCTGGATTTTGAAACAGTAGGGGCTCCATAGACTTTTGTTAACTGGGAAACACTGCCCCACACTATGCATATAAACACACTGATTCCTATATCCCCTGGGAACCACTTCCCCACACTATGCATATAAACACACTGATTCCTATATCCCCTGGGAACCACTTCCCCACACTATGCATATAAACACACTGATTCCTATATCCCCTGGGAACCACTTCCCCACACTATGCATATAAACACACTGATTCCTATATCCCCTGGGAACCACTGCTCCACACTATGCATATAAACACACTGATTCCTATATCCCCTGGGAAGCACTGCCCCACACTATAAATATAAACACACTGATTCCTATATCCCCTGGGAAGCACTGCCCCACACTATAAATATAAACACACTGATTCCTATATCCCCTGGGAAGCACTGCCCCACACTATAAATATAAACACACTGATTCCTATATCCCCTGGGAAGCACTGCCCCACACTATGCATATAAACACACAGATTCCTATATCCCCTGGGATATCTGATGAATACCAGACAGCAAGCACTGAGAAAATCATCAACAACACAATGTTTGAGCTGCAAGAGTTGACATGTCACATTTTGATCTATACTGGCAAGGAGTTGTGTGAAGAGGTCACATTTTGATCTAAACTGGCAAGGAGCTGTGAATAGGTCACATTCTGATCTATTCTGGCAAAGAGTTGTGTGAAGAGGTCACATTCTGATCTACACTGGCAAGAAGTTGTGAAGAGGTCACATTCTGATCTATTCTGGCAAGGAGTTGTGTGAAGAGGTCACATTCTGATCTACTCTGGCAAGGAGTTGTGTGAAGAGGTCACATTCTGATCTACTCTGGCAAGGAGTTGTGTGAAGAGGTCACATTCTGACCTACTCTGGCAAGGAGTTGTGTGAAGAGGTCACATTCTGATCTACTCTGGCAAGGGGTTGTGTGAAGAGGTCACATTTTAATCTAAACTGGCAAGGAGTTGTGTGAAGAAGACACATTCTGATCTACTCTGGCAAGGAGCTGTGAAGAGGTCACATTCTGATCTACTTTGGCAAGGAGTTGTGTGAAGAGGTCTCATTCTAATCTATTCTGGCAAGGAGTTGTGTGAAGAGGTCTCATTCTAATCTATTCTGGCAAGGAGTTGTGTGAAGAGGTCACATTCTGACCTACTCTGGAAAGGAGTTGTGTGAAGAGGTCACATTCTGATCTACTCTGGCAAGGAGTTGTGTGAAGAGGTCACATTCTGATCTACTCTGGCAAGGAGTTGTGTGAAGAGGTCACATTCTGATCTACTCTGGCAAGGAGTTGTGTGAAGAGGTCACATTCTGATCTACTCTGGCAAGGAGTTGTGTGAAGAGGTCACATTCTGACCTACTCTGGCAAGGAGTTGTGTGAAGAGGTCACATTCTGATCTACTCTGGCAAGGGGTTGTGTGAAGAGGTCACATTTTAATCTAAACTGGCAAGGAGTTGTGTGAAGAAGACACATTCTGATCTACTCTGGCAAGGAGCTGTGAAGAGGTCACATTCTGATCTACTTTGGCAAGGAGTTGTGTGAAGAGGTCTCATTCTAATCTATTCTGGCAAGGAGTTGTGTGAAGAGGTCTCATTCTAATCTATTCTGGCAAGGAGTTGTGTGAAGAGGTCACATTCTGACCTACTCTGGAAAGGAGTTGTGTGAAGAGGTCACATTCTGATCTACTCTGGCAAGGAGTTGTGTGAAGAGGTCACATTCTGATCTACTCTGGCAAGGAGTTGTGTGAAGAGGTCACATTCTGATCTACTCTGGCAAGGAGTTGTGTGAAGAGGTCACATTCTGATCTACTCTGGCAAGGAGTTGTGTGAAGAGGTCACATTCTGACCTACTCTGGCAAGGAGTTGTGTGAAGAGGTCACATTCTGATCTACTCTGGCAAGGGGTTGTGTGAAGAGGTCACATTTTAATCTAAACTGGCAAGGAGTTGTGTGAAGAAGACACATTCTGATCTACTCTGGCAAGGGGTTGTGTGAAGAGGTCACATTTTAATCTAAACTGGCAAGGAGTTGTGTGAAGAAGACACATTCTGATCTACTCTGGCAAGGGGTTGTGTGAAGAAGACACATTCTGATCTACTCTGGCAAGGAGTTGTGTGAAGAAGACACATTCTGATCTACTCTGGCAAGGGGTTGTGTGAAGAGGTCACATTTTAATCTAAACTGGCAAGGAGTTGTGTGAAGAAGACACATTCTGATCTACTCTGGCAAGGAGCTGTGAAGAGGTCACATTCTGATCTACTTTGGCAAGGAGTTGTGTGAAGAGGTCTCATTCTAATCTATTCTGGCAAGGAGTTGTGTGAAGAGGTCACATTCTGACCTACTCTGGAAAGGAGTTGTGTGAAGAGGTCACATTCTGATCTACTCTGGCAAGGAGTTGTGTGAAGAGGTCACATTCTGATCTACTCTGGCAAGGAGTTGTGTGAAGAGGTCACATTCTGATCTACTCTGGCAAGGAGTTGTGTGAAGAGGTCACATTCTGATCTACTCTGGAAAGGAGTTGTGTGAAGAGGTCACATTCTGATCTACTCTGGCAAGGAGTTGTGTGAAGAGGTCACATTCTGATCTACTCTGGCAAGGAGTTGTGTGAAGAGGTCACATTCTGATCTACTTTGGCAAGGAGTTGTGTGAAGAGGTCACATTCTGACCTACTCTGGCAAGGAGTTGTGTGAAGAGGTCACATTTTAATCTAAACTGGCAAGGAGTTGTGTGAAGAAGACACATTCTGATCTACTCTGGCAAGGAGCTGTGAAGAGGTCACATTCTGATCTACTTTGGCAAGGAGTTGTGTGAAGAGGTCTCATTCTAATCTATTCTGGCAAGGAGTTGTGTGAAGAGGTCTCATTCTAATCTATTCTGGCAAGGAGTTGTGTGAAGAGGTCACATTCTGATCTACTCTGGCAAGGAGTTGTGTGAAGTGGTCACATTCTGATCTACACTGGCAAGGAGTTGTGTGAAGAGGTCACATTCTGATCTACACTGGCAAGGAGCTGTGTGAAGAGGTCACATTCTGATCTACACTGGCAAGGAGTTGTGTGAAGAGGTCACATTCTGATCTACTCTGGCAAGGAGCTGTGTGAAGAGGTCACATTCTGACCTACTCTGGCAAGGAGTTGTGTGAAGAGGTCACATTCTGATCTACACTGGCAAGAAGCTGTGAAGAGGTCACATTTTAATCTAAACTGGCAAGGAGCTGTGAAGAGGTCACATTTTAATCTAAACTGGCAAGGAGCTGTGAAGAGGTCACATTTTAATCTAAACTGGCAAGGAGCTGTAAAGAGGTCATATTTTGATCTAAACTGGCAAGGAGTTCTGAAGAGATCACATTCTGATCTATACTGACAAGGAGCTGTGTGAAGAGGTTACATTCTGATCTACACTGGCAAGGAGTTGTGTGAAGAGGTCACATTCTGATCTACACTGGCAAGGAGTTGTGTGAAGAGGTCACATTCTGATCTACACTGGCAAGGAGATGTGCGAGGAGGTTTGGCTCCTGGCTTCTAAATGCCTATAACCAGCATTAGATATATCCAATCTTACCCAGAATATTTTCAGTTTGTAACTTTACAACCCATTTCTGTATGACCAAACTATTTAAACTATCTGATACTTGTGTTCTAGGACTTCTTTGTTTCTCTTCATTTCTGTCCATGATGTGAATTCCCTTCTTCTGTTATATCCACATTTCAAGTGCTTCAGTTTTTCTTTTCCATTTTCATCTTTACTGTCCTTATTTCTGCATGTTGAAGAACAGCACAAGCCTGCCTTCATAAAGTTTTTAGTTTTGTGTACTTTAACACATGCTTGCCTTCATAAAGTTTTTAGTTTTGTGTGCTATAGCACATGCTTGCCTATATAAAGTTTTTAGTTTTGTGTGCTATAGCACATGCCTTCCTATATAAAGTTTTTAGTTTTGTGTGCTTTACCACATGCTTGCCTTCATAAAGTTTTTAGATTTTGTGTGCTTTACCACATGCTTGCCTTCATAAAGTTTTTAGTTTTGTGTGCTTTACCACATGCTTGCCTTCATAAAGTTTTTAGTTTTGTTTGCTTCAACACATGTTTGCCTTCATAAAGTTTTTAGTTTTGTGTGCTTCAACACATGCTTGCCTTCATAAAGTTTTTAGTTTTGTGTGCTTTACCACATGCTTGCCTTCATAAAGTTTTTAGTTTTGTGTGCTACAGCACATGCCTGCCTATATAAAGTTTTTAGTTTTGTGTGCTATAGCACATGCCTGCCTATATAAAGTTTTTAGTTTTGTGTGCTGCCTTCATAAAGTTTTTAGTTTTGTGTGCTATAGCACATGCTTGCCTATATAAAGTTTTTAGTTTTGTGTGCTATAGCACATGCCTTCCTATATAAAGTTTTTAGTTTTGTGTGCTTTACCACATGCTTGCCTTCATAAAGTTTTTAGATTTTGTGTGCTTTACCACATGCTTGCCTTCATAAAGTTTTTAGTTTTGTGTGCTTTACCACATGCTTGCCTTCATAAAGTTTTTAGTTTTGTTTGCTTCAACACATGTTTGCCTTCATAAAGTTTTTAGTTTTGTGTGCTTCAACACATGCTTGCCTTCATAAAGTTTTTAGTTTTGTGTGCTTTACCACATGCTTGCCTTCATAAAGTTTTTAGTTTTGTGTGCTACAGCACATGCCTGCCTATATAAAGTTTTTAGTTTGTGTGCTATAGCACATGCCTGCCTATATAAAGTTTTTAGTTTTGTGTGCTGCCTTCATAAAGTTTTTAGTTTTGTGTGCTATAGCACATGCCTGGCTATATAAAGTTTTTAGTTTTGTGTGCTATAGCACATGCCTACCTATATAAAGTTTTTAGTTTTGTGTGCTTTACCACATGCTTGCCTTCATAAAGTTTTTAGTTTTGTGTGCTATAGCACATGCCTGCCTACATAAAGTTTTTAGTTGTGTGTGCTATAGCACATGCCTGCCTATATAAGTTTTTAGTTTTGTGTGCTGCCTTCATAAAGTTTTTAGTTTTGTGTGCTATAGCACATGCCTGGCTATATAAAGTTTTTAGTTTTGTGTGCTATAGCACATGCCTACCTATATAAAGTTTTTAGTTTTGTGTGCTTTACCACATGCTTGCCTTCATAAAGTTTTTAGTTTTGTGTGCTATAGCACATGCCTGCCTACATAAAGTTTTTAGTTGTGTGTGCTATAGCACATGCCTGCCTATATAAAGTTTTTAGTTTGTGTACTTACAGTGAAATTTCTGGAAATTTTTCCTCTTGCGGTAGACAAACCAGACTCTGTTATGTGAAAGAGTTTTCTCAACAACAGTAGCTTCTACCCGGACAGTATCACGGCTGAAAGTTAAAAACATTACAATATCGTGGTAGATGATGATGATAAAAATGACAATATCATGATAAAAATGATAATCATAACAGTATCACATCTGAAATTAAGAAGAATCACAATATCATGAAACTAGTGTCAAACATTACTATATCATAATTTAACAGTGGTGAAAAATAATGTCATAACTAAATGAAATAATCATGACTGAAAATGATAAACATAATAATAACTGAAAGTAATAAACATGACAATATCATGACTGAATGGAATAGACATGACTAAAAGTAAAAACATGACAATATCACAAGTGAAAGCAAAGAAACATGACAACACCACAAATGAAACAGACTTTTCTGTTGCTGATGTAATTCCCCCATATACATTCATTTACAGTGCAGCTCACAGTGTTTCTCACATGTTTATGTGTGATGAGACTATTCTTTATTTATGCACTCTTAACTATCTGCCTTAAATTTAGAACATTTCTGAAACTAAGCACTGCTTGCCTTCATAAAGTTTTTAGTTTTGTGTGCTATAGCACATGCTTGCCTATATAAAGTTTTTAGTTTTGTGTGCTATAGCACATGCCTTCCTATATAAAGTTTTTAGTTTTGTGTGCTTTACCACATGCTTGCCTTCATAAAGTTTTTAGATTTTGTGTGCTTTACCACATGCTTGCCTTCATAAAGTTTTTAGTTTTGTGTGCTTTACCACATGCTTGCCTTCATAAAGTTTTTAGTTTTGTTTGCTTCAACACATGTTTGCCTTCATAAAGTTTTTAGTTTTGTGTGCTTCAACACATGCTTGCCTTCATAAAGTTTTTAGTTTTGTGTGCTTTACCACATGCTTGCCTTCATAAAGTTTTTAGTTTTGTGTGCTACAGCACATGCCTGCCTATATAAAGTTTTTAGTTTTGTGTGCTATAGCACATGCCTGCCTATATAAAGTTTTTAGTTTTGTGTGCTGCCTTCATAAAGTTTTTAGTTTTGTGTGCTATAGCACATGCCTGGCTATATAAAGTTTTTAGTTTTGTGTGCTATAGCACATGCCTACCTATATAAAGTTTTTAGTTTTGTGTGCTTTACCACATGCTTGCCTTCATAAAGTTTTTAGTTTTGTGTGCTATAGCACATGCCTGCCTACATAAAGTTTTTAGTTGTGTGTGCTATAGCACATGCCTGCCTATATAAAGTTTTTAGTTTGTGTACTTACAGTGAAATTTCTGGAAATTTTTCCTCTTGCGGTAGACAAACCAGACTCTGTTATGTGAAAGAGTTTTCTCAACAACAGTAGCTTCTACCCGGACAGTATCACGGCTGAAAGTTAAAAACATTACAATATCGTGGTAGATGATGATGATAAAAATGACAATATCATGATAAAAATGATAATCATAACAGTATCACATCTGAAATTAAGAAGAATCACAATATCATGAAACTAGTGTCAAACATTACTATATCATAATTTAACAGTGGTGAAAAATAATGTCATAACTAAATGAAATAATCATGACTGAAAATGATAAACATAATAATAACTGAAAGTAATAAACATGACAATATCATGACTGAATGGAATAGACATGACTAAAAGTAAAAACATGACAATATCACAAGTGAAAGCAAAGAAACATGACAACACCACAAATGAAACAGACTTTTCTGTTGCTGATGTAATTCCCCCATATACATTCATTTACAGTGCAGCTCACAGTGTTTCTCACATGTTTATGTGTGATGAGACTATTCTTTATTTATGCACTCTTAACTATCTGCCTTAAATTTAGAACATTTCTGAAACTAAGCACTGTTTACTTTCATTGTTATTTTAGTATGTTCTACATGTTTCTACATGTATGTTCTACTTATCCCAATAGTTAAATCAGAATGTTGAGTGTCTTATCCTGTCTATTGTCATGATTAAATACTGGCCATGAAAGGTTTCTCAACATAAGAACTCTGCTCATGAAAGGTTTCCTAACATAAGAACTCCACTGCTCATGAAAAGTTTCTCAACATAAGAACTCTGCTCATGAAAAGTTTCTCAACATAAGAACTCCACTGCTCATGAAAGGTTTCTAACATAAGAACTCTGCTCATGAAAGGTTTCTAACATAAGAACTCTACTGCTCATGAAAAGTTTCTAACATAAGAACTCTACTGCTCATGAAAGGTTCCTAACATAAGAACACTGCTCATGAAAGGTTTCTAACATAAGAACTCTACTGCTCATGAAAGGTTTCTAACATAAGAACTCTGCTCTTGAAAGGTTTCTAACATAAGAACTCCACTGCTCATGAAAGGTTTCCTAACATAAGAACTCCACTGCTCATGAAAGTTTTCTAACATAAGAACTCTGCTCATGAAAGGTTTCTAACATAAGAACTCTACTGCTCATGAAAGGTTTCTAACATAAGAACTCTGCTCATGAAAGGTTTCTAACATAAGAACTCCACTGCTCATGAAAGGTTTCCTAACATAAGAACTCCACTGCTCATGAAAGTTTTCTAACATAAGAACTCTGCTCATGAAAGGTTTCTAACATAAGAACTCCACTGCTCATGAAAAGTTTCTAACATAAGAACTCTACTGCTCATGAAAGGTTCCTAACATAAGAACACTGCTCATGAAAGGTTTCTAACATAAGAACTCTACTGCTCATGAAAGGTTTCTAACATAAGAACTCTGCTCATGAAAGGTTTCTAACATAAGAACTCCACTGCTCATGAAAGGTTTCCTAACATAAGAACTCCACTGCTCATGAAAGTTTTCTAACATAAGAACTCTGCTCATGAAAGGTTTCTAACATAAGAACTCTACTGCTCATGAAAGGTTTCTAACATAAGAACTCTGCTCATGAAAGGTTTCTAACATAAGAACTCCACTGCTCATGAAAGGTTTCCTAACATAAGAACTCCACTGCTCATGAAAGTTTTCTAACATAAGAACTCTGCTCATGAAAGGTTTCTAACATAAGAACTCCACTGCTCATGAAAAGTTTCTAACATAAGAACTCTGCTCATGAAAGGTTTCTAACATAAGAACTCTACTGCTCATGAAAGGTTTCTAACATAAGAACTCCACTGCTCATGAAAGGTTTCTAACATAAGAACTCTACTGCTCATGAAAGGTTTCTAACATAAGAACTCCACTGCTCATGAAAGGTTTCTAACATAAGAACTCTGCTCATGAAAGGTTTCTAACATAAGAACTCCACTGCTCATGAAAGGTTTCCTAACATAAGAACTCCACTGCTCATGAAAGGTTTCTAAGAACTCCACTGCTCATGAAAGGTTTCCTAACATAAGAACTCTGCTCATGAAAAGTTTCCTAACATAAGAACTCCACTGCTCATGAAAAGTTTCTCAACATAAGAACTCCACTGCTCATAAAAGGTTTCTAACATAAGAACTCCAATAGTGTATTTTTTCATAATGAAGTAACATAATGAACAAAGCATAATGAACATTTTTATATATGTAACACACATCCTTTTGTAAAATGATCTAAGCAATTTTTTTTTCAAACTAGCACATCAAAAAAAAAAAAGTTAATTCTGGCTCTTGTTCACTATTTTCTTCAGTGACATAAGTTAGTACTGAAAAGTTGGTTGTAATGGCACCAACAGTCAAATCAAGCAACATATCACCTCTTATTTTCTTAATAACTCATATCCATAAATGGTCAAGCATTATGCATCTGAACTGGAATACCACTGGAATGCTGCAGACTGAAGATTTACTGGGTGATATTTACAAACACTTTGAGGTCAACAAAAGCATCATTCACTGAACCTTCTTACAGTTACAAGAAAATCAGCACCATTCTCTTTTGTTAAGAAATGGCTGACCACTTGACACAAGCCAGAGAGGTATTCATTTCCTGGAAGTTTGCAATGATCTGTAACTGGGTGAATGTTGCAACATGACCTCAAAGCAGCCAAACCCTTCACTAGGCTAGATTTTGGGTGAATGTTGTAACATGTCCTCAAGGCAGCCAAACCCTTCACTAGGCTAAATTTTGGGTGAATGTTGTAACATGACCTCAAGGCAGCCAAACCCTTCACTAGGCTAGATTTTGGGTGAATGTTGTAACATGACCTCAAGGCAGCCAAACCTTGGTTGTGACAAACAAACTTATTTAAGTTCTCAAAGCTTGTTTCGCATACTCCACGGCCAGCATGAGGCCTTTTCTGCTGTTTCTGAAAGGATTTTCAACGCCCTTGGTCTTGCTCGTCCCTTTATGCCTAGTTGCTTACATAGATCGTATGCTGATGTTGCTACAAATCTTCTTGCTCCCACTTCTACAGCTATCACTTTTGCCTTGACTCCTGCCCCAGTTGCTTGACCAGATCATTATACTTCTCATATATGAATAGATGCTGCTTCTCTATCCTTGTTTCGTACAGAACCGTAAGCTCGATCATTATTAATTCCTGTTTTTCTATGGAGTACACTACTGTGTCTGGTCGCATTCCTGTGTTCTTGATGGCAGTCAGGTATTCTCTTCTTCCTTGTAGGTCCACTACAATATCCCAGTCATTTCCACCATCTAGCTGTGATGGTAAGGGAATGTCCCTGATTTCAATACTCGATGCTGTACCAGCGCCTATCAAGTATTTAGCTCAACTCTTTTGCTGTTATTTGCTTTATCTTTTGCCCTGTCTACGATGGCTACTAGTTCCTGCAGCACTCTGTTGTGCCGCCAGGTGTAGCGTCTTTGACCTAATGATACTCTACATGCTGACAGCACATGTTCCAATGTTTGCCTTTCGTTGCAGAGAGGGCACTTTGTATCTTCTGATAAACCCCATTTGTATAGGTTGGAGCCTGTAGGCAGAAGGTCATAAGTAGCTCTGATGATAAAGCTAAGTCTCAAGGGTGCCATTTTCCAGATGTCATTCCATGTTAGTGATCTCTGCAGGACTTCCTCCCATGTTAGTGATCTCTGCAGGACTTCCTCCCATGTTAGTGATCTCTGCAGGACTTCCTCCCATGTTAGTGATCTCTGCAGGACTTCCTCCCATGTTAGTGATCTCTGCAGGACTTCCTCCCATGTTAGTGATCTCTGTAGGACTTCCTTCCATGTTAGTGATCTCTGCAGGACTTCCTCCGATGTTGCCCACTGAATTCTTGCAGCATCATTGCAAGCCTTGTCTTTCCTACCTTGTATTCTTCGACCACAGATTTGAATGGTAGCTGCAGTTTGCTCTTCTTGCAGTACAGTGCTACATCAGTTAATCCTGGTGGTACGCCCAGACACTTTCTTATGGATTTATTTATTTTTCTTTCGATTGCCTCTACTGTGCTGGTATTTACTTCGTAAATGAGTAGTGGCCACATCAATTTTGGAATCAGCATGAACTGGAGGCACCATATTTTGAACTTCCCCAGTAGCCTGCTTTTGTCTATGATGTTCAGTCCATTCTGTGCCATTTCTATAACCTGCTTCACCATGTTTGAGTCTTTCATGGAAGCATCATATACTCTGCCAAGGCTCTTCACTGGCTCTTCCCCTACAGTTGGGATTATCTGTTTGGCACTGTGTACGATCTTTCTATCACTTTCCCCTTTACGAGTGACAGGCTTCTTGACTTCTTTGGCTTGAAGCTAATGCAGCACCATATGATAAGGCTATCTAAACGCTCTAACATCTTTCGTGCCTGTGCTTCACTGGTTGTTATTACTGTTGTGTCATCCATCAATGCTTTTAGTGGTGGCATCTGACATCCATTTCTGAACCTTGGGTCTTCTGCTGCTTTCAGGATTACTTGCATGGCTAGTATGAACAGTATGGGAGATATTGTACAGCCCACTGCAATTCCTACCTGGAGCTCAATCCACCTTGTAATATATCCTGATGTTCCAAATCTCATGAGGAAGCCTGTGAAGTTCATTTTCAGCATCTTCGTGATTTCTTTTGGCACATGATACATGTCTAGTGCTAGCCAGATCATCTGGTGTGGTGCTGAGCCATACGCATTGGCTAGGACAAGCCATATTACCTGTAGATCTTGCTTTCCAGATCTTGCCAGCTGAATAGCTTCCCAAATCACTGAAGCATGCCCGAGACATCTTGTGGAACCTGGAATTCCTCACTTCTGCACAGATGTACCAACATAACCATTATCTAGGAGGTATGTTGTCAGTCTCCTTGTCTTCACAGAAAAGAATATCTTTCCTTCCACATTCTAGAGTGAGATCAGTCTGAATTGGTTAATTTCAGTGGAATTCTGCTCATTTGGGATGTACACTCCGTTAGCCTTTTTCCATTCTTTACTTATAAGTCCCTTGGTCCATGCTGTTCGTAGGAGTTTATAGAGCTTCTTTAGTACTTCGGGGCATCTTTTGTATAGTATGTAAGGGATGCAATATGGGCCTGGTGTTGACTTGCCTTTAGCTTTTCCTACGATGCTCTCTACTTCTTGTAAGGTTGGTGGGCTGCATTTGAATTTACTGTCTGTTGCACAGGGCCACATTAGACCTTTCATCTGCTCGAGAGGTGTATGCTGATTTTTATCACAGTATGTCTTGCTCAGATGTTCGTCGAGCATCTCCTTACCTGCTTTCAGCGTACCTGATTTTGACTGTTCAAACAGCTGCTTGGCAAACCCAAAGGGATCTCTGTGGCACTTCTCTCTTGCATATCTGGTTTCTCTCTTCCTTTTACATAGTCTTTCAGCTCTGCAAAGGGCATTGTGCTGGGGTTTTAGATGCTGCCAAACCTGTCTTAGTCCTTCCTTTTCTGATTCATGTGCCTTCTTGAACATTTTCTGGGCATGGTTCTTCTGCTGTTTTATTGCTTCTATTTTCCTGTCTTCTGGATTTTCTTGGTGTTAACTTTTCTCTCTCTTTGCTTGTTTGGTTGTGAACTCTTTGTGGCAGTGAAGATATATGATGTTATCAAATTCTTCCAGTTTTTTCTCAAGGTTTTTCCCTCTCAGCTGTTTGTCCAATTCTTTGTATAATCCTGTGTCCAGGTTTTCCCATATGCTTTTGGTACTTGCTGGTGGGAAGTTAATCTTGTCTCTGGTCTCGTCGGAGGGCTGCATTGCCTCCCTGCTGCCTGACTCAACCTGAATATTCTCTGTACTGTGGTACAGTGTATATTATCTCCCTTGCTTTTTGGAATTGCCATAGACTTCATAATGAAAAAATTCTGCACAGGTAAAACAGGCATGAGACCCAACTGGAAGATCTTGATTTTACAGATGACATAACTCTTATCAGTGACAATGTGAAATCAATGCAAGTAAAAACAGATACCCTGTCTTCAATGGCTAGTAAAATAGGACTTGATATTAACAAGGATAAAACAAAAATAATGAAACTTCTCATTAACCATGAAGGACAAATATACATAAAGGAACAGCTGTTGAAGAAGTAAACCATTTTGCATATCTCTGTAGCTACACAAACCAAGACAGTGACACTAGAAAGAAAGTTAGAATTTGAATTGCAAAAGCAGCATCGATCTTCAAGAATCTTGAGAACATATGGCATTCAAAAGTTATAAGCACAAAAACAAAGTTAAGATTATTCAATTCAAATGTGTTATCCACCCTCATTTATGCATGTGAAAGCTGGAAAACAACTAAAGAAATAGACAAGAAATTAGACTCTTTCGAAAATAAATGCCTAAGGAAAATTCTCTGTATAAAGTGGAACAAATTAAAGAACAACGCAGAGATAAGACAGATGAGCAAACAACAACCTGTCTCATGAGTTATCAGAAAAAGAAGATGGACATATGTCGTTCATGTGATGAGACGAAACAATCAGAAGATCCCCAAACAAGCTATCAGGTGGAACACAACAGGTTGAAGAAAAAGAGGTCAACCATGTGAATCTCTAAAGAGGACATTGTTAAGAGAGGGCAGTTCAGAGGGCATAACATCCCTTGATAAGACTGAAAAAATCGGCGAAGACAGGAAATCTTGGCAAACTAAAAAAAAAATCGGTGAAGACAGGAAATCTTGGCGAATTACCATGTGGGCCCTATATGATGTTTAGCGGCAAGGGAAAGATGTAAGACGGCTTAAAATGCTGCAAAATCAGCTTGCAGGTCTCCATTTGATTTTGTTTCTTCTTGGCATTCAAACATTTTGGCACCCACTAGGCTGATAGTTTCTGTATCCCAGAATGTTCATGAACTATAAACCCAACACATTCCTTGGATATCTCTAGCGTCTAAGCAATTGTTTTGAATGGACTTCATTGATCTGCCAAAATCATATCATGAACATGATAACAATTTCTAGAGTTGACATTACTGAAGGCCTTCCAGATCTTGTTACAACTTCAGTCTCTCAAAATCTCAATGCTGAAAGTTAGTACAGCACTTCATCAAAGCTGAGTATGAGGGGCACCTCTCACTCACTGTTTACAGCAGATACTCATAGATTTCTTTTGGGGTTTTCTTCTGCAGAAATAGGAGCCTCATGAAGACATGGAATCCAGCACTTGAAAATCCCACATCTATCACTGACATGGCTTTCTCATTGATCAGAATGAAAAGTAAACAATTAGCACTATGATCCTGCAAATTGGCACTTTACATTATAAAATAACACTCTTTCCAGATCCTGCAAATTGACACTTTACATTATAAAATGACACTCTTTCTATATCCTGCAAACTGACACTTTACATTATAAAATAACACTTTTCCCAGATCCTACAAATTGACACTTTACATTATAAAATAACACTCTTTCCATATCCTGCAAATTGACACTTTACATTATAAAATAACACTCTTTCCATATCCTGGAAATTGATACTTTACATTATAAAATAACTCTTTCCATATCCTGCAAATTGACACTTTACATTATAAAATAAAACTCTTTCCATATCCTGCAAATTGACACTTTACATTATAAAATAACACTTTTTCAAGAATCTTGAGAACATATGGCATTCAAAAGTTATAAGCACAAAAACAAAGTTAAGATTATTCAATTCAAATGTGTTATCCACCCTCATTTATGCATGTGAAAGCTGGAAAACAACTAAAGAAATAGACAAGAAATTAGACTCTTTCGAAAATAAATGCCTAAGGAAAATTCTCTGTATAAAGTGGAACAAATTAAAGAACAACGCAGAGATAAGACAGATGAGCAAACAACAACCTGTCTCATGAGTTATCAGAAAAAGAAGATGGACATATGTCGTTCATGTGATGAGACGAAACAATCAGAAGATCCCCAAACAAGCTATCAGGTGGAACACAACAGGTTGAAGAAAAAGAGGTCAACCATGTGAATCTCTAAAGAGGACATTGTTAAGAGAGGGCAGTTCAGAGGGCATAACATCCCTTGATAGACTGAAAAAATCGGCGAAGACAGGAAATCTTGGCAAACTAAAAAAAAATCGGTGAAGACAGGAAATCTTGGCGAATTACCATGTGGGCCCTATATGATGTTTAGCGGCAAGGGAAAGATGTAAGACGGCTTAAAATGCTGCAAAATCAGCTTGCAGGTCTCCATTTGATTTTGTTTCTTCTTGGCATTCAAACATTTTGGCACCCACTAGGCTGATAGTTTCTGTATCCCAGAATGTTCATGAACTATAAACCCAACACATTCCTTGGATATCTCTAGCGTCTAAGCAATTGTTTTGAATGGACTTCATTGATCTGCCAAAATCATATCATGAACATGATAACAATTTCTAGAGTTGACATTACTGAAGGCCTTCCAGATCTTGTTACAACTTCAGTCTCTCAAAATCTCAATGCTGAAAGTTAGTACAGCACTTCATCAAAGCTGAGTATGAGGGGCACCTCTCACTCACTGTTTACAGCAGATACTCATAGATTTCTTTTGGGGTTTTCTTCTGCAGAAATAGGAGCCTCATGAAGACATGGAATCCAGCACTTGAAAATCCCACATCTATCACTGACATGGCTTTCTCATTGATCAGAATGAAAAGTAAACAATTAGCACTATGATCCTGCAAATTGGCACTTTACATTATAAAATAACACTCTTTCCAGATCCTGCAAATTGACACTTTACATTATAAAATGACACTCTTTCTATATCCTGCAAACTGACACTTTACATTATAAAATAACACTTTTCCCAGATCCTACAAATTGACACTTTACATTATAAAATAACACTCTTTCCATATCCTGCAAATTGACACTTTACATTATAAAATAACACTCTTTCCATATCCTGGAAATTGATACTTTACATTATAAAATAACTCTTTCCATATCCTGCAAATTGACACTTTACATTATAAAATAAAACTCTTTCCATATCCTGCAAATTGACACTTTACATTATAAAATAACACTTTTTCCATATTCTGCAAATTGGCACTTTACATTATAAAATAACACTCTTTCCAGCTACAGTGATAAAATTCACTGATACTATGACATGGGCTGGGATAACTTTTCAGAAGCCCCTCTTAATCCATCAAATGAGGTGCTTCAGTGCTTCGATTAATTTTCATGCATAATAATGCACCAAATCACAGAGCAAAAATTGCTAACAGAAGCACATTATACATATGCTTAGTGCTCCCTTGTATGGGCCTGAAATGTGGACTACATATTCAAGGCATCACAAAATAACGAACATCAAGTGGCAAGAACAACTCTGAGGCTGGCCACTGTGAGCAGGGAACGAGGACATCTGCTAGATCAACAATGAAATGCAAAGATATCTGAAAGTCAAGAAGGACATCTGCTAGATCAACAGTGAAATGCAAAGATATCTGAAAGTCAAGAAGGACATCTGCTAGATCAACAGTGAAATGCAAAGATATCTGAAAATCAAGAAGGACATCTGCTAGATCAACAGTGAAATGCAAAGATATCTGAAAATCAAGAAGGACATCTGCTAGATCAACAATGAAATGCAAAGATATCTGAAAGTCAAGAAGGACATCTGCTAGATCAACAATGAAATGCAAAGATATCTGAAAATCAAGAAGGACATCTGCTAGATCAACAATGAAATGCAAAGATATCTGAAAGTCCAGAATCTGAATGATTTTTCTATCAGCCATGGGGACTGGAAAAAAACTGGCAAAAGAAAAGTCATCTGGAAAATTCTACATAAAGGTGCTGTAATATTTTAATAGGAAATAAAGAATAAATGTGAAGAAAGAAGAAACAAACATGAAGAGACTAGATCTTATAACATGAACACTGTTATTACTGATGCCAATCATATTAGAATAAAAGATGTTCAGAATGCTCCACAAACAACAAATATCTGTTCACTTCAAACTTTCCACTGAGACGTTTCCTCTGCTAATAATAAAACTGTCATAATTAGCCACCACATAATATACTGGTTATGTCTCTTTGTCATCTGTCATAACTAGCCACCACATAATATACTAGTTATGTCTCTTTGTCATAACTAACCACCACATAATATACTGGTTATGTCTCTTCGTCATCTATCATAACTAGCCACCACATAATATACTGGTTATGTCTCTTTGTCATCTATCATAACCAGCCATCACATAAAATACTGGTTATGTCTCTTCGTCATCTATCATAACTAGCCACCACATAATATACTGGTTATGTCTCTTTGTCATCTATCATAACCAGCCATCACATAAAATACTGGTTATGTCTCTTTGTCATCTATCATAACCAGCCATCACATAAAATACTGGTTATGTCTCTTTGTCATCTATCATAACCAGCCATCACATAAAATACTGGTTATGTCTCTTTGTCATCTATTATAACTAGCCACCACATAATATATTGATTATGTCTCTTTGTCATCTATCATAACTAGTAAAGGCACATAGAGGTGTATGGTGCAGATTTACAAGCTGGCAGAGGGAGTGAGTAAAGTGAGAAAAGTGAAAAAAAAAAGTGAAGAGAAAATATGACAGTAAGATGAGAATGTATAAATGAAAAACATACAACATCCAATATTTCGGTGTGAGCCTTTCTTGAGGATTACATACACAAACGAGACAAAAACGTATAACTAAACAAAAAACTTATCGTAATGTGGCATCCTCCAAAAGTAGCAAACATAGAGAAATTTGCGTCCACTAGACGAGGCAACAGAAAGGATGTTGAGCAATAGAGGGTTCACCTGGGCAAGAGCAGAAAAAAAGGCGAAGGACAGGCATTTGTGGAAAACCCTTGCGGAAGCCCCATGTGCCCTGGGCATTTAAGGTTCAGAAAGAGAGAGAGAGAGACGAGGCATATCCACACAAAGGATAAGCCGATAAAGCCAATCGTAAAGAAGAGGTGGAGAGAGGAGGGAAACAGGTGGGGGAAGGGCAATAGAAACATAATAGCCGCTAGAGGAGAAGGTGTTGGGGTGAGGGTGGGAAAGGGGAAGTGGAGAGATAATGAACGAAGAACATAAACACCTGCAGTGAGAAAATGTGAAAACTGGTGAATAGGACAAGACCTTATATAGGTCACCAGAGAAGAAGAGAAGGTGGTGAGAGGGAGGGGAGTTAGAAGAAAGAAGCAAGAAATTAGAGTATAAATCACAAAAAAAGGGGGGGGGTGGAAAACTAAAGGAGGTAAAGGAAGCTGAAGACATTGTTAATTCCAGCTGCGTGGAGACAGCCAGCCTGGAAAATAAGGCACTGCTCTAGGACCCTCCGAGATTATACATCAGCAGAACAAGAAAGTGTCATCTGTCTTAAGGCGACTTTGAACTAAAAGGTCCCTGAGGTTCTTGTCCCATCTGTAGGCCATCAATGGGGGTTCCCCAAAGAGTTCACGTGTATCAGGCTAGGTCTGGAGGAGATAGAGATGGCGAAACAGTATGTTTTTAACTGCCAAACTATGAGGGTGGTGCGTGAGTACCAGTTTAACTTTGTCTGAGCTACAGTGTGGTTTAGGAGTGAGGGGTTGATATATAGCTGATGCAGTTCCAATATGACGAAGGAACATGTTCTGGATAGCCACGCTGACGGAAGAAATCTAGCATTTTATGGCACTGATCCTGGAAATCAACATCCTAAGTACACAAACGTCGCAACCTAAGAAGCTGGGAAAAAGGAATATAGTCCTTACACGATCTGGGACGGGAGGAAGAGTACAAGAGATAGCTGTGAGAGTCTGTAGACATGTGTAGCTGGGGCCCAATCTGGTACCCATGGCCACACCACTAATCTAGTCAAAGTAAAGGCCATTGAATTCAAATGAATTCAGTTGGAGGACAAGTCGTGTAAGGTGCAGAATAGTAGACATACGAGGGTTGATTGATAAGTTCACGGCCTAAGGTACAAATACTTGAAACACAGACTTGATATTAGGTGCATTTGTAGATCAGGTTAATGTAAGAAACACCAAGTTTCAAAAAATTAACTGCAACCAATATATTTTTTGCAGGCTACTGGAGTGGTAAGGGGTGGCAGAAATTGAGAAAATGGATACAATTTCTCATCGAGCAGTCATTCACTACCTCTGCATCAAGGGCTTATCATCAAAAGAGATCCATGAGGATATGGTAGAGACTCTAGGGGAGAGTGCCCCTTCTTACAGCACAGTGAAGAAATGGGCAGCTCAATTCAAACATGGAAGGGAGAGTCTGGAAGATGATCATGATCCCCATCTAGGAAGGCCAAGAACAGTAACCACTGATGAAACCACTGGCAGAATCCATGACATGATAATGGAGGATCGACAGCTAACTGAGAGGTACATTGCTACTAAGTTGTGCATCTCCCTGGAATGTGTTCATGTCATTATTCACATTGATCTTCAAATGACAAAGGTCTCTGTTCAATGGGTCCCGAAACTTCTTGGAGCTGATCACAAACGACATCGTCTCAACATGTCAAGAGACAATCTTGGCCATTTTTCTGCAGATCCTGAAAAGTTTCTTCAGCAATTTGTGACTATGGATGAGACTTGGATTCATCATTTTCAACCACAGACCAAAGAACAGTCAAAGCAGTGGAAACATCATGGATCCCCCACCTCCAAAGAAAGCAAGGGTGGTTCTGTCTGCAGACAAAGTGATGGCTTCCATCTTTTGGGATTCAGAAGGTGTGCTATTGTTAGACTATCTTCAAAAGGGCAGAACGGTCATCGGGGCCTGTTACACTAATCTAGTGAAGCAACCGCAGGTCAAATCGACGAGAGGCGTCATCTTTCAGCAAGATAATGCTCAGTTCACAAGTCAGCGGTGGCAATGGCTGCCATTCATGAATGCAGCTTCCAGCTTCTTGAACATCCTCCTTATTCCCCAGATTTGGCCCCTTCGGACTTTTACCTGTTTACCAAACTCAAACAGGAGCTCAGTGGTTGCAGATTTGCTTCAGATGATGACATCATTCATGCTGTAGACCACTCTCTACTGGCACAAGATGCTGACTTTTACAAAGAAAGGATCCGTATGTTCCAGGATCGCTGGAATAAGTGCATAAATTTGCAAGAGGACTATGTTGAGAAATAAAAAAAAAAAAAGTTGTCCACAAATAATCCGTTGTACTTTATGTCGAGAACTTATCAATCACCTCGTAGGAATAGAGGGATGGCGTCTTTTGTTCAGAAAAAACTTAACGGCCTGAAATCCCTGATCATGCCTACAGACGGGACAAGAACCTCCGGGACTTTTTAGTTTGAAGCCGCCTTAAGACAGATGACACTTTTTACGGTACCAGACACTGCAGACACCGTAGATGCAACACTTGCCCGTCTGTTGTCGAGGCTAGCCAGATCTCCTTCCCTAAGTCCACATTATCAGTTCAGGAGGGTTTCACCTGCACTTCACGCAATGTTATTTACGCTAATACACTAATGGCAAGATTCTTCGGATGCCGCGCGTGGAGTGAAACTCCTCCCAGCCAATGAAGAAAATGTGAAAAAGAAATTAGAGTTGCCATGCGGTGTCGATGTGAAAGGTGATGAAAAGGATAAGTGAAGCTTAGTCGGTATGTCCAGTGGTTTTGCGGTGATAGCTACTCATACCATGGCACCTCTGCTCTAGAGGCTGGCCACGTCCGATATACACTCATACTGGTGAAATATGCCTGAACTGGCTTAAACCAGGGGTGAAACTTGATGGCTACTCATGTCATGGTACCCCTATTCCTAAACACACCCATACTGGGATAATATGTCTAAACCAGCTCAACCCAGGGGTGGAAGTCACTAGTGGCGAGGATTCGTCCTCCTGGACAAAAGCTCCGCCCTGGTCACAACTAGGAAGGGGAGCGGTCATGACCACAAAATGCTGAAGTCGGAGACACTGGACCAGGGCAGTCTAGATAGGCAACCACCTCTCACCCGGTGAGGATGTATGCGTATCCTAATTCACACTGAATTGGGTGAGAAAGTCCAACCCTGGACTGGATGGGCAACCACCTCTCACCCGGCGGGGATACATGGGTATCCCAAAACACGTCGAGGTTTTCCGGTGAGAAAGTCCAACTCTAGGCTGGATGGGCAACCACCTCTCACCCAGTGAGGACATACATCCAAAACACATCGAGGTTTTCCAGTGAGAAAGCCCAAGATTAAACTGGTGCATCGAAAACCATGGTGTCATGCATTCCTGCTTCGTGAAAGAATACAGGCTCAAGCCCTGCGATAATCTTAACCTCTTGCGGTCCTCTCGTGGATCTCGTATGGTCCTTTCGGGGACAACAGGAGTAAATTCAGGAGGATCACAGGGCAGTCTTGGTGGTAGAAGCAAATGAAGAAGAAGAAGATTTACATTGATATGTGCAAACGTTGTGGTATGAAGTATATAGGGGAGACTGGTTTACACTTAGTAGATCATTTTTGCCAACATCTTAATGATATTTCTAAGATGGCCTGAACACCTGTGGCTAAAAATTTTTGGCTTAGCAACCACAGGGGAAAACAGGACATTTCCATCAGTGCGATCCACTCTTGTTCTGCATGTACGATCTTGGAGGGTCCTAGCCTTATTTTCCAGGCTGACTGTCTCCACTCAGCTGGAATTAACAATATCTTCAGCTTCCTTTACCTCCTTTAGTTTTCCACCTTCCCCACTTTTTTTGTGTGATTTATACTCTACTTTCTTGTTTCTTTCTCCTGGCTCCCCTCCCTATCACCACCTTTTCTTCTTCTCTGGTAACCTATATAGGGTCTTGTCCTATTCAACAGTTTCACATTTTCTTACTGTAGGTGTCTATGTTCTTCATTTATTATCTCTCCGCTTTCTCTTCCCCCCGACACATTATCCTCTAGCGGCTATTATGCTTCTACTGCCTTTCCCCCACCTGTTTCCCTCCTTTCTCCATCTCTTCTTCACAACTGGCTCTATTGGCTTAACCTCTGTGTGACTCCACGCGGTCTCTATGCCTTGTCTAGTGGACACACATTTCTCTGTGTTTCCTACTTTTGGAGGATGCCACGTTAAGATAAGTTTTTCATTTAGTTATACAGTTTTGTCTCATTTGTGTATGTAATCCTCAAGAATGGCTCACACCGAAATATCAGATGTTGTACATTTTTCATTTATACATTCTCATCTCGCTGTCATACCTTCTATTTGTTTTTTTCTCACTTTTCTCACTTCCTCTGCTGGCTTGTAAAACTGCACCATACACCTCTATGTACCTTTATTATTTGAACCAGTTTTACTGCAGTCGCCATCCTTTTTATCTTGAACCAGTTTTACTGCATTCGCATCCCTTTTATCTATCATAACTAGCCACCAAATAATACACTGGTTATGTTTCTTTGTCATCTATCATAAATAGCCATCACATAATATATTGGTTAGTTCTCTTTGTCATCTACCATAGCTAGCCACCACATAATATATTGGTTATGTCTCTTTGTCATCTATCATAACTAGCCACCACATAATATACTGGTTATCTCTTTGTCATAACTAACCAACATATATTTAGTAGTTAAGTCTCTGTGCCAACCTTGAAAGTTATAAACATTTCTACAAGATCATTATCCTTGCTGTTATATCTCACATAAGTGAGCAAAAGCCTAACTTGTCTTCTGCTGTGATGGAATCCATGTCAGGTGAGACTGAGGAGCAAGCCATTTGGCTGCTCCAGACAAATACTCTACTTACCTCAATAAGGGTTGACCAATCAGTGAGAAGTCCTTTCCTCCAACAGCAAGAACCTGTAAAAGGAAAAATTCATGGCCTCAAGGATGAAATAACAAAATAAAATATGGTCAACTGATGTAATCTATATATATAAAAATGAACATATATGTGTTTTTTTCCAGCATCTCGCTGGAACGCCTGCAGCAATTTCAACCAAACTTGGTACACATATGACTTACAATCTGGACAGTGCACTGTGGCGGTTAGATCGTCCCTAGATGGGCCTGGGGATTTCGGGTGGGATAGAAACCAACCGATAGAAACGACGGAAAGTAACTCCTGTTATATTTATGTCTGCTTTGGATTGTCGGTCGTGATGGATAAAGGTCGGTCAACACAAATTGATGACGTTATATTTGCTAACCTTTTGCACTGGTAAAGAGAAACATTATCCACAGACCAGATTTCTGATTCACGATTTTGTGTCTCCTGCTGTTTGTTCACCTCAGCGTCCAGTTAGAAAATGGTCAGAGTGTTTATTTCATAACAGAGAGGGCCCATATAGTGGTTGATAAGCCACCAACCACATGGGGGGAGGGGGGGTGTCCTTCTAAAAGGTTGTGGATATGACTGTGGTCTTGGACTCGTGATGTTCGAGAAACTTTCAGCACTCACCCTAATCTTAGGTGGTTTAATGGTAAGCTAATTCGCCAAGTCTTCCAGTTTATCATCTTTCAGGGAATGTGACAGTGTCATTTCGCTCTTTTACTTGATTCAATAAGTGTGTCCTACACTGAGAGAGTGCAGTTTGGATCAAATTCAATACTACTTTTTTTACTTCTGTGAAGAGCTTTCTACACTGATGTAAGTACTTCATGATTGTAAATTTATTTCCGTATGTTTATATAAGCTTTTAGAAAACGGACCGAGTGTTTATTTCATAACAGAGAACGCCCATACAGTGGCTGATCAACCAGTATCCACATGGGGGCGGGGAACTGACTGATTGATCTTTATTTCAAAAGGGTTAAGAATTGGGCACACAGGCCCGTCTGACATTCTGCCAGCTAGCAGTGGGATGGGGGTGACATGTACAAATCATCGAAAACGACTGAAATTAGTGTCAAATCCATAGTTTTTGGGTCCCTGAGATGAATAGCGACACACCTGAAGCCGTTTAAGTCCAAGCTCAGTCCCCATTGCCTCAGGATAAGGGTGGGAGGTAATAAGTATCGAAAACGACCGATATTAGCGTCTAATCCATAGTTTTCGGGGTCCCTGAGATGAACAGGGACATTCCTGATGCCGTATAAGTCCAAGGTGAGCCCCTATCAGCATGGGGGGCCTAGGAGCTGGGGTAGGATGGAGGGTCACATGTAAAAATAATAGAAAACGACCAATATTAGTGTCAAATCCATAGTTTTCGGGCTCACAGAGATGAATAGGGACACTCCCAATGCTGTTTAAGTTCAAGTTCAGCTCCCATCTCCATGGGGGGGCCTAGGGGATGGGTGTGGGATGGGCATGACATGTAAAAATAATCAACAACGACTGAGATTATTGTCGAATCCATAGTGTTTGGGGTCGCTAAGATGATTGGTGACAGTCCTGATGACAATTAACTCTTCCCGTGCGGGAGGAAGAAACACGGACGTGTCATTGCGTGAGGGAGTAAAATGCGGGTCTTGACTGTAAGGGGGTATAGTTGTAAAATGGAATGGAAAACAGTGTTTCCATGTACTTCCGTATACGTAATATGTGTCAAAGTGTAGCTAAATGAATGAAAATTTCATAAATGCAGAGTTTTTTAGGAAAAAAGAAGTAATGTGATGTTTTTAGACACTGACTGTGGCCAGCTCACCATCGGCTAGGTCTAGATTCGCGCTTCTTACCCTTACTTACCATCTAAGATGTGTAGATCTACTTATCGATCTCGTATTGTGACTCCGTATGGCATTTTCGCTTACTGAATGTCTGAAATAACCTCCTAATTACTCCTAACTACTTCTCCAGTCGTCTAAATATGTCTAAATCTACTTACAAAACACTCAAGAGCAGTGGGGTGGCCATAGGCTATGTCCATACCCCTATCTACATCGTCAAAAATTGAAAAATTTCCATGCTTCGCGTCCTTGTTCTCGCTCAGCATCGCTCGTAACTAGGCACGCATTCTCCATTTTGAAAGTGTCACCGGAATCGCGGACGAAATCTGTACAATATAAATGTTACACCGCTTGTTTTAATGGAACAATGATTGTCAAATTTTCGACCATACGGTAGCTTGGGACCACCGGAAGTGTTGAAAATTCGACCATACGCACGGAAAGAGTTAAGCCCACATTTAGTCGAATAGAATGAATAGAATTCTGTAGAACAGTCAAGACTCTGTAGAACCTTCTAGAAGGTTGTGGAAATGAATAGAATTTTTGTGATTGGGATAAATAAAAATCTAGACAATGTTGGGTACCCAGCTAGTAACAAAATAAAATACGGTTCATGTTGTGGGTCACTGTACAATGTACTATGGCTTACATAGGTGCTAAGATTCCCTCCCCCCCCACTCAACATATTCATCAGTGTCCCGTGGCTGACAGTGCCTGTCCTGGCATGAAAAGACTGGCAAATAGGATACATCCTTTTTTACAGCCCTGTTTTCACATCAAATTTGGAATTATTTTGATATTCTGTAAGATGTGAAAAGTTTACATATGGTTTCTCTATTTACATCATGAAATGTTTTTTTTTACTACAAAGGAGACAAAACGATTTCCAAAGTATGTACAGAACCATCAACTATGAATCAGTGGAGGACATGAAAAAAAAACATAAAAATCATGGGAGTTGCTGACATCAAACTCAGAAGTAAACAATGACATCAACATTATGTATTCTTATACTCCTGAGAGTGAATGAATGAATGAATAATCTTTATTTTTAAAGGGTAAAGAATTGGGCATGCAGGCCCGTCTTACATTCTGCCCTTCATCACTCCATCTTTCATCCCTCCCACACACTCGATTTAATACAAATATACAAATTAAATTAGGAAAAAACATATCAAAATAGTGTAAGATTTAACTACTACATTCAAAGTAAAAGAGAAGAAGTAATTAACCTAATAAAATAGCTATCATCCACACATACACACACAGATATATACATAAACAAAAATACATTGTAAATACAAATCTTTTAACATATGTTTTTTAACAAACATTAAAATAATTTCGAACAATATCTAACAAGTTACTTTTCGAACTATGTCATTTTAGTACTTGATGGTTGGCGAGTCATGTGTTGAGAGAGTGCTGGTTATTCTATGGAGGCATATAATTACAAGCAAGTAAATAATGAAACAGGTTTGAGTTAAAGTATTACCAATGGATTTTAAATGGTAGGAGAGGGTGTTCCAGAGCTGTACTGCAGAGTATGCAAGGCTTTTCTTGTACATTTCAAAGATATATATGCCTATTTTATAGATTATACTAAGGTATCTGACAGATGAAGAATAACAAATTTAGTATTGTCTTCATGTCTATTCAACATGTACATCCACAACATCTTCAGACACTCAAAAGAACTACCACAGAAGAAATAACAAGAATTTCAGATATGCAGATGATATAGTCCTTCTAGTGGAGAATTTCTTGCTACACACACACACACACAGGGAGAGAGTGAGAGGGAAGGAGAGAGACTGATTGATTGATTGATCTTTATTTCAAAAGGGTTAAGAATTGGGCACGCAGGCCCGTCTGACATTCTGCCCTTTATTATACATCTTTCACTCTATTCCAGACATTCTACAAATATGCTGTTCATATAACAAACATAACTAACACTGAAGCTGAGAGACATAAAATAAAATATAACATTTACGTTTCACTCTTAAACATTCACTCAGTATAGAAGTAACTACATACATTATAAATGACTATCTACTAAACAAAATTTTCGGGACTATACAGAAAACATTTAATTGTATTCGGTGTCTGTAAGAGCAGCTTAAGATAACTTTTAAGTTTTATAATTCATGGAGGCATGTAGTCGACATCAAACAGATACTGGGAAAGCTTGTAGTTGTAGGAAGGAGTATAATTTATATTTTTTATATAGGATGGGAGGGTATTCCAAAGATGAGCAGCAGAATAACTAAAGCTTTTCTTGTAAAGATCAAGTCTAGGTTTTGGAAGACATATGTTCAAGCGTTGGCTGCACTTTGGGCTAAATTTAAACAGGTTCCATAGATAAGGCGGGGCATGCCGTGAAAGAATCTGATGTACTAACTTGGCTTTGTTGAAGAGGAACCTGTTCTTAAGGGGTAGTATTTTGATACGTTTGTGATGATTAGTTGTTTGTGCTTGATCTTTGTCACTAATGAGCTTTACTGCTCGCTTTTGGAGAGAGCAAAGCCTCTTTGTATTTGACACTGAGCAACCATCCCAAACTGTTGAGCAATAGTCTAAATGTGTTTGTATATGAGCTATGTAGTATGTCTTCCTAGTGTCTTGATCTATGAAGTGCTTAATTTTAGCTAATTGGTATACTTTTTGTGCGACGAGTTTTGTTAGACATTGCACATGAGAGTTCCAGGTCAGATGTTGGTCAATAATAAGACCTAGTGTTTTGTGCTCGCTAACGTTTTCTATCTGTGATGTTTCTGTACAGAGCCGAAGTGTTGTTTTTGTTGCGTTTTGTAGTTTCTGTCTTGCTGTTATGAGCACTGATTTTGTTTTATCGATGTTTATAAACATGCCATTATTTTTGCTCCATCCAATTAAATTGTATAACTCGACCTGAAGAGTTGATTCTAGATTAACACAATCGTAGTCACTGGTGTAGACTGTGCAATCATCGGCAAAAAGGTCACAAGAAGAGTGTTTAAGATGAAGTGGAAGATCATTGATATAGATAGCAAAGAGCAACGGGCCTAGAATAGAACCTTGCAGAACACCAGTGTCAACTTTAGCAGAATTTGATAGAGAATTGTTGAAGAATACTACGTGTTGTCTGTCTGAAAGAAACGATGCAATTAATTTTATTAGGTCAGGGTGCAGTCTATAAGTCTTTATTTTTCTTACAAGAATATCATGGTCAATCATATCAAATGCCTTTTTAAAGTCGACAAAGATGGCACCACATAGTCTGTCGTCATGTATGTTTACTAACCAGTTTTCTGTCATTTTGGTAAGAGCTGTGTGGCAGGAATGATTGGGTCTAAAGCCTGACTGACTGTCTATGAGTAAATTGTTCTCTTGCATGTGTCGTAGAGTTATTTTGTGTATGTGTTTTTCGAGTGGTTTTGATAATGACAATAATATGGATATTGGTCTATAGTTGGTAAGATTGTTGGATGAGCCAGATTTAAAGCGAGGATACACCTTAGCAGTTTTAAAAGTCTCAGGGAAATAGCATTTTGCAATGCACTGGTTGTAAATATATGTTAGTGTATGTGAAATGACAGGTGCAGCATAACGTAAGATCTTATTACTAATATCATCAAGTCCAGCTGTATTGTTGTTTTTTAAGGTTAAGAGAGAGGGGGAGAGAGAGATAGAGCTTGCATGCATGTGTTTTTCTTCCTCATAAGCACAAAGTAACAATATTTTTACTTTCCAAGTTCTATAAACACAAAGTAACAATATTTTTACTTTCCAAGTTCTATAAACACAAAGTAACAATATTTTTACTTTCCAAGTTCTATAAACACAAAGTAACAATATTTTTACTTTCCAAGTTCTATAAACACAGAGTAACACTATGTATAAATTAGTATGGACAGAGGGCGGTCATCAAGGAGACCAACAAAAAAATAAAAATCCATGTCCTTCATCAATTTTTTTGGTTAACAGCGAAAATTATAATTTTTAAAAAAAAAATCTATACTGTAGAATTTAAACCCATTTCATGCTGTTTTGTTTCAAGTAGAATGTAAACCTATTTCTTGCTGTTTTACTTATTTCATACCTTTTCCAAGCGAATTCTGTCCCCTACATTTGGCGGAAAGTCAAACTTAACAATGATGATGTCCCCTGGTGTAACTTTGTGCTGAATGGTTCTGATGTAAACAACTGCATAAAGGCGTCCTGCCTCCCCTTGCTCCAAGCTATTGTTTATTTCCTGGCACACCTCTGTGGTATTAAAATAAAGACATCATAAATGTGAGCTGGTATTGGAAAGTTCCCGGACTGGTCCTAAAAAAAAAAAGATTATAGGCTTAGTGTATTTAAAACTGGTTGCCCTGGCCTTCACAGAGTTCCCTTGAGAATGTGTGAGGATTTTCTGAAAAGTTACCAGCCCGCCTCATGTCCCAAAACCTGAGTGTAACTTTGTCACTGTAGCTGGAAAGAGTGTTATTTTATAATGTAAAGTGTCAATTTGCAGGATCTGGAAAGAGTGTTATTTTATAATGTAAAGTGTCATTTTGCAGGATCTGGAAAGAGTGTTATTTTATAAATGTAAAGTACCAATTTGCAGGATTATAGTGCTTATTTTTTACTTTTCATTCTGATCAATGAGAAAGCCATGTCAGTGATAGATGTGGGATTTTCAAGTGCTGGATTCCATGTTTTCATGAGGCTCCTATTTCTGCCGAAGAAAACCCCAAAAGAAATCTATGAGTATCTGCTGTAAACAGTGAGTGAGAGGTGCCCCTCATACTCAGCTTTGATGAAGTGCTGTACTAACTTTCAGCATTGAGATTTTGAGAGACTGAAGTTGTAGCAAGATCTGGAAGGCCTTCAGTAATGTCAACTCTAGAAATTGTTACCATATTCAGGATCAATGGCAGATTAACGAATTCCATCCAAAACAATTGCTTAGATGCTAGAGATATCTATGGAATGTGTTGGGTTTATAGTTCATGAACATTTTGGGATGCAGAAACTATCAGCCTAGTGGGTACCAAAGTGTTTGAATGCCAAGAAGAAACGAAATCAAATGGATACCTGCAAGCTGATTTTGCAGCATTTTAAGCAAGCCATCTAGTGATAACTTTTTGGAATGACTCATCACTGAGAATGGGACATGCTTACACCACTATGATCCTGAGACCAAACAACAGTCCTTACAGTGGCAACATTTGAGTAAGAAATTAAAGGCCCAAAAGTCTGTAGAAAAGTCATGGCCACTATTCTCTTTGGATAAAGAAGGTATTTTAATGACTATCTTCCAAAGGGCCGAACAGTTAATGCCGATTACTGCACCTAACTTGGTATGCCAATTAAAGATTGGACTGAAAGAAAAATGGCGACAGAAATTGCACACAGGTGTTCTTTTTTGAAGGATAATGGGCCATCTCATGAGACATTGGATGTTTTCAAGAACTTGGGGTTTGTGTGCATTATCAATCACCCTACACACCAAACTATGCTTCATCTGTTTTTTGTTTTGCAACATAAAAAGCGTTTGAAACGGAGGAAATTTCTGAATGAATTGGAGGTGATATATAATCTGATGCAAGCATGTTGTTCAAATCTGTCAGCTAGTGTAAAGATTGTTAACACAAGGTCACAAAATTGCACATACAAATTGAGCACATGTAGACAGAATAATGCCAAGCTTCTGTACTAGCAGGCTTGGTGTAATTACCTTCAGTGTCCCACGCATATTTGTTGAACACAACAAGTACAATCCAGGAACTTTCCAATACTACCTCACATATGGACAATTTTGACTCATCAAATAGTGAGGAAACCAGCTGACATTGTTAGTATCCTTGCAGAAACTTCATGCAGCCACAGCATCATTATGACACAGAACAAAATATGATGTAGCACTATCAATGTCTCTCACAAGCATCAATAGTATCTTCACTCTGCCTCCCCAACCCCCTACTGAGTGACAGAGAATAATATATGTTTCTCTTCTTATATCTTATATCTTATATCCTTCCCGTGCCGTTAGACGTCACATAGGGCTCGCAAAGTAGTTCGCCAATTTTTCCTGTCTTCGGCGAGTCTTTCAACCTCATCAAAGGATTTTATGCCTGTTAACTTGGCCTCTCTTAATAATGTTCTCTTCAGAGTTTCACGCGGTCTGCCCCTTTTTCTTCGGCCTGTTGTGTTCCACTTGATAGCTTGTTTTGGGATTCTCTGCTCATTTCTTCTCATCAAGTGGCCAACATATGTCCATCTCCTTTTCCTGATCACCCGTGAGACTGGTTGTTGTTCAGTCATCTGTCTTATCTCTGCATTGTTCTTGAATTCATTCCACTTGATGCCGAGTATTTTCCTTAGGCATTTGTTTTCAAAAGAGTCTAATTTCTTTTCTATTTCTTTAGTTGTTTTCCAGCTTTCGCATGCATAAATGAGGGTGGATATTACATTTGAATTGAATAGTCTTAACTTGGTTTTTGTGCTTATAACTTTTGAATTCCATATGTTCTCAAGATTCTTGAAGATTGATGCTGCTTTTGCAATTCTGATCCTAACTTCCTTTCTAGTGTCACCATCCTGGTCTATGTAGCTGCCAAGGTATGCAAATTGATTGACTTCTTCAATATCTGTCCCTTCTATGTGTATTTTTCCATTTTGATTGATGGGAATTTTCATTATTTTTGTTTTGTCCTTGTTAATTTCAAGTCCTATTTTGCTAGCCAGTGAAGATAGGCTATCTGTTTTTTCTTGCATGGAATTCACATTATTACTGATAAGAGTTATGTCATCAGCAAAATCAAGATCTTCTAGTTGGGTCCCATGTACCCAGTCAATACCTGTGTTACCTGTGCAGCATTTTTTCATTATGAAGTCTATTGTAATCCCAAAAAGTAAAGGAGACAGTATACATCCTTGTTTCACGCCTGTTTCAATCTGGAACCATTCACTCATCCCTTCTTCTGTCTTGACTGCACAACCATATCCATTGTATAAGTCCTTAATGATGTTGACAATTTTAGATGGTATTCCATATAGACATAAAATTCTCCATAATGAATCTCTGTGTATGCTATCAAATGCCTTCTTAAAATCTATGAAATTCAGTATTAATGGTTTCTGCTTTTCAATATGTTCTTCAAGTATTATTCTGAGAGTAAAGATCTGGTCGAGACAGCTTCTCCCTTTTCGAAATCCTGCTTGTTCTTCTCTCATTGCAGTATCCACTATATCTTTGAGTCTATTCAAAATGACCTTGCAAAATACTTTTGACACAACTGATATTAAGGTTACTCCTCTCCAGTTGTTACAGTCACTAAGGTTGCCCTTTTTTGGTATTTTCACAATGATTCCCTTCTTCCAATTAGAAGGGACCTTTTCTTCTTTCCAAATCTTGTTAAACATTCTCTGTAGTTGTCTCATGTTGTCACTATTGATAGCTTTTAGCATCTCAGCTGTTATTTCATCTTCACCTGCAGCTTTGTTGTTAGCCATTAAATTCACTGCTGTTTCAATTTCATGCAATTCAATTTCATCTAGATTGACATTTAGTTGTGGGGCTGGTAAGTCAGTTTCAAGGTTTAACAATTCTTTTGGGTGTGGTCGATTGAGTATTTCTTGGAAGTGTTCAGCCCATCTTTGCTTTTGGTCTTTATTTGATGTTAATAGTGTTCCAGTTTTGCTAAGGATTGGTCTTTCTTTAGATGTAATAGTACCTGTTAGCCTCTTTTGTATGTTATATAAAGTTTTGCTGTCTCCTGTTTTTGCTGCTTTTTCTGCCTCTTTCGCCATATTGTCTATGTATTCTCTTTTATCCCTTCTAGCTGAACTTTTTACTTTCTTGTCTATGTCTTTGTATTTTGCTTTTGCCGAATCTCTTTCATGATCTGCTTTTGCATTCAACATGTTTAATTTGACTGCTCGTCTTTCATGTATATACTTCCATGTTTTATCTGATATCCATGCTTTTCTATTTGGTTTTTCCAATCCAGCGCTTACTTTTGCTGCTGTGACCTATGTTTATCATCAGCATATAGTTTATAAGAAGGCACAGTCAATCACATTTCATCATTCTTCTAGTTCAGATCGGTTAACTTTGTTTCCTGTGCTGCACGGCCAGCTTAAGCAAGTATGCTTTTCATTATGTTTCTCACTATATTTTGCATTATGTTTCTTATTTTGTTTTTTTTCATTATTTTATGTTTCTCATTATGTTTTTGCATTTTTCTCACTTTGTTTTTTTTTTGCATTATTTTATGTTTCTAACTTCATTTTTGCATTATTTTATGTTTCTCTCTTCATTTTTGCATTATTTTATATTTATTTTCTCATCCACATCCTGTGACCTCAGGTGTATTCCAACAATTACAGATCTGATTTTTATGTGAAAATTTATTCATTTCTCAATGCACTGAGTCATTTGGACTCTGCTATTCATTCAGACACTGTATAATTTTAGAGATTTTATCCCATGAGATGTCAGATTATAATGAAGATATCCCATGAAATGTCAGATTATTATGAAGATATCCAATGAAATGTCAGATTATTATGAAGATATCCCATCAGATGTCATATTATTATGAAGATAACCCAAGAGATGTCAGATTATTATGAAGATATCCCAAGAGATGTCAGGGTAGAACTCCTGCCACTGTGCTCTCACTGGGTGTCAGGTGCTCTAATTTCTTTCTTCTCAACAATTACAACAGAGAATGTTTGGCTCACTCTATTTTCTCTCTTCTCAACAATTACAACAGAGAATGTTTGGCTCACTCTATTTTCTCTCTTCTCAACAATTACAACAGAGAATGTTTGGCTCACTCTATTTTCTCTCTTCTCAACAATTACAACAGAGAATGTTTGGCTCATTCTATTTTCTCTCTTCTCAACAATTACAATAGAGAATGTTTGGCTCACTTTAATTTCTCTCTTTTCAACAACTACAACAGATAATGTTTGGCTCATTCTAATTTCTCTCTTCTCAACAATTACAATGAAGAATGTTTGGCTCACAAGAAGAAAGTAACCTACAACTGGTGAAAATGTGACTTTCAATGCTGTACATGTCTGAACATTTTTGTGGCATGAAGTTTCTGTATGGATACTAACAATGTGATACTGCATACAAATTTTAAACTGCTGCAGTAGAAGCATGTACAAATATTACATACACATCTTTACCTGTTCTTGTAGACATGTGTACAGATATTACACACATATGTTCTTGTAGAAGTGTGTACAGATATTACATACACATCTTACCTGTTCTTGTAGAAGTGTTTACAAATATTATGTACACATCTTACACTGTTGTTGTGGAAGAGTGTACAGATATATACACATCTTACCTGTTCTTGTAGAAGTGTTTACAAATATTATGTACACATCTTACACTGTTGTTGTGGAAGAGTGTACAGATATTATATACACATCTTACCTGTTCTTGTAGAAGTGTTTACAAATATTATGTACACATCTTACACTGTTGTTGTGGAAGAGTGTACAGATATTATATACATACACTTACATTTTCAGTTACTTGTAATCTGACAGAAATTTTACTCTGATGTCATTTGTTGCCAACCATGTTACTTTGGGTCAGGTGTTGACAATCATGTTACTTTGGGTCAGGTGTTGACAATCATGTTACTTTGGGTCAGGTGTTGACAATCATGTTACTTTGGGTCAGGTGTTGGCAATCAAATGAAAATACTTCTTTAGAAATTAGTCTTATAAGCGGATTTTCTTCTGAATATGAAATTCAAATGTCATCATAATTAGGGAGATATGAGAAAAGACAAGTGCGGTAAAACTAGATCTAGTAATGAAAGCAGCTAGAGGTGCATGGTTCAATATTACAAAGGATAAAAGTGAGGAAAGTGGGCAGAAAGCAAGAAGAGCACATACAACAATCCGATATTTCAGCAAAAAACTTTTTTCAAGGATCACATACAAGAACAACAAATAAACACACAAAAAATAGATGAAAAATAGATTTAGCTTCTTGGGTCTTCTAGTAAGGAAGTCAAACACCATAAGAAATAACATCTTATTGGCAGAAATGCAGATGAAGCCACTGACAACAATTATTGAGGAAAGATGATGGCGATGGTTGGGACATGTGTTCCGAATGACTGATAACTCACTACCAAAAATAGCACTAAGATGGACACCACAGGGGAACAGAAGTAAGGGTAGACCAAAAGAGACATGGAGAAGAACAACAGAAAGGATGTTGAGCAATAGAGGGCTCACCTGGGCAAGAGCAGAAAAAAAGGCGAAGGACAGGCATTTGTGGAAAACCCTTGCGGAAGCCCCATGTGCCCTGGGCACTTAAGGTTCAGAGAGAGAGAGAGTAAGGAAGTCGGACACAAAATCTTTCTTACTAGAAGGAGACCAAAGAAACTAGGTCTACATTTTTAAAATTTATTTTTTGTGTTTTTGTCAAAATTAGACAAAACAGAACTGGATCAAATATTCAGTATATTGGTACGTATCTACTCACAAATAAACACATGTAATAGGACAGCAAGATAATGTCTACATGAGAAATGTTTCACTTAAAGCAAAATAACTTACAGGTGAAAAAATATTTATGAAAATAATAGCAAAATGAGAATTTAGTGATGAAAATGTGGCAGCTAAAAAACTTGACAAGAATTTCACACTGAACTAACCTTGCTGAACTTGTGCATCATCTAGGGCAGTAAAGTCTTCTAAAACTTCTATACCTGCAAATCTAAATCATTTAAAAAACCCAGCTTTTTAAAATGTTGAGATGCAGCTTATCATGTACTTTACACTTCTCTGTAGCACAAAAATAAGATGCAGCTTATCATGTACTTTACATTTCTCTGTAGCACAAAAATAAGATGCAGCTTATCATGTACTTTACATTTCTCTGTAGCACAAAAATAAGATGGAGCTTATCATGTACTTTACACTTCTCTGTAGCACAAAAATAAGATGGAGCTTATCATGTACTTTACACTTCTCTGTAGTACAAAAATAAGATGGAGCTTATCATGTACTTTACACTTCTCTGTAGCACAAAAATGCTGAAAATACTATATAGACGGGCTGTCTGTGTGTTGAAAATACTACATAAACAGGCTGTTTGTTATGTTGAAGACATATAAACAGGCTTCTCTAGCAGATCCACCAACATGGGAACTATGGCAATCCCTGCCCTGTTAGCTAAACTAAGCCTGTTATTGGGGGTACCAATAGAAAGGTGGCACAGGGTCTTGGCCAGCTATTGTTTGCCAACCCTGACACTAACATGTCAGCTGTGGCTCACTGATTGGCTAATCAGACAGAAAACAGCATGAAATCACAAGGCTATTATAATTCTCTGTAAACAGAAGCAAATAATGACACTGGACTTTTTTTGTAAAATACTCTAGTTAATAAATGAGAAATTTTGGTCAGTAAAACTGGACTGTTTTATTATTATATGCTTTTACATTCTTGTTCCACTGTGGTGTAGTGGTTGGTGCACAAGCCTGCTGAGCACAAGGACCCTGGTTTGATTTCACACTGCATGAAATTTTTTTAGGCCATCTGGAACCAGGGTGAACCCTGCCTAAAGAAATGGGTAATCTGGGTTTCCTGGCAAGAGTTACCCTCTCCTACTGGAACCAAGGTGAACCCTGCTTAAAGAAATGGGTACCCGGGGGTTTCCTGGCAAGAGTTACCCTCTCCTACTTCAAAATGATGTAGCGGTCTAGAAAAATGAAGGTACCAACACCTCATAAAAGTTATTTTGTGGCTGTTCTTCTTAAGATGAGGATACCAAAGAGCTAAGCATTTTAATTTCTTATGTTTTTAACCGTTTTGTTGTTTTTGAATGTAGTCTTTGAGAAAGGCATTTGTTGAAATACTGGATTGTTGTATGCTCCTCATTTATACATGTTCATTGTCTGCCACTCTCATTTCTGTCCACTTTCCTTATATTCTCTAACTTTTTGTACAAGTGAACCACACTAACATCTGACACCCCTACAGCAAGTAAGTGCCTAGGAACATAACTTGACATGTTCTCACAATAAAACTCACTTCTTTTATTACAATATACTTTCACACTCTAAGGGCAAAACTGGATTGTTTTATAAAATAAATCAGCCAATATTCAGAGAGTAAAACAGGACTGTTTTATTACAACATGCTTTCATTTTCATACTGCATTATTTTACTGCTATATGTGCCAATTTTCATAACTGCTGTATGATTCCATTTTCATACTGAATTATTTTACTGCTGTATGCTTTCATTTTCATACTGGATTATTTTACTGCTGTATGTGCCAATTTTCATAACTGTTGTATGATTCCATTTTCATACTGAATTATTTTACTGCTGTATGCTTTCATTTTCATACTGGATTATTTTACTGCTGTATGTGCCAATTTTCATAACTGCTGTATGATTCCGTTTTCATACTGAATTATTTTACTGATGTATGCTTTCATTTTCATACTGATTATTTTACTGATGTATGCTTTCGTTTTCATACTGTATTATTTTACTGATGTATGCTTCAATTTTCATACTGGATTATTTTACTGGTGTATGCTTCAATTTTCATACCGGATTATTTCACTGGTGCATGCTTCAATTTTCATACTGGATTGTTTTACTGGTGTATGGTCTCATACTGTTAGGGTAAAACTTGACTCTTCTATTCTCAGTTATGATAACACAGAAATTGTCAGAGTCATTACCCCAGATTCAGACTTGTTTTGGTGTCTGCAACATGCAGGGATTTCATTCTGTAGAAAGCTAGCATGACTGAAGATGTGGCAGCTGTCACAAGCAGGTCAGTTCCTTGATGATTGGTGGCATCCACACTCCTGATGAAATTTCTGAGCAGTGACTTGGCAGGTAAACAACAGGTCCTCTGTATAGTGGAGTAAGCTGTAGCAAAACATTATGTGCTAAAATTAAACATTTGTACCCCATATTTAAGGAGATTCTGCTTCTTGAGCAGTGAAGACGCTGTCCGATTAGGCAATCAGCAACCCAAAGCTGATATGCTTGCATCAGGGTTAGTGAACCATAGCTGACTAAGACCCTGTTCTACCTCTACATTGGCAGCCCAGTGATGGGTCTAACGGGGCAGGGATTGCCACAGTCCCCATGGTGGTGGAGTCTGCTAAAGAAGCAATACACACTTCCTGCTTTTTTGGTCTACCCTTACTTCTGCTCCCCTGTGGTGTCCATCTTAGTGCTATTTTTGGTAGTGAGTTGTCAGTCATTCGGAGCACATGTCCCAACCATCACCATCGTCTTTCCTCAATAATTGTTGTCAGTGGTTTCATCTGCATTTCTGCTAATAAGATGTTATTTCTTATGGTGTTTGGCCAAAATATTTTTCTAATTCTTCGTAAACATTTAGTCTGGAAAGAATTCAACTTGTTTTCTATGGTTTTGGTGATTTTCCAGCATTCACTTCCATAGAGTAGTACACTTAGAACATTACTCTTGAATATCCTGATTTTTATATTTATGCTTAGTTTATTTGATTTCCATATATTCTGCAGCATTGCAAAAGCCTGGTTTGCTCTAGTAAGTCTGCTGTTGATGTCCTCTGTGCTGTCTCCATTTTCTACTACTCTGCTGCCAAGGTATACAAATTCGTTGACCTCCTCCACTAACTTGTTATCTACATCATACAAAACATCAGCATATTAATGAAAACATTAATATGCTAAACACCGTACTAGTACTAACATTATTATACTAAACATTAGTATACTGGTGCAAATATTATATACTAAATATTTTTAAATTGAAGCAAACAATAAATCAAACAACAGTATATTCAAGCGAAAAGCAAAAAATTAAACTAAGAAGTGTAGGGCAGCACAAAGTAGTGGAAGCAACTGCTGAGTCACTGCAGTCATAATTGATAGTAACTGCTGAGTCACTGCAGTCATAATTGATAGTAACTGTTGGGTCACTGGAGTCAGAGTTGGAAGCAACTGCTGAGTCACTGCAGTCATAATTGATAGTAACTGTTGGGTCACTGGAGTTAGAGTTGGAAGCAACTGCTGAGTCACTGCAGTCATAATTGATAGTAACTGTTGGGTCACTGGAGTCAGAGTTGGAAGCAACTGCTGAGTCACTGCAGTCATAATTGATAGTAACTGTTGGGTCACTGGAGTCAGAGTTGGAAGCAATTGTTGGGTCACAGGAGTCATAACTGATAGTAATTGTTGGGTCACTGGAGTCAGAGTTGGAAGCAACTGTTAGGTCACAGGAGTAAGAGCTGGAAGCAACTGCTGGGTCACTGGAGTCATAACTGGTAGTAATTGTTGGGTCACTAAAGTCAGAGTTGGAAGTAACTGATAGGTCACTGGAATCAGAGTTGGGAGCAACTGATGGGTCACTTGAGTCTAAGTCAGGGAAAAAAATGTACTGACTCTAACTCTAACAAAATGTAAATGGTTTGGTGTTGTTTGCATTAATAATTTCAACTGCACAAAAACTAAAACAGAGAACAAAGGTGCTGTTATGCATAATAAAATGCTCATTGAAAGTAAATGGAATGGCATTTCCACCCAAAAGTGTTAGAAGCTGTACCTGAAAATGACAACAAACATTCCATTACCATCTACTTCAAAGCTAGAGAAAAGACAGTGAAACAAACATTTCATTACCATCTACTTCAAAGCTAGAAAAAAGAACAGAAATCTACTGAAGGGCAAACATGGCTATAAAATTTCTGACCTCTGATAAAATGACCACAACAATCACATCTGAAAAAACATAATAACATAAAAGATAAATGGGAAGAGAGCCACAGCGAAACCAAGATGAAAAATTATAGGCAGCAAAGAAGCAAGGGTGCCTATATTTAACAGCAAGGCATGTGATGATGACCATGGCTATCAATATTTAACAGCAAGGCATCTGATGATGACCATGGCTATCAATATTTAACAGCAAGGCATGTGATGATGACCATGGCTATCAATATTTAACAGCAAGGCATGTGATGATGACCATGGCTATCAATATTTAACAGCAAGGCATCTGATGATGACCATGGCTATCAATATTTAACAGCAAGGCATGTGATGATGACCATGGCTATCAATATTTAACAGCAAGGCATCTGATGATGACCATGGCTATCAATATTTAACAGCAAGGCATGTGATGATGACCATGGCTATCAATATTTAACACCAAGGCATGTGATGATGACCATGGCTATCAATATTTAACAGCAAGGCATCTGATGATGACCATGGCTATCAATATTTAACAGCAAGGCATGTGATGATGACCATGGCTATCAATATTTAACACCAAGGCATGTGATGATGACCATGGCTATCAATATTTAACAGCAAGGCATGTGATGATGACCATGGCTATCAATATTTAACACCAAGGCATCTGATGATGACCATGGCTATCAATATTTAACAGCAAGGCATGTGATGATGACCATGGCTATCAATATTTAACACCAAGGCATCTGATGATGACCATGGCTATCAATATTTAACAGCAAGGCATGTGATGATGACCATGGCTATCAATATTTAACAGCAAGGCATGTGATGATGACCATGGCTATCAATATTTAACAGCAAGGCATCTGATGATGACCATGGCTATCAATATTTAACAGCAAGGCATGTGATGATGACCATGGCTATTTTCTAATGACAGAGTGTTGGTTTTAACTGTTCAAAGTGTCACAGATGTTTGGAGAATTTGAAAAGGTTTTCAGAGCTGTTGCCCCATAGACAGACAGACATGCAGGCAGACAGTTAAATAGAGAGAGGTGGAAAGGATGGGGGGGGGGGAATTAGGGTATTTCTGATCTGTATTACTGCTGCACATCTGTTAGGTGGAACAGCAAAGTAATAACATGCTTGGATAAGAAGCAAAAATGTGACATCTGTGAGAGCTATTTTTTGTCTTAAGTAAAGTAATCATTTATAAAAATAAAATTAGACTGTGCATGGCATATTATGGGAGACTAGTTACAGCTTTACTGTAGATTTTGTATGAGGTCTCACCAACCAGTAAGTCTCTCAGAAATAACATCTCCCTCATACAACATTTGTGATAAACAGGACTTTCTCAGAAATAACATCTCCCTCATACAACATTTGTGATAAACAGGACTTTCTCAATATTTGTTATCTTACTTTACCGTACCAAAACCTCGTAGTTTCCTATTTATAAAAAATTGTTTCTCAGAAATAACATCTCCCTCATACAACATTTGTGATAAACAGGATTTTCTCAGAAATAACATCTCCCTCATACAACATTTGTGATAAACAGGACTTTCTCAGAAATAACATCTCCCTCATACAACATCTGTAACGTCTATGAAAAGTTTTTCTTTTATTTTTCGTGCTGACGTCCGAGTGCTTAAACATTTGCTAGAATGTATGTGACATATTTTGGACATCAAACATCGGCTTATAAAGACTTTGCTACAATTAGAACTGAACTTAAATTTTACTAACACTTAAATACACTATATATTATGATTGTACCACAAAATGTATTTGCCAAGTGTCTCTGATGTATCACAGTTTTGACAAGGTTAGAAAACGTTGTGGTAGCCATCTTGCTCCGACAAGCATATAGTCCCTTCCGAGAGTGAGGTCCCTTCCGGGTGGATAAATCAGAGTAATTGGCCTTCCTCTCCGATAGACTGTTAGAGCTCTGTATGCAGGAAACTACTGTAGAGAGCGGAACAACACAATTCCTTCAGATCATCAGAGGAACTACCCCCCCCCCAGACAAATGTTTCGGCCCTATTAAACTCCTGACACTCTAAGGGGGGTGGGCCCCTCTGGGTCATGACGCCCAGAGGTCCTGTGAGTTGTTGCTTTTTTTCCTTTCGTCCCAGGATTGAACCCATGATCTTCCAGTTGGCACTGCACTTTGAAGTGCATCTTTAGGCGATTTAGCTATGGAGAACTGGTATTGGTTGTGACAAACGAAATTATTTAAGTTCTCAATGCTTGTTTCGCATACTCCACAGCCAGCATGAGGCCTTTTCTGCTGTTTCTGAAAGGCTTATCAATACCCTTGCTCTTGGTTGCACAGTTGCTTACATAGGCCGTATGTTGATGTTGCTACGAATCCTCTCGCTCCCATTTCTACAGCTATCTTTGCCTTGACTCTTGCCCACTGCCTCAGTTGCTTGACCAGATCATTGCAGTTCTCACATTTGAATAAATGCTGCTCCTCTAGTCTTGTTTTGTATGGAACCGTAAGCTCAATCATTATTAATTCCTGTTTTCCTATGGAGTACACTACAATGTCTGGTCGCATTCCTGTATTCTTAATTGCAGTCGGATATTCTCTTCTTCCTGGTAGGTCCGCTATCACATCCCAGTCATTTCCACCATCTAGCAGTGATGGTAAGGGAATGTCCCTGATTTCAATATTCGATGTCGTACCAGCGCCTATGAAGTATTTAGGTGGGACCTCAACTCTTTTGCTGTTATTTGCTTTATCTTTGAATGTAAATGCTATAGAAAGACTCCTTCAAATATCTTGTTTTGTCTCTGTCCTCATATGTCTTTCAGTGTTGAGGGGACAATTAGGCGTCTTTGTAGGGCTGTACGATTTGCTTCGTATAATGCTTCTGTAATTTCATCTCGGTATAAGGAAAATATTTGGTATAAAGTGGAACGAATTCAAGACCAACGCAGAGATAAGGCAGATGAGTGAACAACAACCAGTCTCATGGGTGATCAGAAAAAGAAGATGGACATATGTTGGCCATGTGGTGAGAAGAAACAGTCAGAAAATCCCAAAACAAGCTATCAAATGGAACACAACAGGCCGAAGAAAAAGAGGTCGACCACATTAAACTCTAAAGAGGACATAAGAGGGCAAATTAGTAGGCATAAAATCGCTTCTTGAGGTTGAAAAGCTCACCGAAAACAGGAGAACGTGGTGAACTACCATGCGAGCCCTATGTGACGTTTAACGGCATGGGAAGCATGTAAGATGTGAGTAAGAATTTCCTCTCTCCACCTCCTGCGTGGGCAGCCTCTTTCTCTGTTACATACAAATCTTAGTGTGAATGTTGTCTGTGATATACTGTCTGGTGGTAACTGTGTAACATGGCCAGACCATTTGACTTGGTGTTTCTGTATATAGTGTAATACTGGTGTTACTCCAACCTTTGCCTTATGGTGTCATTTCTTACTTGGTCTCTTCTTGTCACATTTAGTATTCTCCTTAAACATCTCATTTCTGTCGTGATGATTTTTCTTTTGTCCTTGGCTGTTAATGTCCATGTCTGACATTGATAGCGCAGAGTTGGGAGGAAAATTGTGTTGTACAGTGCCCTTTTTTGTTTCAGCTGTGATGTATTTGTTTTTCACTAAAGGACTCATTGGTCCAATACTTTATTGCATTTGTTCTCAGCTAGGTATTTGAAATGTTTCACTTGTTTCAAGGGCTGGTAGTCTAGGATGATATTATGCTACCTAGGTATTTGAAATGTTTCACTTGTTTCAAGGTCTGGTAGTCTAGGATGATATTATGCTACCTACGTATTTGAAATGTTTCACTTGTTTCAAGGGCTGGTAGTCTAGGAAGATCTTTGTTTGGATTTCTTCCCTCGCTATGGTCATGTTTTTTTCAGCACTGATCTTCATGTTGTGGCTTTGACTTGCCCTTGCTAAGTTATCCATGTTCTGCTGCAGGTCTTTTTCTCATGTGGCTGTAAGTGCATGATGGTCAGCAAAAAGTAGTTCGTTTATGGTCCTCCTATTGGGTATGTCTTGTGGAAGTGTTGTGGATTTATCAGCTTTCTTTCTAGGGTTGGACTGTTGGGCAGGTTTGTCGTGGAGTTTTTACTATATATGTTAGCTTCTTTTCAGATGTTGTTGTGTATTTTATGAAAAGTAAGAGATATAGTACACAGCCTTGCCTCATTCCAGATTTTATGATGAATGGTTCAGTGTCCCGCATTTGTTCTAACTATACACTGGCTGTTTGGTTTGGCTTGCCTCGGATGGTATATTGAGTAACTTGTCAAAGCACTGTCTCCATTGTTGTATTACCCTCTCTGGTTCGCATATTAGATCACCATAAACATCATTCACAATCTCTTTTGGATCAAAGTGCTCTGCTCGCTTTTTTATTGCACTGATCTTTTAATAAAGGATTTCGTAGCTTCTTTGTAATTGTTGTTTAATACTTCACTGTATTCCTGCCATGATTTTACCTTTGCTTCTTTTATTACCTGCTTATAGTGTCTTCTTGCAGTTTGATATTCAATGTAGTCTTTAGAGTGTCTTCTTGCAATTCAATATTCAATGTAGTCTTTAAAGTGTCTTCTTGCAATTCCATGTGTATAATTTCCTCTTATGGTGTTGAAAAAAATGTGTTGATTCAGTGATTCTCTTCACAGAATTATATGAGCCTGTCTCCTTTGTCATCTTGAAATTGTATTTTGTGTACTACAAAACACATGTTTTGTGTGAGTGTGCAGCTAATTGTCTTGAAGTACTGAAGTGAATGTTCTTCATTCACTGTTACAGATGTCACTATTTACTGAGCAGACGTTACTTGGACTGCCACATCAGACACAGCAGACGTTACATCCGTGTAACACTCGAAAATGCAGGACAAATAACCATTACTATCCATACGTGAACAAGACAAGTTTACATGTAATCAATTCACTCAACACCACAGTTGACACCCAACATGAATCCAATTATCAAACATGATAAAAAAAAAATCAAGAAAACTTTAATGATGAATTCCCATTTGTTAAATCTTTGTTGTAAACGGATATGGTGTGTAAACTGATGGAAACAATTATAATGAGAATAAAAAAATGGTCCGGGTGATTAACATCGCCATGGGACCCTCACACTAACATCATTCATTCATTCATTTGCACGTCCCTTGCAGAACTTTGCCTCCCTAACAGCACTCCTGTAGGCCTTTTGGTTGTGAAAAAGATGGCCTGCTACTGATGTATCCATTTGCAGATCATTAACGATGTCTTGCAGCTATCTTCACCATGGTCCTCTTCTCTTTCTTTTTCCAATTATGTACCTTTCCATGACGGTCTTCTCTAGATTATCATGGCGTTTAATGTGTCCAGAATATTTCAGTTTTCTTTGTTTAATTCTCTTTACTAGCCAGCCTTCTTCAATATTAAGTTCTTGTAGTATGGATATATTTGTTCTTTTTTGTGTCCATGATATTTGAAGAACTCTTCTGTAGCATTTACATTCAAAGGCATTTATGTGTTTCTCAGCTGTTTTGTTAAGTGTCCAGGTCTCACAGGCATATATTGCCATGGGAAAGATACATGCCCTTAAAAATCTTATTTTTGTAGTTCTGTCTGTTCCTCTCCACAGATTCTTTAGTTGTTTTACTTTCTGAAGAGCGATAGATGTCCTCCTTTTAATTTTCCTCATTGTATCTCCATTATTAGTTAGTAGTGATCCAAGATATTCAAAACTCTCCACTTCTTCTAGTTTTTCCTCATTGATACATATATCAGTTGCCTTGTTTGTTTTGTCAGTTGTCATCAATTTAGTTTTCTTCGCATTAAGATAGAGGTTTTGCTCTTCGCTGTTCTTATGGACTGACATAATTAGTTTTTCCATTCCTTTTTATGTTGTGGACAGTAACACTGTGTCATCAGCATATCTAATCTCTGAAATTTCGTAACCTCCAATTGTTATGGCATCGTAATATTCTTTGTCTACATCTTCTCTAACATTCCTCATTATATTTTCAGTATACAAGTTAAATAAGTAGGGTGACAATATACACCCCTGATGGACCCCTTGTTTTATGTCAGACCAAGTTGTTGTTTCACCATTTATTCTTACTGCTGCTTGTTGGTCTAGATACAGCAGTGATGTTAATTGTATCAAATGTGTTGGAAATCCCATTTTTTCCATTATTTCCCAAAGTTTCTGGTGTTGTACACAATCAAATGCCTTTGAGTAGTCTATAAAAAATAAATATAGATTCACATTAAACTTTCTGCATTTCTATCTTACATTGAATATATGATCTCTTGATCCTTTTCCTTGCCTGAAACCAGCTTGGACCATATTGACTTCTTCTTCTATTTTCTTACGAAGTCTACCCATTATGATTTTTTACAGAATTTTACTGGCATGACTAATCACGGCAACAGTTCTGTAGTTTGTGCATAGTTTCAGGTTACTCTTTTTTTGGCAGTGCTATGAATATAGTACTTTTCCATTCTTTTGGCCAAATACCTAAATGCCATGTCTTTTTACATAGTGCATGATAGATTGATGCACATTCCTTTCCTCCTGCTTTAATAAGTTCAGCTGTTATCTCATCACATCCTGGTGATTTACCATTTTTCAGATTCTTTATTGCCCATAAAACTTCTATTGTTAGTTCAGGTTCTTTCTCCCCCAATAATAATTCACTCTTTTGATTTCTGCTTTCACAATCGGTTGTTTTATACATTCTTCTGCAATATTCCTTCCATCTTTCTAGAAGTTCCTCTGTTTCTGTCAAGGTATTCTCCATCTTGTCACAAATTACATTTAGCTTAGGTGTGACATTTCTCATCAATGTCTTCATTTCTTTAAACATTTCACTATCTCTTCCACACTTCTGATGTCCTTCTATTCTTTCACAACAATCTTGTATGTATTGTTTTTTGTCTTTTCTTATGTTTCTTCGTACTTCTTTTGTTAAAGATTTATATTCCTCTTTGTTGTTGTTTATCATTTTCCATTGCGTCTTCATTTCTCTACATTGCTTTATCAGTTCTAGTGTGCCTGGTGTAATCCATCCATTCTTTTTGTGTTTTCTTTACTGGAACCATGTCTTTAGCTGTTGTTATTAAGATATCTCTGGCCTGCGTAGCCAGTTCATCTGGTGTCATCTCCTGCTGTATAGCCATCAGGATTTCTAGCTTTTTTGACACTCGTTCAGAAATGTCTAGCTTGAAAGAATATGTAGTTTTCCGGAAAGCCCCGGAGACATAAAAAGAAAGCAGACCGATTATGTCATGATAAGGAATGGGTATAAGAACAGTGTCAAGCAAGGCAAGACACCCAGAAACAGATATTAACTCAGACCATAACCATGTGGTAGCAGATATTAACTCAGACCATAACCCTGTGGTAGCTGATATTAACTCAGACCATAACCCTGTGGTAGCTGATATTAACTCAGACTATAACACTGTGGTAGCTGATATTAACTCAGACTATAACACTGTGGTAGCTGATATTAACTCAGACTATAACACTGTGGTAGCTGATATTAACTCAGACTATAACACTGTGGTAGCTGATATTAACTCAGACTATAACACTGTGGTAGCTGATATTAACTCAGACTATAATACTGTGGTAGCTGTATACCTTGGCAGTAGAGTAGTAGAAAATGGAGACAGCACAGAGGACATCAACAGCAGACTTACTAGAGCAAACCAGGCTTTTGCAGTGCTGCAGACTATATGGAAATAAAAAAAAACTAAGCATAAATATGAAAATCAGGATATTTAAGAGTAATGTTCTAAGTGTACTACTGTATGGAAGTGAATGCTGGAAAATCACCAAAACCATAGAAAACAAGTTGAATTCTTTCCAGACTAAATGTTTACGAAGAATCAGAAAAATATTTTGGCCAAACACTATAAGAAATAACATCTTATTAGCAGAAATGCAGATGAAACCACTGACAACAATTATTGAGGAAAGATGCTGGCGATGGTTGGGACATGTGCTCTGAATGACTGACAACTCACTACCAAAGATAGCACTAAGATGGACACCACAGGGGAACAGAAGTAAGGGTAGACCAAAAGAGACATGGAGAAGAACAACAGAAAGGATGTTGAGCAATAGAGGGCTCACCTGGGCAAGAGCAGAAAAAAAGGCGAAGGACAGGCATTTGTGGAAAACCCTTGCAGAAGCCACATGTGCCCTGGGCACTTAAGGTTCAGAGAGAGAGAGCTGATATTAACTCAGACCATAACCCTGTGGTAGCTGATATTAACTCAGACCATAACACTGTGGTAGCTGATATTAACTCAAACTATAACACTGTGGTAGCTGATATTAACTCAGACTATAACATTGTGGTAGCTGATATTAACTCAGACTATAACCCTGTGGTAGCAGATATTAACTCAGACTATAACCCTGTGGTAGCAGATATTAACTCAGACCATAACCCTGTTTAGCAGATATTAACTCAGACTATAACCCTGTGGTAGCAGATATTAACTCAGACTATAACACTGTGGTAGCAGATATTAACTCAGACTATAACCCTGTGGTAGCAGATATTAACTCAGACTATAACCCTGTGGTAGCAGATATTAACTCAGACCATAACCCTGTTTAGCAGATATTAACTCAGACTATAACACTGTGGTAGCATATATTAACTCAGACTATAACCCTGTGGTAGCAGATATTAACTCAGACTATAACACTGTGGTAGCAGATATTAACTCAGACTATAACACTGTGGTAGCAGATATTAACTCAGACTATAACACTGTGGTAGCAGATATTAACTCAGACCATAACCCTGTGGTAGCAGATATTAACTCAGACCATAACACTGTGGTAGCAGATATTAACTCAGACTATAACCATGTGGTAGCAGATATTAACTCAGACCATAACCCTGTGGTAGCAGATATTAACTCAGACTATAACACTGTGGTAGCAGATATTAACTCAGACTATAACACTGTGGTAGCAGATATTAACTCAGACTATAACACTGTGGTAGCAGATATTAACTCAGACCATAACCCTGTGGTAGCAGATATTAGCTCAGACCATTTATGTCAGACCATAACCCTGTGGTAGCAGGTTCTTGCCTGAACACTGTTCTTATACCTGTTCCTTATCATGATATAATCAGTCTGTTTTTTTTAATGTCTCCAGGGCTTTTCTATGTGTATAATTTCCTTTTATGGTGTTGAAAAAATGTGTTGCATATTACTAAGTGACTCTCTTCACATAATTGTCTGAGCCTGTTTCCTCTGTCCTTTCCCTTTCCTATATCATATCTGCCTATTATGTCTGAATATTTCCCTTCTCCTCTGTTATTTCTCTTTCCTACACCATCATCATCAAGTGCCGTGCAGACTGGCGTTGGCTATTATGCTTCTTCAGAGTACATGATCCTTCATGCAGGCCATTAGCTCAGTTGGTGATCTCCTCTCACACCATCCCGTCAGACTGTCCAGTAACATTTCTCTTGATCTTCTTTCCTCTATTTTTCCTGTTGTTATAATATTTTCAATGCCCCCTCTTCTCATTGCATGTCCTATGAAAGTACATTGCCTCTCTCTTATCTTTTTGACAAGATTTCTTTGTCTCTCCAGCTCTTCTCATACATTCTTCATTAGTTATTTTTGCTGTCCAGGGGATTCACAACATTCTTCTAATAAACCACATTTCTGCTGCTTCCAGTGATTTTTGTGCAGACCTGCCTATTGTCCGTGATTCACTTCCATATAACAAGATAGGTTCAATATAGCATTTTAGTACTCATTTTCTAACATTCCTTGATTTTATTAGTTGTTATTTCTCTTTCCTACACCATATCTGCCTATTATATCTGAATATTTTCCTTCTCCTACTATGATATTCATATCTCCCATAATTATTAGTTTATCAGTTGATTTGACATCCTTTAGTATTATTTGTAGGTCTTTAGTATTCCTGAATGATTTATTCAGAGTAATTTTATGTTGGTGCGTATGTCTGACATTTTATTAGGTCAAAAGACTTTGCTCTGATTTTTATTATAAAATTTTTGTTAAATCCAAGGAAAGAAACACGGAAGTTGCTTTTACTATACTCACCAAGCCTGTGTGTAATGTAAGGCAGTGGTTCTAAATCTTGAGTTCGTTGAAGGATTTTTGAGGATTCAGGGACCAGCAAATGGGCTATCTTACATCCTTCCCGCCCTGATCACATAGGGCTTGAATTGTAGCTGGGAAAGTTTTCTGTTTTCAGCGAGTTTTTCAACTTTTTCCCGTTCAAAAGGGATTTTATGCCTACTAATTTAGCCCCATTCAGCATTATTTTCTTTAGAGTTTCACATGGTGAGCCTCTTTTTCTCTGTCCTGTTGCGTTCATAAGCCTGTTTTGGGATTCTCTGATTGTTTCCTCTCATCCTGTGGCTGATATATACACTCAAAAGAATTGAAGGGACACCACCATTTTTCAGATGAGCTGCGAATATTTATATCTATTTCTGCAAATACTGAAATGACAGCCCACGACAACTGATTGTCAAGGCTAGGTACATTGATAAACTACATGATGGTGACAAATTCTTCAGCTGTGACATGATAAATCATGCTATTATAGGCATTCCAAATCACAAGAAAGCCATGACAACATTGTCAATGATTTGCAGGCTTCATTCTACGAAGGATACTTTTCTCGCAGTTAGAAAAAGGGAGACAGAAGAATGTCTTGCAGCCTGTGTAGTACTGAACACAGTTCCTTCACTTTTTCCTTTGACGTGCAAATGTATCTGTGGTCATGTTGATGGAACTGCTTAACGATGCCTCAGAAAAACATACAATCCAGTATTTCGGCTAAATCTTTTTTTCAAGGATTACGTACAAAAACAACATAACAGATAAAAACACTAAAAATACATGAGAAATTAAAGACTTAGCTTTTTGGTATCCGCTGTATAGAGAAACAGACACAAAGAACAGGCGAGAAAACATCAGCCCTCCTCCAGGTAAGGTGAGAAAACATTAGCCATCCTTATCATGATATAATCAGTCTGTTTTTTTTAATGTCTCCAGGGCTTTTCTATGTGTATAATTTCCTTTTATGGTGTTGAAAAAATGTGTTGCATATTACTAAGTGACTCTCTTCACATAATTGTCTGAGCCTGTTTCCTCTGTCCTTTCCCTTTCCTATATCATATCTGCCTATTATGTCTGAATATTTCCCTTCTCCTCTGTTATTTCTCTTTCCTACACCATCATCATCAAGTGCCGTGCAGACTGGCGTTGGCTATTATGCTTCTTCAGAGTACATGATCCTTCATGCAGGCCATTAGCTCAGTTGGTGATCTCCTCTCACACCATCCCGTCAGACTGTCCAGTAACATTTCTCTTGATCTTCTTTCCTCTATTTTTCCTGTTGTTATAATATTTTCAATGCCCCCTCTTCTCATTGCATGTCCTATGAAAGTACATTGCCTCTCTCTTATCTTTTTGACAAGATTTCTTTGTCTCTCCAGCTCTTCTCATACATTCTTCATTAGTTATTTTTGCTGTCCAGGGGATTCACAACATTCTTCTAATAAACCACATTTCTGCTGCTTCCAGTGATTTTTGTGCAGACCTGCCTATTGTCCGTGATTCACTTCCATATAACAAGATAGGTTCAATATAGCATTTTAGTACTCATTTTCTAACATTCCTTGATTTTATTAGTTGTTATTTCTCTTTCCTACACCATATCTGCCTATTATATCTGAATATTTTCCTTCTCCTACTATGATATTCATATCTCCCATAATTATTAGTTTATCAGTTGATTTGACATCCTTTAGTATTATTTGTAGGTCTTTAGTATTCCTGAATGATTTATTCAGAGTAATTTTATGTTGGTGCGTATGTCTGACATTTTATTAGGTCAAAAGACTTTGCTCTGATTTTTATTATAAAATTTTTGTTAAATCCAAGGAAAGAAACACGGAAGTTGCTTTTACTATACTCACCAAGCCTGTGTGTAATGTAAGGCAGTGGTTCTAAATCTTGAGTTCGTTGAAGGATTTTTGAGGATTCAGGGACCAGCAAATGGGCTATCTTACATCCTTCCCGCCCTGATCACATAGGGCTTGAATTGTAGCTGGGAAAGTTTTCTGTTTTCAGCGAGTTTTTCAACTTTTTCCCGTTCAAAAGGGATTTTATGCCTACTAATTTAGCCCCATTCAGCATTATTTTCTTTAGAGTTTCACATGGTGAGCCTCTTTTTCTCTGTCCTGTTGCGTTCATAAGCCTGTTTTGGGATTCTCTGATTGTTTCCTCTCATCCTGTGGCTGATATATACACTCAAAAGAATTGAAGGGACACCACCATTTTTCAGATGAGCTGCGAATATTTATATCTATTTCTGCAAATACTGAAATGACAGCCCACGACAACTGATTGTCAAGGCTAGGTACATTGATAAACTACATGATGGTGACAAATTCTTCAGCTGTGACATGATAAATCATGCTATTATAGGCATTCCAAATCACAAGAAAGCCATGACAACATTGTCAATGATTTGCAGGCTTCATTCTACGAAGGATACTTTTCTCGCAGTTAGAAAAAGGGAGACAGAAGAATGTCTTGCAGCCTGTGTAGTACTGAACACAGTTCCTTCACTTTTTCCTTTGACGTGCAAATGTATCTGTGGTCATGTTGATGGAACTGCTTAACGATGCCTCAGAAAAACATACAATCCAGTATTTCGGCTAAATCTTTTTTTCAAGGATTACGTACAAAAACAACATAACAGATAAAAACACTAAAAATACATGAGAAATTAAAGACTTAGCTTTTTGGTATCCGCTGTATAGAGAAACAGACACAAAGAACAGGCGAGAAAACATCAGCCCTCCTCCAGGTAAGGTGAGAAAACATTAGCCATCCTCTCACTGTAGATATCACAGTTTGGGTAGCGTGAGAAAACATTAGCCCTCCTCTCACTGCAGATATCACAGTTTGGGTAGGGTGAGAAAACATTAGCCCTCCTGTTACTGCAGATATCACAGTTTGGGTAGAGTGAGAAAACATTAGCCCTCCTGTCACTGCAGATATCACAGTTTGAGTAGAGTGAGAAAACATTAGCCCTCCTGTCACTACAGATATCACAGTTTGAGTAGAGTGAGAAAACATACAACCCTCCTGTCACTACAGATATCACAGTTTGAGTAGAGTGAGAAAACATACAACCCTCCTGTCACTACAGATATCACAGTTTGAGTAGAGTGAGAAAACATACAACCCTCCTGTCACTACAGATATCACAGTTTGAGTAGAGTGAGAAAACATACAACCCTCCTGTCACTACAGATATCACAGTTTGAGTAGAGTGAGAAAACATTAGCCCTCCTGTCACTGCAGATATCACAGTTTGAGTAGAGTGAGAAAACATACAACCTTCCTGTCACTACAGATAAAACAATTTGAGTAGAGCGAGAAAACATACAACCTTCCTGTCACTACAGATAAAACAGTTTGAGTAGAGCGAGAAAACATACAACCTTCCTGTCACTACAGATACCACAGTTCAGATAGAGCAAGAAAACATACAACCCTCTTGTCATTACAGATAACTCAGTTCAGGTAGAACGAGAAAATATACAACCTTCCTGTCCCTGCAGATATCACAGTTTGAGTAGAGTGAGAAAACATACAACCCTCCTGTCCCTGCAGATATCACAGTTTGAGTAGAGTGAGAAAACATACAACCCTCCTGTCCCTGCAGATATCACAGTTTGAGTAGAGTGAGAAAACATACAACCCTCCTGTCACTGCAGATATCACAGTTTGAGTAGAGCGAGAAAACATACAACCCTCCTGTCACTACAGATATCACAGTTTGAGTAGAGCGAGAAAACATACAACCTTCCTGTCACTACAAATGTCAACATATGAAACTGTGACCAGCTTCAGTACCATCATAACGCATGGGCAAGCCATGGTGAATTTTGTCACCAACTGATTAATGATGATTATTACTCATAAAATAATTGAATAAAAGGGACCAAAGTTAAGTAACAGAGCTTTTGAGATGCACCAAACAAGAATAACAGTAGACTATGCTTTGAACCAAACTGAAAGTTGAGCATCGGTGGAGAAAAAAAAACATTGGGAAATAAATGAAAACCTAGTCCAGATGTTCTTTCTTATTACTGTGAACCGGGGGTGAGGGGAGGGCACCAGCGCAATGTTTTGTGGGTAGGGACCCTAGGGCAATGCTTTGCTTGTGGCATTTGATTATGATTATTCTCATAATCAAAATGTCATGATTGGACAAATGGCTTTTCTTAGCGGGGAGTGAGTGTTTTCCCAAAGGAAAGTCCAACATTTTAACGGTTAACAGAACTCATAATCAAAGATTCTGCTTTCAGCAACTACCTTGCATTTAACACTGCAGAGTTTTCCAAGACGGAATTTTTGGACAAAGCCAGGAAGCAGTCTCTTGATCTCTGATAAAACCCTGACACCGAAAGCTCTCTCTCTCTCTGAACCTTAAGTGCCCAGGGCACATGGGGCTTCCGCAAGGGTTTTCCACAAATGCCTGTCCTTCGCCTTTTTTTCTGCTCTTGCCCAGGTGAGCCCTCTATTGCTCAGCATCCTTTCTGTTGTTCTTCTCCACATCTCTTTTAGTCTACCCTTACTTCTGTTCCCCTGTGGTGTCCATCTTAGTGCTATTTTTGGTAGTGAGTTGTCAGTCATTTGGAGCACATGTCCCAGCCATCGCCAGCATCTTTCCTCAATAATTGTTGTCAGTGGCTTCATCTGCATTTCTGCCAATAAGATGTTATTTCTTATTGTGTTTGGCCAAAATATTTTTCTAATTCTTCGTAAACATTTAGTCTGGAAAGAATTCAACTTGTTTTCTATGGTTTTGGTGATGACACCGAAAGCTAGTATAGTTTAAACTACCTAGTATTACCCCATCCCCCGTGTGGTACCCGGGATCTGCAAAGAATAGGACCACTGTACCCTACCACGCATGATCGTAAAAGGCGACTAAGGAGGGTTCAGCATAGGGCCAGCAACCCTATCTGGTAAAAAAAACTATCAGACTGCTACAGAAACGGAAGCAAGGGAAAAAACAAATGCAGGTAGAAGGAGAAATGCTTATCAGGAAACTGAGGCCATGAAGGTTGTGGATGAAAGCCAGCCACTGGAAGTCCCCAGCCCAACTGCAGACCTCCTGGAACCTAAACACAAGATGCAAATAGGCAGCTGGAATGTAAGAACACTAAACCAGACCGGAAAACTAGCACAAACCATCAAGGAAATGCACAGATACAAACTAGACATACTAGGAATACAAGAAGCAAGATGGACAGGACAAGGCAGAAGGAAATTAACAACACAGCACACAGAAGATACAATAATATGGTCAGGTAAAGAAGATCTTCATGAAGGAGGAGTAGCATTGATTATAACAAAAGAAGCATCAAGAGAATTGCTGAAATGGACCCCAATAAATGAGAGATTATTATATGCACGGTTCAACTCAAGATTCACGAAGCTGTCTATTATAGTTTGTTATGCACCAACAGAAGCAGCTGAAGAGGAATTAAAAGAAGATTTTTACAACAGCCTCCAAGCAACAGTAGAAACAATACCCAAGCATGATATGCTACTCATCTTGGGCGACTTCAATGCAAAAGTAGGTGAAGGAAATGAAGATACAAGAAGAATCATGGGAAGAGAAGGAATCGGAGAAATAAATGAAAATGGAGAAAGACTGTGCAGTTTCTGTGAAGAAAACATGAAGACCATCGGAGGGACAATTTTCCAACACAAAAACATCCATAAGGTGACTTGGAGGTCACCAGATAAAACCACAGAAAACCAAATCGATCACATACTAATAAACAACAAGTGGAAACGGTCACTACAAGATGTGCAAGCAAGGAAAGGAGCAGATGTAGGAAGTGATCACAACCTTCTGGTAGCAAAAATAAAACTAAAATTAAGGAAAGCCAAAATCGGAGAACACAGAAAGATACATTTTGATACAAGAAAACTGATAGACCAGCAAACAAGAAATGAATTCTCACTAGTACTTAAGAACCGCTTCAGTGTCCTACAAGACGAAGCAGAAATGTCCATATTAGAGTTCAATAAAACACTACAGGAAACAGCAAAAGAGGTGCTGGGATATCGGAAAAGGAGAAAAGAGGAATGGATAAGCGAGACCACATGGGAAAAGATAGAGCAAAGAAAAGAAATGACGAAAAAATTACTGAACAACAAATCACAATGGCTTAAAGAACGAGTTTTAAGTAATTATGCACAAAAAGACAAAGAAGTGAAGATAAACGTCAATATTATGACAACTTAGCAGAAACAGCAGAGAAAGCAGCATATACAAATGACATGAAAACCATATATAAAATCACAAAGCAGATGACAGGTAACTTCAACACAAGATGTGAAAGTGCAGTAAGAACACAAAATGAACAACTGGTCAGTGGAGAAAGAGAAAAAATTGAAAGATGGAGGGAACACTTTAACACCCTACTAAACAGAACACAAGCAGCACATACAGCAGACTTACTAGAGCAAACCAGGCTTTTGCAATGCTGCAGACTATATGGAAATAAAAAAAACTAAGCATAAATATGAAAATCAGGATATTTAAGAGTAATGTTCTAAGTGTACTACTGTATGGAAGTGAATGCTGGAAAATCACCAAAACCATAGAAAACAAGTTGAATTCTTTCCAGACTAAATGTTTATGAAGAATTGGGAAAATATTTTGGCCAAACACTATAAGAAATAACATCTTATTAGCAGAAATGCAGATGAAACCACTGACAACAATTATTGAGGAAAGACGCTGGCAATGGCTGGGACATGTGTTCCGAATGACTGACAACTCACTACCAAAAATAGCACTAAGATGGACACCACAGGGGAACAGAAGTAAGGGTAGACCAAAAGAGACATGGAGAAGAACAACAGAAAGGATGTTGAGCAATAGAGGGCTCACCTGGGCAAGAGCAGAAAAAAAGGCGAAGGACAGGCATTTGTGGAAAACCCTTGCGGAAGCCCCATGTGCCCTGGGCACTTAAGGTACAGAGAGAGAGAGAGAGAGAGTATTACCCCATGTTGGTTGATCAAGATTTAATCTGACTGACCAGGTTCTAAAACTGGAGCAGTGAAATGTAGTTGGTGGCAGCATTTGTCATATACTGATGGCAAAGAATAAACAAAACTTGCACAACTGAACAGGAGCTAACAAAAACCTCTCAGACAGATCATTCAAGACATCTCAGTTTACAGATCAGCATATGACTGCTAAGTTTTGAATCGGAATCAGTGCATGAATGTAATGATAAGAGAATTACCTGGGATTTGAACACGGTAAGCTGCTCTCTCGTGGCTAGACGGCTGCTCGTCCTACCGGAGTCCGTGTTCGAATCCCAGGTAATTCTCTTGTGATTTTTCTTTCTCTCACGTCTCACTAAAGTGCTTTGTCTACGATTTTTTCGAGGTCTAATCATACAAAATTTGTTCTCTTACTTTACTGTACCAAAGCCTCGTAGTTTCCTATTTATAAAAAATTATAAAAAATTGTTCATTAAATCTATATCCGAAACTAACTTCATGTAATAAGTATTCGTTCGTTTGTTATTGTTGTCCAAGTTTGCACCAGACATGACAGGAGACCGTGTGTATGTTTGTCTAGTTGGTACCTGCTAGAGAGAATGAATCTAAGCTACGGAATTTCTGTGTCACGACCTCGTTTCTTTCCGGGTGTCACGATCTCTCATGTCTGCTGAGCAGTTACTAAAGACTGTGTCAACAAAACACCTTTTATGGGGTGCTAGTTGACTAAGTCGATAGTAAGCTGCTCTCTCGTGGCTAGAAGGCTGCTCGTCCTACCGGAGTCCGTGTTCGAAGGTAATTCTCTTGTGATTTTTCTTTTTCTCACGTCTCACTAAAGTGCTTTGTCTACGATTTTTTCGAGGTCTAATCATACAACATTTGTTCTCTTACTTTACTGTACCAAAGCCTCGTAGTTTCCTATTTATAAAAAATTATAAAAAATTGTTCATGAATGTAATGGATTAATAACGTGTTGTGAAAATGAGCTTCAATATAATTGATGATTTATAAGGATAATCTTGATGTTTTACAAGTCTCTGTTGCTGCCTAATGCTGTGTGACAGAATGAGTGAAATTCAAACAGTTGATACATACATACAATCATGTCAGCACTGAAATAAGAGCAATGAACAATAAAGTTTCATGAACAATAATTTTAAAAAAAATTATCATGGTTTACAATGTGTTAAAACGGAAGCAGGATCCTTCTCTGTAAGTTGTTCATTTACTATATCTAGGGCCCTCTTATTAAATGTTTTTAATTCAGTACCACAAAGGAACAAATAAAAGTGTGAATAAAAAAAGTTTTTTTTATAGACTTGTTTTTTTTTATTATGACATTAAAAAATAATCATGGTAACTATCAGAAAACAAAGGGGTATAGTTAAAATAAAATGTCATAATCAAGCATATATTTATTTATTTATAAATTTATATGAATATTAAATGAAATATTACATTCCAAACTTCAATTTGATTAAGTGCACAACTTAATTTTAAAATCTACCCGTTTATTTACTGATATTCTGAAGAATGGTGTGTGTGTGTGTGTGTGAGAGAGAGAGAGAGAGAGAGAGAGAGAGAGAGAGAGTGTAATAACTGTCAAACGGAGTGCTTAGTAAGTAGAAAATGTACAGAGATTTTGACTGTAGGGCAGGGAGAGGTTAGGTAAAGCTGTAGTTGGAGTTTAATCCGTGTGCTTCCAGAGTCCCAGATTCATATAAGAAGCGATCTTGAGGACCAGCAACGTATCTCATCAGAGCAACATTGTTTGATGGCTGTCACTAAGTTGACGGTTGAAATGATTGGATATTGGATTGGAAGCATTCTGGGAAATGTCATATAGATGTTTCTGGATATGGTGCATATTGTACGCTTTGGGTTAGGAGTCTTCAAGAGTAATTTATTTATTTTGTCCACTCTGTTGCTTGGCTTTTGCTGCTAGTGATGTTACTACCTTATGTAAATCTGCATCAATACACCTTTCATCCCCTTTCGTGCTATTACCCAACATGTACAGACTATTAACTGTATATCTTTTTTTTTTATGTAACTTGACTGAGTCACATGATCGAACCGTGACCTTTGACCTTAGTCACGGGACAACAACAGAACCAGGACCCAGATGTGACGCATTATTTGTGTTAGCATTTTCTTATTTCACTGGGAAAAAACTCCACTAGCATTACTAACAAGCCAAGGACAGCAAGATCTTCGACATAATCATCGTGGTGTACGTGACAACCGAACAGTAACTGTGATTTCACCTTGTACAGGTTGTAGTGTCGGACGAGGAAACATGGCTGCTTCAACACAAGCAAGACTTATCAAGTTTGGACACACAAGTGTTGCATTTCCATCTGATCAACTCCAGCAAATGGAAGACTGCAGTCATTTGTTGGGAGACTTTGAAGCCTTGCACCGAGAGATGGATGATAAGGGGTAAGTCATGAGAAACAACACAGTGAACACAATAAGAGATGAGAAACACGAGATGATAAAAACAGTATGAGAAACACAACATGATAAACATAATATGAGAAACAATATGATAAAGAAATAATACAATAAACACAGCATGATAAACACATTGTGATAAACAATACAATAAACACAATGTGAAAAACAGTATGAGAAACAGTAAACACAACTTGAGAAACACAATGTGAGAAACAGTACAAAAAGCACAACTTGAGAAACACAACATGAACTGCTGTAGACATGCAGTGTTTTGATGCACACTACAAAGCTGCACCTATTTGTTATACAAACCATCGTACTTAAAACTCAGATTTTTAGTGTAATAAACTTTATGGGGGTCTTCAAAACTACATATTGTACATAAGTCAGATATTTTTATCTCGGGAGTGCAGCATGATAAACACGGTATCAGAATTACACAATGATAAACACAGCATGATACAATACAAGAAACAAGGCATGAGTAACAAAAAGACATGAGAAACAATATGAGAAAATAACACAATAAAGAACTCTGGAAGACTGATGGTTTGTGGAGCAGTTCTAAATTCTTGACTGAACAGATTAGTTCCATCAGAGACCCAAACTCTGCTCAATATTTCACAAGCAATAATGCTTATTTAATTGATTTTAGAGATCATTCCATAAATAACATTTATTAATGTATGAGATATTCCACAACGACACACAGTTGATTCTGAGATCATTCTCATCATCATCATCATGTGCCGTGCCGACTGGCGTTGGCTATTATGCTTCTCCAGAGTACACGATCCTTCATGCAGGCCATCAGCTCAGTTGATGATCTCCTCTCACACCATCCCGTCAGACTGTCCAGTATCATTTCTCTTGGTCTTCCTCTTGATCTTCTTCCTTCTATTTTTCCTGTTGTTATAATATTTTCAATGCCCCCTCTTCTCATTGCATGTCCTATGAAAGTACATTGTCTCTCTCTTATCTTTTTGACAAGGTTTTTTGTCTCTCCAGCTCTTCTCCTACATTCTTCATTAGTTATTTTTGCTGTCCAGGGGATTCGCAACATTCTTCTAATAAACCACATTTCTGCTGCTTCCAATGATTTTTGTGCAGACTTGCCTATTGTCCATGATTCACTTCCATATAACAAGATAGGTTCAATATAGCATTTTAGGACTCGTTTTCTAACATTCATTGATAAGGATGTGTTGGTCAATATGTTTCTCATTCTCTGAAATGCAGTCTTTGCTTGGCCTATTCTGTTCCTAATTTCTGTTCTGCATTTCCCATCTGAAGTTATTACTGCTCCAAGGTATTTGAATTTCTGCACCTGCTTTAGAACAGTTCCGTTTAATTTAATACTGCATGCTGGTGGATTCTGTTTCTTAGATATAACCATAGTCTCTGTCTTTTTATGTTCAAAGTAAGGCCTTTCTGTTCACTTTCTTTGGCGACTTTATCAAGAGATTTTGCAGGTCTTGTTGGTTCTCAGCTATCAGTACTGTGTCGTCAGCATACCGAAGGTTGTTAATATTGTATCCTCCAATTTTTATGCCTGGTTCTGTGATGATTGTTCTTAGAATATTCTCGCTATACAGAGAAAAAAGGTCTGGAGATAGTACACATCCTTGTCGCACCCCTTGTTTTATAGGTTGATATTTTCCAATTCTATTTTCAACTCGAACTGCTGCTTCTTGCTGCCAGTATAGATGTTTTACAATCCTAAGGTCTTTGCCGTCTATATTGATGTCTTCAAGCATTTTAATAATTTCATTATGTTTCACCTTGTCAAATGCCTTGGTGTAATCAATGAAGCATAAGTAGAGATCTTTCTGTACTTCTAAAGCTCTTTCTGTTAGTGTTCGTAAAGCATAAATGGCATTGTGTGTTCCCTTTCCTTCAACAAATCCAAACTGTTCATCTGCTATTTCCATTTTTATCTTTTTCCTTGTTCTTCTCATAATTATTCTCAGAAGTAGCTTCGTTATGTGACACGAGAGGCTGATAGTCCGGTGGTCGTCACATTCCTTTGCACCTGGTTTCTTTGGTAGTGCTATAAACGTGGATTTAATCAGGTCACTGGGAATATAACCACTGTTGTAAATGTCATTCAGTAACTTGGTTATTATTTTTATTCCTGTCTCCTCTAGTGCCTCTATTTCTTCTATTGTTATATTATCAGGCCCAGTAGCTTTTCCTTTCTTCATGTGTTTGATGGCATCTATGATTTCATGAAATTCTATGAAATTAACAAGGACAAAACAAAAATAATGAAAATTCCCATCAATCAAAATGGAAAAATACACATAGAAGGGACAGATATTGAAGAAGTCAATCAATTTGCATACCTTGGCAGCTACATAGACCAGGATGGTGACACTAGAAAGGAAGTTAGGATCAGAATTGCAAAAGCAGCATCAATCTTCAAGAATCTTGAGAACATATGGAATTCAAAAGTTATAAGCACAAAAACCAAGTTAAGACTATTCAATTCAAATGTAATATCCACCCTCATTTACGCATGCGAAAGCTGGAAAACAACTAAAGAAATAGAAAAGAAATTAGACTCTTTTGAAAACAAATGCCTAAGGAAAATACTCGGCATCAAGTGGAATGAATTCAAGAACAATGCAGAGATAAGACAGATGACTGAACAACAACCAGTCTCACGGGTGATCAGGAAAAGGAGATGGACATATGTTGGCCACTTGATGAGAAGAAATGATCAGAGAATCCCAAAACAAGCTATCAAGTGGAACACAACAGGCCGAAGAAAAAGGGGCAGACCGCGTGAAACTCTGAAGAGAACATTATTAAGAGAGGCCAAGTTAACAGGCATAAAATCCTTTGATGAGGTTGAAAGACTCGCCGAAGACAGGAAAAATTGGCGAACTACTTTGCGAGCCCTATGTGACGTCTAACGGCACGGGAAGGATATAAGATATAAGATAAGATGATTTCATCTTCAAGTATTGGTGGTCCCTCACAGTTTTCAGTATCTGGTGTTAATTCTGGTCTTTCTCCTCCATATAGCTCACCGATATACTCTGTCCACCTGTCCACAATGTCTTCTTTTCCCATTAACATTTTACCTTCTTTCGATTTCAGGCATCCTGTGGTATATTTTGTTTTCCTGCCTGTGAGTTCATTAATTCGTTTGTGCATGTTTTTGCTGTCTTTAATATGAGAGTCCTCTATCTGTCTGCACTGCTCATTTAACCACACTTCTTTTGCTTCTCTGCATTTGCGTCTTATTTCTTTATTTATCTTGTTATATTTTTTCTCGTTATTTTTACTCCTCCTCCTCTTGTCCATCAGTCCTAAGATGTCGTCTGTCATCCATTTATTTTTAGGGGCTTCTTTTTTTGGTGGTATTATCTCCTTAACAGTTTGGTGGATAGAATCTCTTAACATTTCCCATTGTTCATCTATACTATTTATCTTTGCTATTGCATTGTATCTATTTGTTATAATAACTTTGTATTGTTCTCTTAGTTCTTGGTCATTTTAAGAAGTTCTGTATTCAGTTTGATGTTTCTCACTTTTCTGCCTGCTTTCTTTAGTTTTATTCTAACTTTTCCACAGAGTGGATCATGGTCACTATTGCAGTCAGCTCCTGGCATGGTTTTTGTTGTCAGTAATGCATTGCGGAATCGTTTGTTGATTAATATGTAGTCTATCTGGTTAAAAGTATTTTTGTCTGGACTGCACCACGTTGCCAGTCTTCGAGGATGTTGTTTAAACCAGGTGTTTCCTACAACCATGCTGTGTATTCTTGCCCATTCAATTAATTTATAACCTCTGTCATTCCTCTCCCCCAGTCCATAGTCACCAACGATGTCTGAAGTTCTTCCTTTACCAACTTTGGCATTAAAATCTCCCATGACTATGGTAACTTCATGTGACTTTGTGTGTTTTAGTGCTGTCTCTATGTCATTATAAAATAGCTGTAAATCTTCTTCAGAGCTTTCAGATGTTGGAGCATACACTTGTATAATATTTATGTTTATTGGTTGTCCTTTCAGTTGGGCTAGCAGGACTCGGTCCGAGATGTTCAAATATCCTACAATTGTCCTTGCCGTTTGTTCATCAAATATAATTCCTACTCCTCGTTCGTGTTTCTCACTTCCTGAATATATTATTGTATATTTATCTGAGTTTATCTTCCCTGCACCTGTCCATCTAACTTCACTCATTCCTAATATGTTGATCTTCATCCTTTCCATTTCCATCTTTACATTTTCTAATTTTCCAGCCTGGAATAAAGTTCTAACATTCCATGTTGCTATTTTGAACTTGCTATTTTTGCCACCAGTAGCTTGATGACGATCTGGCCTCACCTGTGGCTCGTGAGCTGCCCTACCGGACGAGGCTGTTCCAGAGGAACATCCATTAACGTCGTTCATGATGAATTGATTAATCTGTTTAAGCATAATTATTCTTGGGAATTACAACAGTGGTTTCCCGTTGCCTTCTGTCGGTTTGTGTACGGACTCTCCGCTAGCCTTTGGACTCCCTGTCCTACCCGCAAGGCAGCGGGAGCGAGAGGTTTTAAGGCGCCTCTGACCCGCCTGGTATTCCCTTCACTGAGCACCTGAGGCACTTTATAGGAGTAGTAGAGCCACCTACTACCCCACCTCGCTCTCTGAGTCTACCGCCAGTTGGTCCGCGCCTGCTTATTTGGATAACTCCTTATTCACAGGGATCCTCCATATCTGGAGGACTTTCACCATCCGCCACCTGTGACGCGCTGGGTTGGGGGAGATCATTCTACAAATAACAATACTTATTTAACTGATTTTGGAGATAATTCCACAAACAATAACATTTATTTCATTGATTCTAGAGATAATTCTACAGATAAACAACACTTATTTAATTGATTTTAAAGGTCACTCAACAAACTGCACCTCTTATTTATTTGATTCAAGAGATCATTCCACAAATAGCAATACTTATTTAATTGATTTTGTGGATCACTTCACAAACAACAGCACTTATTTAACTAATTTTAGAGATCATTTCACATATAATAACACTTATTTAATTGATTTTAGAGATCACTAAACAAACCACACCTCTTATCTAATGGGTGTAGGAGAACAGAATAAAGCTATTGTGCAACAATATTTTAGGGTCTTAACATTGTGTGTTTGTTTGTTTTGATAATTTGTTTCATATTTTTTAAAGTGAAATTCTTATTCTTTTTACTCATATCTATTGAATTCTTGATCTCAACTCATGAGTATCTGTGCTGACCTCTACTTATGGATATCTGTGCTGATCTCTACTCATGAGTATCTGTGCTGACCTGTACTCATGGATATCTGTGATGACCTCTACTCATGAGTATTTGTGCTCACCTCTTCTCATGGATATCTGTGCTTACATCTGTTCATGTGTGTCTGTTGACCTCTCCTCATGGGTATCTGTGTTACCTCTGTTCACGAGTATCTGTATTGGTCTCTGTTCATGGGTCTCTGTGCTGTCCTCTATTCATGAGTATCTGTGTTACCTTAACTCATGATTATCTGTGTTACCTCTACTCACGAGTATCTGTGTTATCTCTACTCATGAGTATCTGTGTTAATCTCTGCACCTGAGTGTCTATGTTAATCTCTACTCATGAGTATCTGTGTTACCTCTGTTCATGAATATATGTGTTACCTCTACTCATGAGTATCTGTGTTAATCTCTACTCATTGGTATCCGTGTTAATCTCTACTCATGGTTGCTTGTGTTAATCTCTACTCATGGATATCTGTGTTAATCTCTGTTCATTGGTATCCATTTTAATCTCTTTGCTCATGAGTATCTATGTTAATCTCTGCTCATGAGTATCCATGTTAATCTCTGCTCATGAGTACCTGTGTTAATCTCTGCTCATGAGTGTCCATGTTAATCTCTGCTCATGAGTATCTGTGTTACCTCTACTCATGAGTATCTGTGTTAATCTCTACTCATGAATATCTGTATTAATATCTGTTCATGAGTATCTATGTTACCTCTAATCATGAGTATCTGTGTTATTCTCTACTCATGAGTATCTATGTTAATCTCTACTCATGGGTATCTGTGTTAATCTCTACTCATGAGTATCTACGTTAATATCTACTCATGATTATCTGTGTTAATCTCTACTCACGATTATCTGTGTTAATCTCTACTCACGATTATCTGTGTTACCTCTACTCATGAGTATCTGTGTTGCCTCTACTCATGAGTATCTGTGTTACTTCTACTTGTGAGTATCTGTGTTGCCTCTACTCATGAGTATCTGTGTTACCTCTGTTCATGAATATCTATGATACCTCTACTCATGAGTATCTGTGTTACCTCTACTCATGAGTATCTGTGTTAATCTCTACTCATGAGTATCTGTGTTAATCTCTACTCATGAGTATCTGTGTTAATCTCTACTCATGAGTATCTGTGTTAATCTCTACTCATGAGTATCTGTGTTAATCTCTACTCATGAGTATCTGTGTTACCTCTACTCATGAGTATCTGTGTTACCTCTACTCATGATTATCTGTGTTACCTCTACTCATGATTATCTGTGTTACCTCTACTCATGAGTATCTGTGTTACCTCTACTCATGAGTATCTGTGTTACCTCTACTCATGAGTATCTGTGTTACCTCTGCTCATGAGTATCTGTGTTACCTCTACTCATGAGTATCTGTGTTACCTCTACTCATGAGTATCTGTGTTACCTCTACTCATGATTATCTGTGTTACCTCTACTCATGAGTATCTATGTTACCTCTACTCATGAGTATCTGTGTTACCTCTACTTGTGAGTATTTGTATTGGTCTCTGTTCATAGGTATCTGTGTTGTCCTCTATTCATGAGTAACTGTGTTAATCTCTACTTGTGAGTGTCAGTGTTGACCTCTACTCGTGAGTGTCAGTGTTGACCTCTACTCGTGAGTGTCAGTGTTGACCTCTACTCGTGAGTATCAGTGTTGACCTCTACTCGTGAGTGTCAGTGTTGACCTCTACTCGTGAGTATCAGTGTTGACCTCTACTCGTGAGTATCAGTGTTGACCTCTACTCGTGAGTATTAGTGTTGACCTCTACTCATGAGTGTCAGTGTTGACCTATACTTGTGAGTATTAGCGTTGACCTCTACTCATGGAATATTTATCTCTGTCCAGATTTCTAAAGTTACTTAATGCCAAAAAAAAATGGCAGTTTTCATCATGAAGCAGGTTATGCCAGTTTTGTCAAACACCATTTTGCTGAGTAGTTTGCTTTAGGATTGTTTATACCAATATTTGGCACAGTAGCAACAAACTTTGCCTACAGGAACAGCAAACTTTGTTTACAGGAACGGCAAACTTTGCTTACAGCAACGGCAAACTTTGTTTACAGGAACAGCAAACTTTGCTTACAGGAACAGCAAACTTTGTTTACCCGAACAGCAAACTTTGTTTACCCGAACAGCAAACTTTGTTTACAGGAACAGCTAACTTTGCTTACAGGAACAGCAAACTTTGTTTACCCGAACAGCAAACTTTGTTTACCCGAACAGCAAACTTTGTTTACAGGAACAGCTAACTTTGCTTACAGGAACAGCAAACTTTGCTTACAGGAACAGCAAACTTTACTTACAGAAACAGCAAACTTTGCTTACAGCAACAACAGACTTTGCTTACAGCAACAACAAACTTTGTTTACGGCAACAACAGACTATGCTTACATCAGGAAAGAAATGAAAATGGCAGTAAAACTGGTTCTAGTAATGAAAATAGATGGGTGTATTTAGTTTGAGATGTTTGACAACTTTTCTTATGGCTCTTATTAATTTGAGATGTTCTGGCATTAGAAAAGACTGGTCGAAAACTACAGCAGTAATATTCTACAGATGGAGAACAAAGGAAACATGCTCTTACATGTCCGTCATCAGTTCCTGATCAGATCTGATTGTATGGTACTGCCAACTTCAGAGAGCCTACTGATTTTTTTCAAAAATATATTCAAACCAACAACTGAAAACATGCACAGGAGAATATTAGGCAGAAAGATTTGAAGGACTTTAGGAAGTAAACATTTTCAGAGCCTCTGTGTATAAGCTTCTTATTGTAAAAGTTAATAGAAAAAGTTGCAGAAACACACAAATCAAGTTAAGATTATTCACCCTCATTTATGCATGCGAAAGCTGGAAAATAATTCAAGAAATAGACAAGAAATTAGATTCTTTTGAAAACAAACACCTAAGGAAAATACTCAGTATAAAGTGGAATGAATTCAAGAAGAATGTAGAGATAAGGCAGATAAGCAAACAACAACCTTTCTCATGGGTGATTAGAAAAAGGAGATGGACATATATCGGTCATGTGATGAGAAGAAACAATCAGAGAATCCCAAAACAAGCCATCAAGTGGAAAAAGAGGTTGACCACGTGAAACTCTGAAGAGAACATTGTGAAGAGAGGCCAAATTAGTAGGCATAAAATCCTGTGACGAGATTGAAAAATTTGTCGAAAACGGGAAAACTAGGTGAATTACCATGTTTGCCCTACGTGAAGTTTAACGGGAAGGATGTAAAGTATGAACAGGAATTTTCTTCATTTACTGGATTATAAATTGAGTGTTTTTGTTTTGTAGTAAAATTAGAAATAAGCCTGTGAGACCTGGACACTTAACAAAACAGCTGAGAAACACATAAATGCCTTTGAATATAAATGCTACAGAAGAGTTCTTTAAATATCATGGACACAAAAAAAAAACAAATATATCTATACTACAAGATCTTAATATTGATGAAGGCTGGCTAGTAAAGAGGATTAAAGAGAAAAAACTGAAATATTTTGGATGCATTAAACGTCATGATAATCTAGAGAAGACCATCTTGAAAGGGTACATATATGGGAAAAAGAAAGAGAGGAAGACCAAAAGGCAAAGATGGCTGCAAGACATCAATGATGATCTGCAAATGGATGCATCAGTGGCAGGCCATCTTGCTCACATCTGAGAGGCCTACAAGAGTGCTGTTTGGGAGGCAAAGTTCTGCAAGGTACATGCAAATGAATGAGTGAAGTAAAATTAGAAATACCAAATTTTAAAATAGGTTTCACTAAGTTATTAACTTCTCCTTTAGATGAAAACAGTTGACCATCACATTGCAATAATTCTCACAAATCTTTTCGTTGTAAAGTTAACATAAAACACAGGATATCTTCATACATTGTAAAAGTTAATAGAAAACTTTGGATGTCTTCATACATTGTAAAAGTTAATAGAAAACTCTGGATGCCTTCATACATTGTAAAAGTTAATAGAAAACTCTGTATGTCTTCATACATTGTAAAAGTTAATAGAAAACTCTGGATGTCTTCAGACATTGTAAAGGTTAATAAAAATGACAGGATGTCTTCAAACTGTGTAAAAATAGAAAATATTGGATATTTTTGGACATTGTCTTGACAGGCAGGTCATAGTTATTGAAGTCAGTGTTTTCATTCTGTAAATGTTCATCAGTCAGTGTTTTCATTTTATAAATGTTCATCGGTCAGTGTTTTCATTTTATAAATGTTCATCAGTCAGTGTTTTCATTCTATAAATGTTCATCAGTCAGTGTTTTCATTCTATAAATGTTCATCAGTCAATGTTTTCATGCTATAAATGTTCATCTGTCAGTGTTTTCATGCTATAAATGTTCATCAGTCAGTGTTTTCATTTTATAAATGTTTGTCAGTAAGTGTTTTCATTCTATAAATGTTCATCAGTCAGTGTTTTCATTCCATAATCTTCAAATGAAAGAAAGCTGGTTATGGTGAAATTTAATGATAAAATAAAAAAAATGTGAGATAGAAGAAAATATGTGCTGTTGATCAGAAAAGAGGCAAAAATATGTTTTGTTGAGCAGAAAAATGGTAGCGTTTTGACTTCTAATGTAAATTACACAGTAGAATATAATTAAAATAATGTTGATCATGTTTAATATTTAAGATTAGGTACATAGGTCTGGTAGATAGGACTGGAGAAAAATAAATAGCTAAAAATTGTGTATTGACATATGATAATTATTATTTTCTTTTAGTTATCTTCTCATTCGTGGACTTCATGACAGAGAAGAAGTGCTAGCAGCCAAGGAGGCAGTTCTTGAATATATTAGTAGTCTTGGTGACAAGCTGGACAAGCAACATCCAATCAGAGAAGGGGTTCTTAGAGAAGGGTGTGGTCTAGGGTGCCTCCCTGTGATGGAGGTAAACAATTTTTTTGATCTTGTAGATTTTTAATAAGTGTTTTCTGTGTGAAAGATTCTTAAGTCCTGTAAGTCCCAGAATTTTGCTTTTTGTGCATGGTTTAAGTGATGTATGATAGCAGGTTGTCTTGTACTGGGAAATAATAACAAAAATGAGAACATATCCTTGCAGTGAGCTACAGTTTCAGACATCTTTATAAGCTCCACTGCTACAGGGAGAATCTTTATGCACTGAGCTATAATTCCAGGAATTTATTGACTTCATTGCTACAGTGTGCATGTTTATTCTCTGAGCTATAATTCCAGGCATTCTTCTAGACTTTACTGCTACAGAGAGCATGTTATTCTTGACTAATTCATCAGGTGGTTGTGACAACATCTATTTTCAGGCAAAGGAGCTGAGATAGTATGTTAGCAGACTACTGCCATCTAATATTGTATGCCCTGCCGTCAAATATGGTATGCTGGCAGGCTATAGATTGTCAGCCCCTCCATCAAATATGGTATGCCGGCAGGCTATAGATTGTCAGCCCCGCCATCAGATATGGTATGCCGGCAGGCTATAGATTGTCAGCCCCGCCATCAAATATGGTATGCCGGCAGGCTATAGATTGTCAGCCCTGCCATCAAATATGGTATGCCGGCAGGCTATAGATTGTCATCCCTGCCGTCAGATATTGTATGCAGGCAGGCTATAGATTATGATTGTCAGCCCTACTGTCAGAGATGATTTTATCTAACTCTAACCGAAGTGATGCATGCATGATTTGGGACCAAGTTAGTGACATGGGCGTCTGATTGGCGAGATGATTAGTATGCTAGACTCTTTTGGTGAAGGTTGTGGTTTGAACACAGCTCTAGAAATGGGTACCAGTCTTCTTCTGAAGTTGAGGAATAAATTGCAGCTAGGCATGATACTGAACCCATCACTCTCTAGTCTGGTGACAGGCATGATACTGAACCCATCACTCTCTAATCTGGTGACAGCCATGATACTGAACCCATCACTCTCTAGTCTGATAGACATGATACTGAACCCATCACTCTCTAGTTTGGTGACAGGCATGATACTGAACCCATCACTCTCTAGTCTGGTGACAGCCATGATACTGAACCCATCACTCTCTAGTCTGATAGACATGATACTGAACCCATCACTCTCTAGTCTGGTGACAGCCATGATACTGAACCCATCACTCACTAGTCTGACAGACATGATACTGAACCCATCACTCTCTAGTCTGGTGACAGGCATGATACTGAACCCATCACTCTCTAGTCTGGTGACAGCCATGATACTGAACCCATCACTCTCTAGTCTGGTGACAAACATGATAATGAACCCATCACTCTCTAGTCTGACAGCAATGATACTGAACCTATCACTCTCTAGTCTGGTGAGAGACGTGATACATGAGACTGGCCTCAGATTAGGGGACCACATGCAGAAACATTTGTACGTTATCACCCAGCATGCTTCGAAACCAGTCCCGAATCATTTCAGTGGCCACAACCACAGAGGCGAATCTGATTTTATGGTAAAAGCCATCAAACAATATCACACAGATGACACAAGCCGCCTAGCACTTGAGAACCACTACATTCAGGATTATGGGATGCTGGAACCACATAGATTGAACTTGTTATTCAGCTACACCTAACATTCTCCTCTTCAACAATCATAACCCCTCTCCACTAAGCTCCACTCCCTTCTCACTTGTTACACATAGTTCAGAACATCCTCACAGCATCACATTACAACCCCTCTACCCCAACTATAATCATCTATTTCACCTTCTCCTGGCTAGGTTAACACTGTATCACTTTCTCTCCCCTCCACGGTTTCCCCACTCACCACCCTCAGTTACGACCCACCCATTACACATGACAAGTCTCCATTTAAACATTCTCTACACTCTACCATGCCCATTTCTGAACAAACATCGGACACGCCACATCTACAGGTAAGTGCCCTATTCATTTTATTTCCCTTCTTTTTTTTTTTTTAAACATAGCATTCATGTGAATCTATACTTTATCTCCTCTCTCTATTTCTTCATCCTGTATGTTTTTGTATGATTAAGGCTCACGCCGAAACGTCAGAACTTTGTAATCGTTAAGTAATAAAACTGTTCCTACTTTTTTCCTAGTTTATACATTCTGGTATCACAGCTTTACTACAGTGCTTCATGTATAGTTGTATACTTATGCATTAATTATTGTGTGTTACTAAGTTTCATTATCAGGACTACTTAAGACCTTCTGCCTGCGGGTTCTGACCTACACAAATGGCGTGCATCAGAAAACCCAAAGCGCCTCCTCTGCAATCAAAGACAGAGCATCATTAGACCAAGAATGCTACGTGTGGTGGCACAAGAGAGGTCTGCAGGACCTAGTAGCCATTGTAGACCAGGCAAAAGATAAAGCAAGCAACAGCAAAAATGCTAAGGCCCCACCTAAGTGCTTATAGATGCTGGAGTGACACCAAATATTGAAATCAGGGGCATTCCCTTACAATCACTGCTAGATGGTGGAAGCGAATGGGTCTGACAGCAAACCTACCAAGAAGAAACTGTCATCAAGAACACAGGAAATGGACCAGACATTGTAGTGTACTCCACATCAGAATTGGAACTAATAATGATCGGGCTTATGGTTCCATACAAAACAAGAATAGGGGTGCAGCATTTATTCAGATATGAGAAGTACAATGACCTGGTCAAACAACTGAGGCAGGGGACAGGAGTCAGGGCAAAAGTGATAGCTGTAGAAGTGGGAGCGAGAGATTTTCATAGCAACATCAGCATACGACCTATGTAAGCTACTGGGCATAAAGGGACAAGCATGAGCAAGGGTATTGATAAGCCTTTCAGAAACAGCAGAAAAGGCCTCATGCTGGCTGTGGAGTATGTGAAATAAGCACTGTTAACTTAAATAATTTCGTTTGCCACATTTAATATTGGTCCCCCTTAGCTGAATCACTAAGATGCACTTCAGTGCTCATTGGAAGATCATGGATTCAATTCCGGGATGGAACAAAATTTTTTAAAAAAGCAAAACAAAAACAAAACTGAAACAAAAAAAAACAACTCACAAGACCTCTGGGAGTCAAGACCCAGATTGCCTCACCCCCTTAGAGTGTCAAGAGTTTAATAGGGAGGGAGTGATGCTGCTGACTCATACTGTATACTTTTTACTGTTTACTCTCGTTACATTCTGTTTATTGCTGACTCTCATTATATGCTCTTTAATCATGCTACTTAGATGCAGCCTCAGCCAACAAAGGTTGTTATACAGACGGGTTGTTATACAGAAGGGTTGTTATACAGAAGGGTTGTGAATGTAGAGACTGGGCACAGGGGGCAGATTAACTTTAGGTTTGAGATCTCATCCAGCATCTCTGTGATTCTTCCGACACAGTAATATATACAGATGGCTCAGTGTCTCGGAACAGCAGAAGTGGTTGGGGTTTTGTTGTCTGCTGCAGTGGAAGAAGAGTAATGGCACAGAGTTCTGGAGCATTTGAAGTCACTACATCAAGCATGCAAATGGAAACTGAGGCTGTGTTGGCAGCAATGGAATCACTAGTTGCCCATGATATGCTTCATGGCATCATTGTGACTGATTCACAGAGTATGCTTCGTAAGACTGAGAAAAAAAATTGTTTTCATCTGTTAAGTCAGTCAGCTGTGAGGAGCCTTTCATGGCTTTATTGTCCAGGGTATGCAGGAGTACATGGCAGTGATGTGGCAGATAGACTGGCTGGACAGGCTGAAATAATTGACAGACTGAGAAAGGGCAAGGGTGACATTGTTAAATCTGTATTGGAAAGACTGGGAAAATGAAGAGTGGGAATGAAAGAACAATGTAGTTGTGAAGAGATTGCCGGAGCTAGGACAAATTAAGAGTGATAGTAGGAAATCTGAACCGTGTGGCAGAAAATGCATCGTCAACAACCATCATTTGATGGGAGCTATTAGTAATCATGCCCTTTGATGGATGCTGCAGCATACAGCAGAGCATATATGGGTTTTCCTGAATGCTATAATGCCAGAGTCTGATTTTGAACCTTTGAACCTTTTATACTGTCGAGTCACAGAGTCACTGAGAAAACTAACAGTACTGTCAAATCACAGGGTCACTGAGAAAGCTAACAGTACTGTCAAGTCACAGAGTCACTGAGAAAGCTAACAGTACTGTCGAGTCACTGAGAAAACTAACAGTACTGTTGAGTCACAGAGTCACTGAGAAAGCTAACAGTACTGTCGAGTCACTGAGAAAACTAACAGTACTGTTGAGTCACAGAGTCACTGAGAAAGCTAACAGTACTGTCGAGTCACAGAGTCACTGAGAAAACTAAACAGTGAAATGAAGAAATACTGCTAGAGTAGGAACAGAATAGGCCAGAAGCAATGCTGAGTTACACATACACTAATTTACAGATGAACCAACTTACAAGTTTAATGTTGCTATCTGTAACTGAGTAGAATTGCCGACTAACATTATGTAGAGATAACCTGAAATCCTTCTTTACTACAGATACAAGTAGAATGAAATGAGTTGACTAACCACTCATGCAGTTTTCTTTGTTAAACAGTATTTTAATCCTACAGGGCCGCAACGCGATTTCACACAAAAATACAGTTCTTGCTGTTATTGAGGGCCATCGGCGTAAGTTTTATATTTTTATATTTTTATTTAACCACTCTCATTAGGGTCTTAATAAAAACACTGATCAAAATGAGAAAAATCTTTGAAGAATGCTGAAGGAACATAGGAGAGTGTAACTAGAACAGTCAGATTAAGTACACAAAACCTTGTCACAGCTGCTCACTTCATGACTGCCCAGTGCTGTAATATACAAGTAAATATATAAGTCATTATTATTTTAGGTAACCTTTTTAACTAGAATTTTTATTTTTTCAGCATTTGGTTTTTTCAAGAAGTATTTCAATGATGAAGTCAAAACATTTGATTACAAGTGGTTGAGGTAATGTTACATTTTGTTCATTGTTTGTCATCATCATCATAATCATCATTCACTGTCAGTTGTTATCATTATAATCATGCTCGTCATAATATCATCATCACCACCACTATTGTCATTATCATCATCACCACCATTGTCATTATCATCATCATTGTCACTCATAGTCATCATTGTTGTTATCATCATATGCAGCAGTTAATAATCAGATTACTTCAAGAAGTATGTGGAATTAGAGAAATGAACAGAATAATATGTTAAAACAGTGAGTGGTAAAGAACGAACGAATGAACAAACAGACTTCATTTTTGAAGAGTTAAGAATTGGGCACGCAGGCCTGTCTACCATTCTGCCTTTCATCATACAACTTTCATTCAGTCACAGATATTTAACATTTGTTATTGAACATAACATGCATGAAAAAAACATAAAATGAATAAGTAAATAATTAATAAACCCTTTCTTTCCATACACTCCACATTCTGCTTTATGCAACCACATGAAATAAACTTTATTATATGCTCACATTCATTATAAACTCACACATTTTTGAAACAGCAGTATAATAGATACAACAATCAGGTCATACTTTAAATTAAACTGATTTAGACTTTAATTGTACATATGCCTATACTTTTCTTAAAGCAAATACATACTGATGCATTTATTCACACACACACACTGCATATAAACAAACACATCCACACATGTACATATACACACATACATTCACATGTATACACATAGACATGTGCACACACACATGTATGTATGTACATATAAAGATGTGCACATACATCATCATCATCATCATCATCATGTGCCGTGCCGACTGGCGTTGGCTATTATGCTTCTCCAGAGTACACGATCCTTCATGCAGGCCATCAGCTCAGTTGATGATCTCCTCTCACACCATCCCGTCAGACTGTCCAGTATCATTTCTCTTGGTCTTCCTCTTGATCTTCTTCCTTCTATTTTTCCTGTTGTTATAATATTTTCAATGCCCCCTCTTCTCATTGCATGTCCTATGAAAGTACATTGTCTCTCTCTTATCTTTTTGACAAGGTTTTTTGTCTCTCCAGCTCTTCTCCTACATTCTTCATTAGTTATTTTTGCTGTCCAGGGGATTCGCAACATTCTTCTAATAAACCACATTTCTGCTGCTTCCAATGATTTTTGTGCAGACTTGCCTATTGTCCATGATTCACTTCCATATAACAAGATAGGTTCAATATAGCATTTTAGGACTCGTTTTCTAACATTCATTGATAAGGATGTGTTGGTCAATATGTTTCTCATTCTCTGAAATGCAGTCTTTGCTTGGCCTATTCTGTTCCTAATTTCTGTTCTGCATTTCCCATCTGAAGTTATTACTGCTCCAAGGTATTTGAATTTCTGCACCTGCTTTAGAACAGTTCCGTTTAATTTAATACTGCATGCTGGTGGATTCTGTTTCTTAGATATAACCATAGTCTCTGTCTTTTTATGTTCAAAGTAAGGCCTTTCTGTTCACTTTCTTTGGCGACTTTATTCAAGAGATTTTGCAGGTCTTGTTGGTTCTCAGCTATCAGTACTGTGTCGTCAGCATACCGAAGGTTGTTAATATTGTATCCTCCAATTTTTATGCCTGGTTCTGTGATGATTGTTCTTAGAATATTCTCGCTATACAGAGAAAAAAGGTCTGGAGATAGTACACATCCTTGTCGCACCCCTTGTTTTATAGGTTGATATTTTCCAATTCTATTTTCAACTCGAACTGCTGCTTCTTGCTGCCAGTATAGATGTTTTACAATCCTAAGGTCTTTGCCGTCTATATTGATGTCTTCAAGCATTTTAATAATTTCATTATGTTTCACCTTGTCAAATGCCTTGGTGTAATCAATGAAGCATAAGTAGAGATCTTTCTGTACTTCTAAAGCTCTTTCTGTTAGTGTTCGTAAAGCATAAATGGCATTGTGTGTTCCCTTTCCTTCAACAAATCCAAACTGTTCATCTGCTATTTCCATTTTTATCTTTTTCCTTGTTCTTCTCATGATTATTCTCAGAAGTAGCTTCGTTATGTGACACGAGAGGCTGATAGTCCGGTGGTCGTCACATTCCTTTGCACCTGGTTTCTTTGGTAGTGCTATAAACGTGGATTTAATCAGGTCACTGGGAATATAACCACTGTTGTAAATGTCATTCAGTAACTTGGTTATTATTTTTATTCCTGTCTCCTCTAGTGCCTCTATTTCTTCTATTGTTATATTATCAGGCCCAGTAGCTTTTCCTTTCTTCATGTGTTTGATGGCATCTATGATTTCATCTTCAAGTATTGGTGGTCCCTCACAGTTTTCAGTATCTGGTGTTAATTCTGGTCTTTCTCCTCCATATAGCTCACCGATATACTCTGTCCACCTGTCCACAATGTCTTCTTTTCCCATTAACATTTTACCTTCTTTCGATTTCAGGCATCCTGTGGTATATTTTGTTTTCCTGCCTGTGAGTTCATTAATTCGTTTGTGCATGTTTTTGCTGTCTTTAATATGAGAGTCCTCTATCTGTCTGCACTGCTCATTTAACCACACTTCTTTTGCTTCTCTGCATTTGCGTCTTATTTCTTTATTTATCTTGTTATATTTTTTCTCGTTATTTTTACTCCTCCTCCTCTTGTCCATCAGTCCTAAGATGTCGTCTGTCATCCATTTATTTTTAGGGGCTTCTTTTTTTGGTGGTATTATCTCCTTAACAGTTTGGTGGATAGAATCTCTTAACATTTCCCATTGTTCATCTATACTATTTATCTTTGCTATTGCATTGTATCTATTTGTTATAATAACTTTGTATTGTTCTCTTAGTTCTTGGTCATTTTTAAGAAGTTCTGTATTCAGTTTGATGTTTCTCACTTTTCTGCCTGCTTTCTTTAGTTTTATTCTAACTTTTCCACAGAGTGGATCATGGTCACTATTGCAGTCAGCTCCTGGCATGGTTTTTGTTGTCAGTAATGCATTGCGGAATCGTTTGTTGATTAATATGTAGTCTATCTGGTTAAAGGTCTTTTTGTCTGGACTGCACCACGTTGCCAGTCTTCGAGGATGTTGTTTAAACCAGGTGTTTCCTACAACCATGCTGTGTATTCTTGCCCATTCAATTAATTTATAACCTCTGTCATTCCTCTCCCCCAGTCCATAGTCACCAACGATGTCTGAAGTTCTTCCTTTACCAACTTTGGCATTAAAATCTCCCATGACTATGGTAACTTCATGTGACTTTGTGTGTTTTAGTGCTGTCTCTATGTCATTATAAAATAGCTGTAAATCTTCTTCAGAGCTTTCAGATGTTGGAGCATACACTTGTATAATATTTATGTTTATTGGTTGTCCTTTCAGTTGGGCTAGCAGGACTCGGTCCGAGATGTTCAAATATCCTACAATTGTGCACATACACACATACATATTTATACATACATACATATAGGTATGTACATCTATACACATAGACACATGCATACACATATACATAACTGCATATATTTATACGTGTATATAAAATATGCACAAACACAATTACATATTAGGGAGGCATACCTTATATCTTATATCCTTCCCATGCCATTATTGACAAAGTTTGGAGTTATAAGAATGAATATTACTTATAAATTTTACATGAGTTGGTAGGGTATTCCAGAAATGGGCAGCTGAGTAAGAGATGCTTTTTTTAAAACATGTTAAGGCTTGGTTTTTGGAAAATGCTTTTGCTTAAGCTTTAACTGTGTTTTGAGTTGGATTTGAACACTGACCATGAATAGGCTGGGGCATTGTGAAATAGAATTTTATAAATTAACTGCTTGTTGAATAGAAATCTCTTCTTGAGGGATAGAATGTCAAGATGTTTGCCCTTCTTTGCAATATGTGTTACATGTTTGTTGTCTATAAGCTTTACTGTTCGTTTTTGGAGTGAGTAAAGTCTTTTCATGTTTGATATGGAAAGCCATCCCAGAATGTGGAACGGTAGTCCAAATGTGTTTGTGATATGTAGTATATTTTCCTGTAATGTATTTTCAAATGGCTACGATCACTGACTAGTACAGTCACTGACCAGAAGAAAAGCAATGGTAAACTATCTTCTGGAAATATACCAAGAAACCCAAACAGCAACATGGAAAGTCAAATAGGAAGAAGATCTGGTGGTGAGTCCCCCAGGCCAGATAGATCTAATTTTAACACTGGGGAAGAGTGTGAGACAGAGGTCAGTACTAGTAATTGTGATGACGGACAAAATCCTGATGGTGTTACTAAGGAAAACCCCTGCATCAAACTAAAAAGAAAAATAAGAGTAGGAACATGGAATGTGAGAAGTATGTATGAGGGAAAGTATCAAATAATAAGTAACGAGATAAAAAGAACGGGGATACACATTTTGGGAATCTGCGAATATCGATGGAAAGGATCAGGACACTTCAAGAGCGAGAATGATAATATCTTTATATACTTTGGTAGAGAAGTAGGAGGAAAGAATGGAGTGGCTTTTTACTTGGACAAATCAACATCAAAAGCATTACTAGGTTACAATCCAGTAAGTGATAGAATCCTCACAATCAGACTTAAGGGCACTCCTAGAAATGTAACAGTCATCCAGATATATGCACCTACATCAGCAGCAGAAGAAGAGGAAGTAGAAGACTTTTATAACACACTGCAAACGAATATAATCTTTAACAAAAGAAGTACGAAGAAACATAAGAAAAGACAAAAAACAATACATACAAGATTGTTGTGAAAGAATAGAAGGACATCAGAAGTGTGGAAGAGATAGTGAAATGTTTAAAGAAATGAAGACATTGATGAGAGATGTCACACCTAAGCTAAATGTAATTTGTGATGAGATGGGGGAATACCTTGACAGAGACAGAGGAAATTCTAGAAAGATGGAAGGAATATTGCAGAAGAATGTATGAAACAACTGACTGAAACCAGAAATCATCAGAGTGAATTATTATTGGAGGAGAAAGAACCCAAACCGACAATAGAAGAAGTTTTATGGGCAATAAAGAATCTGAAAAATGGTAAATCACCAGGATGTGATGAGATAACAGCTGAACTTATTAAAGCAGGAGGAAAGGAATGTGCAACAATCTATCATGCACTATGTAAAAAGATATGGCATTCAGGTATTTGGCCAAAAGAGAAAAAATTGAAAGATGGAGGGAACACTTTAACACCCTACTAAACAGAACACAAGCAGCACAAGCAATAGATATACCTGAAGCAAAAGCGGAACTAAACATCAATACAGGACCAATAACAATAAATGAAGTAAAAGAGGCGATAAAGATGCTAAAATCAGACAGGGCACCAGGTGAAGATGAAGTGACTGCTGAGATGTTGAAAGCAGAAGAAACAGAAACACCAAAACAACTTTGCCGGATATTACAACAAATTTGGGATTTAGAAAAAGCCCCAGAGGAGTGGAAAACTGGTCTTATAGTAAAACTACCAAAGAAGGGTGACCTCAGAGATTGCGGGAACTGGAGAGGCATTACCCTACTGCCACTCACTAGTAAAGTATTTTGCAGAATAATCATCAACAGAATTGTACCAACACTTGAGGAAAAACTTCGGAAAGAGCAGGCAGGATTTAGGAAAGGAAGATCATGCATAGACCATATATTTGTACTTAGACAAATATTAGAACAGGCAAATGAATGGCATAGCACAACATATGCATTATTCATAGATTTTGAGAAAGCCTTTGACAGTGTCAACAGAGATGCACTGTGGAAAATCCTAAGATGGCATGGCCTCCCCCATAAAATAGTTAATGTAATCAAAGCCCTATACGAGGGTTTTCAGTGCAAAGTTATCTGTGGAGAACATACCTCCAGCAGCTTTAGGGTACAAACAGGAGTGAAACAGGGATGTGTACTATCACCAACATTATTTATCTTGGCAGTAGACTGGTTAATGAAGGAGGCAACATCAGACAAACGCAGAGGATTACAATGGACCCTTAACACAGTGCTGGAGGACCTTGACTTTGCGGACGACATTTGTCTATTATCAAGCAGTCACAAAGATATGCAAGGTAAAATAAACAAGTTAACCCAGAATGCAAACAACATAGGACTAAAGATCAACGTAGGAAAGACAAAGTTAATGAAGCAAAATGTGAACAACTGTATTCATACCAGTGCCAAAAAAGGGTGACCTGAAATTATGCACAAACTACAGAACTGTTACCCTGATTAGTCTTGCCAGGAAAATTCTGTTAAAAATCATAATGGGTAGACTTCATAAGAAAATAGAAGAAGAAGTCAATATGGTTCAAGCTGGTTTCAGGCAAGGAAGAGGATCAAGAGATCATATATTCAATATAAGATTAATAATAGAGAAATACAGAGAGTTTAATGTGAATCTATATTTATCTTTTATAGACTAGTCAAAGGCATTTGACTGTGTACAACCCCACAAACTTTGGGAAATAATGGAAAAAATGGGATTTCCATCCCATTTGATACAATTAACATCACTGCTATATCTAGACCAACAAGCAGCAGTAAGAATAAATGGCGAAACAACAACTTGGTTTGACATAAAACAAGGGGTCTGTCAGAGGTGCATATTGTCGCCTTACTTATTTAACTTGTATACTGAAAATATAATGAGGAATGTTATAGAAGATGTAGACAAAGAATATTATGATGCCATAACAATTGGAGGTTATGAAATTTCAGAGATTAGATATGCTGATTAGATATGTATTACTGTCCACAACACAAATAGGAGTGGAAAAAAATAATTATGTCAGTCCGTAAGAACAGCAAAGAGCGAAACCTCTATCTTTATGTGAAGAAAACTAAATTGATGACAACTGACAAAATGAACAAGGCAGCTGAAATATGTATCAATGAGGAAAAACTAGAAGAAGTGGAGAGTTTTGAATATCTTGGAATGTGACAGATAAAAGGGATGGCTACTGCAGTAAAACTGGTCTAAATAAAAAAGGTAGATAGAAGTGTATGGTGCAGGTTTACAAAGTGAGAGAGGAAGTGAGTAAGATGAGAAAAAATGCAAAGAAAGTATGAGAATATATAAATGAAAAACATACAATATCCAATATTTCGGTATGAGCCTTTTTCGAGGATTATATGCACACACGAGACAAAAATAAAAATAAAAAATGAGGAACTTATCTGAATATGGCTTCCTCCAAAAGTAGAAAACAGAAATGTGTGTAGTAGAAGGAGCGACCACACTGACCACAACAAAGGATACCAGATAGGGCCAATCGTAAAGAAGAAGTGGAGAGAGAGGAGGAAAACAAGTGGTAGAAAGGGGTGGGGGGAAAGGCAGTAGAAACATGATAGCTGCTAGAGGAGGTGTCGAAGGGGGGGAGGGAAATGGGAACGCGGAGAGATAATGAAGAACATAAACACCTGCAGGGAGAAAATGTGAAACTGGTGAATAGGACAAGACCCTATAGACCCCAATATATTGCCAGAGAAAAAAAAAAGAGGGTGGTGGTAGGGAGGGGTAGCATAGATTAAGAAAGTAGAGTTTAAAAAAAAAAGGGGGAGTGGAAAACTAAAGAAGTTACAGAGAGCTGAAGACATTGTTAATTCCAGCTGAGTGGAGACAACCAGTCTGGAAAATAACTCACTGTTCTAGGACCCTCCGAGATCGTACATCAGCAGAACAAGAGCAGATTGCACTAACAGAAATGTCCTGTTTTCCCCTGTGGTTGCTAGGGCAAAAATGTTTAGCCACAGGTGTCCAGGCCCTCTTAGAAATATCATTGAGATGCTGGTGAAATCGATCTCCTTAGTGTAAGCCAGTCTCCCCTATGTACTTCAAACCGCAACATTTGCATATAATAGCATAAAAACATTGTGTGAAGTACAGGTGAAACCCTCCTGAACTGATAATGTAGACTTAGGGAAGGAGATCTGGCTAGCCTCGACAACAAATGGACAAGTGTTGCATCTACGGCGTCCCCAACATCTGGTACCATAAAAAGTGTCATCTATCTTAAGATGACTACGAATTAAAAGGTCCCTGAGGTTCTTATCCCATCTGTAGGCTACCAATGGGGGTTCCCCAAAAAGTTCATGTGTATCAGGCTCAATCTGGAGGAGATGGAGATGGTGAAACAATATGTTTTTAACCGGCAAGCTATGAAGGTGGTACGTGAGTGCCAGTTTGACTCTGTCCAAGCTGCAGTGTGGTTTAGGGGTGAGGGCTTGTTGCCGCGATATATGGCTGATGCGGCTCCAAGATGACAAGAGGACATGTTCTGGATAGCCGCGTTGACGGAAGAAATCTGCATTTTATGGCCTTGATCCTGGAAATCCAAATCCTCAGTACACAAACGTCGCAACCTAAGAAGCTGGGAAAAAGGAATAGAGTCCTTACATGATCTGGGATGGGAGGAAGAGTACAGGAGGTAGCTGTGAGAGTCTGTAGGTTTATAGTGGATAGAAGTAGTAAGCCTGGAAGGGCCGATAGTAATGACAATGTCAAAAAGGTTAGCGGAAGTAGCAGAGATATGGGAGGTGAAAGAAATGACAGGATTGTACTCCTTAACAAAACTGATAAAATTGTTAAGATCTTCCTCTGGCATTGATGTGACCCCAATGCCGTCATCTATGTAGTGTCTATAGAAGGCGGGAAAAGGGCCTCTAAAGGCCCTCAGAACCTTGTGTTCAAAGTGGCCCATGAACAGACACGCGTAGCTGGGGCCCATCTTGGTACCCATGGCTACACCACTAATCTGGTCAAAGTAAAGGCCATTGAATTCAAAAGAATTGAGTTGGAGGACAAGTTGTGTAAGGGGCAGAATAGTAGAAGTAGGAATAGAGGGATTGCGTCTTTTGTTCAGAAAGAACTTGACGGCCTGAAGTCCCTGGTCATGCGGGATGGATGTGTATAAGGATACTACATCAAGGGTGAAGATACGGTAGGTGTGACCAGGCAGGAGTGTAAGGGTCTCAAAAGTAATGAGAGCATGATTGGTGTCCATGAGATAAGTGGGCAGACTAGTGACCAGAGGTTGAAAGATGCTGTCAAGAAAATCAGAGATTTGTTCCGTAGGGCAGGAACAAGCAGACACTATGGGCCTTCCTGGGTTGCCTGGTTTATGAATCTTAGGGAGTAGATAAAAGGATGGCTGCCCTAAGCAGCTGTCATGGATGTGAAGATGAGCAGCAGAGGGAGAAAGACCAGTCTTATGGATGAGTTCATTAATCATGTCATGAACACGGTGGTTGTTGGCCAGAGTCGGATCTTGAGGGCAAGAGGCATAAAATTTAGGGATCACTACTAACTAGTAATGGAGATACAGTGAGGGAAATTAAAAGGAGGACACCTATCGCTCTTCAGAAAGTAAAACAACTAAAGAATCAGTGGAGAGGAACAGACATAACTACAGAAATAAGATTTTTAAGGGCATGCATCTTTCCCATCACAACATATGCCTGTGAGACCTGGACACTTAACAAAACAGCTGAGAAACACATAAATGCCTTTGAATGTAAATGCTACAGAAGAGTTCTTCAAATATCATGGACATAATCATTCATTCATTCATTTGCATGTCCCTTGCGGAACTTTGCCTCCCAAACAGCATTCCTGTAGGCCTCTCGGTTGTGAGCAAGATGGCCTGCTGCTGCTGCATCCATTTGCAGATCGTCAACGATGTCTTGCAGCCATCTTTGTTTTGGTCTTCCTCTCTTTCTTTTTCCCATTACATATCCTTCCAATATGGTCTTCTCTAAATTATCATGACGTTTAATATTTAAGTTTTCTCTCTTTAATCCTCTTTACTATCCAGCCTTCTTCAATATCAAGTTCTTGCAGTATAGATATATTTGTTCTTTTTTTGTGTCCACAATATTTGGAGAACTCTTCTGTAGCATTTACATTCAAAGGCATTTATGTGTTTCTCAGCTGTTTTGTTAAGTGTCTAGGTCTCACAGGCATATGTTGCGATGGGAAAGATGCATGCCCTTAAAAATCTTATTTTTGTGGTTCTGTCTGCTCCTCTGCACAGATTCTTTAGTTGTTTTACTTTCTGAAGAGTGATAGATGTCCTCCTTTTAATTTCCCTCATTGTAGCTCCATTATTAGTTAGCAGTGATCCAAGATATTCAAAACTCTCCACTTCTTCTAGTTTTTCCTCATTGATACATATTTCAGCTACCTTATTTCTTTTGTCATTTGTTATCTATTTAGTTTTCTTTGCATTAAGATAGAGGTTCTGCTCTTTGCTGTTCTTACGGACTGACATAATTAGTTTTTCCATTCCTTTTTGTGTTATGGACAGTAATACTGTGTCATCAGCATATCTAATCTCTGGTATTTCATAACCTCCAATTGTTATAGCATCGTAATATTCCTTATCTACGTCTTCTCTAACATTCCTCATTATATTTTCAGTATACAAGTTAAATAAGTAGGGTGACAATATGCACCCCTGATGGACCCCTTGTTTTATGTCAAACCAAGTTGTTGTTTCACCATTTATTCTTACTGCTGCTTGTTGGTCTAGATGCAGCAGTGATGTTAATTGTATCAAATGTGTTGGAAATCATGGACATAAAAAAGAACAAATATATCCATACTACAAGAACTTAATATTGAAGAAGGCTGGCTAATAAAGAGGATTAAACAAAGAAAACTTAAATATTTAGGACACATTAAATGTTATGTAAATTTAGATATTATATAAATATTATAACAACAGGAAAAATAGAAGGAAGAAGATCAAGAGGAAGACCAAGAGAAATTATACTGGACAGCCTGACGGGATGGTGTGAGAGAAGATCACCAACTGAGCTGATGGCCTGCATGAAGGATCATGTACTCTGGAGAAGCATAATAGCCAACATCAGTTGGCACGGCACCTGATGATGATGATGATGATGATGATGATGATTATTAATCTAGATAAGACCGTCTTGGAAGGGTACATAATGGGAAAAAGAAAGAGAGAAAGACCAAGGTGAAGATGGCTGCAAGACATTGTTGATGATCTGCAAATGGATGCATCAGCAGCAGGCCATCTTGCTCACAACTGAGATGCCTATAGGAGTGCTGTTAGGGAGGCAAAGTTCCACAAGGGGCATGCAAATGAATGAATGAATGTTTGTATCAAGAAACTATTTAATTTTGGCAAACTGGTAAACTTTTTGTATAATGAGTTTGGTTAGATTGTCTGCATGACAATTCCAGCTGAGGTGGTGGTCAGTCATGAGACCTAAAGTTTTATGTTCACTAACATTCTGTATCTTTGAAGTTCCAGCATGAAGCTATAGTGTTGTTGTTGGTGAATTTGTCAGTTTCTGTCTTATTTTAATGAGCATGAATTTTGTTTTGTTGGTGTTTATGAGCATTCTGTTGTTGCTGAAGTTAATTAGACTGTTTACTTCAAATTGAAGAGTTGACCAAAGATAATTACAGATAAAAGGGATGACGACTGCAGTAAAACTGGTTAAAATAAAAAGGTAGATAGAGGTGTATGGTGCAGTTTTACAAAGTGAGAGAGGGAGTGAGTAAAGTGAGAAAAAAATGAATAGAAAGTATGAGAATGTATAAATGAAAAACATACAACATCCGATATTTCGGCATGAGCCTTTTTTGAGGATTACATGCACAAATGAGACCAAAAAAAAAAAAAACATAAAAAACTTATCTGAATGTGGCCTCCTTCAAAGGTAAACAGCAGAGAAGTGTGTGTCTTGGAAGGACCAAGTGGACCAACAAAGGATACCCGATAGAGCCAATCGTAAAGAAGAGGTGGAGAGAGAGGAGGAAAACAAGTGGTAGAAAGGGGTGGGGGGAAAAGCAATAGAAACATGATAGCCGCTAGAGAAGAAGGTGTCGGGGGGGGGGGGGGGGGGGGGGGGGGAAGGAGGTGAAGCGGAGAGATAATGAAAGAAGAACATAAATACCTTCAGGGAGAAAATGTGAAACTGGTGAATAGGACAAGACCCTATAACCACCAATATGATGCCAGAGAAGGAAAGAGGGTGGCGGTAGGGAGGTGTAGCTAGGAGAAAGAAAGTAGAGTAAAAAAAAAAAAAGGGGGGAAGTGGAAAACTAAATAAGTTACAGAAAGCTGAAGACATTGTTAATTCCAGCTGGGTGGAGACAGCCAGCCTGGAAAATAACTCTCTGTTCTAGGACCCTCCGAGATCGTACATAAGCAGAACAAGAGCGGATTGCACTAACAGAAATGTCCTGTTTTCCCCTGTGGTTGCTAGGGCAAAAATGTTTAGCCACAAGTGTCCATGCCCTCGTAGAAAATGTGTTGGCGAAATTGATCTCCTTAGCATAAGCCAGTCTCCCCTGTGTACTTCAGACTGCAATGTTTGCACATAATAGCATAAATAACATTGCATGCAGTACAAGTGAAACCCTCCTGAACTGATAATGTGGACTTAGGGAAGGAGATCTGGCTGGCCTCGACAACAAATGGACAAGTGTTGCATCTACGGCGTCCCCAACATCTGGTACCATAAAAAGTGTCATCTATCTTAAGATGACTACGAATTAAAAGGTCCCTGAGGTTCTTGTCCCATCTGTAGGCTACCAATGGGGGTTCCCCAAAAAGTTCATGTGTATCAGGTTCGGTCTGGATCAGATGGAGATGGTGAAACAGTATGTTTTTAACTGGCAAGCTATGAAGGTGGTACGTGAGTGCCAGTTTGACTCTCTCCGAGCTACAGTGTGGTTTAGGAGTGAGGGTTTGTTGCCGCGATATATGGCTGATGCGGCTCCAAGATGACGAGAGGACATGATCTGGATAGCCGCGTTGACGGAAGAAATCTAGCATTTTATGGCCTTGATCCTGGAAATCCAAATCCTCAGTACACAAACGTCGCAACCTAAGAAGCTGGGAAAAAGGAATAGAGTCCTTACATGATCTGGGATGGGAGGAAGAGTACAGGAGGTAGCTGTGAGAGTCTGTAGGTTTATAGTGGATAGAAGTAGTGAGCCCAGAAGGGCCGATAGTAACGACAATGTCAAGAAAGTTAGCAGAAGTAGCAGAGACATGGGAGGTTCATGAACAGAGTTCATGTGCCACTTCGAACACAAGGTTCTGAGAGCCTTTAGAGGCCTTTTTCCCGCTACATAGATGACGGCATTGGGGTCACATCAATGCCAGAGGAAGATCTTAATAACTTTATCAGTTTTGTTAAGGAGTACAATCCTGTCATTTCTTTCATCTCTCCTAGCTACACCTCCCTACCGCTACCCTCTTTCCTTCTCTGGCATCATATTGGTGGTTATAGGGTCTTGTCCTATTCACCAGCTTCACATTTTCTCCCTGAAGGTATTTATGTTCTTCTTTCATTATCTCTCTGCTTCACCCCCCCCCCCCTCCCGGCACCTTCTTCTCTAGCGGCTATCATGTTTCTATTGCTTTTCCCCCCGCCCCTTTCTACCACTTGTTTTCCTCCTCTCTCTCCACCTCTTCTTTACGATTGGCTCTATCGGGTATCCTTTGTTGGTCCACTTGGTCCTTCCAAGACACACACTTCTCTGCTGTTTACCTTTGGAGGAGGCCACATTCAGATAAGTTTTTTATGTTTTTTTTTTTTTTTGGTCTCATTTGTGCATGTAATCCTCAAAAAAGGCTCATGCCGAAATATTGGATGTTGTATGTTTTTCATTTATACATTCTCATACTTTCTATTCATTTTTTCTCACTTTACTCACTCCCTCCCTCACTTTTTAAAACTGCACCATACATCTCTATCTACCTCAAGATTACTACAGCCATTGTCACTAGTGTAAACTGTGCAGTCATCAGCAAAAAGGTCATAAGATGATTTTTTGAGATGAAGTGGAAGATCAGTGATGTAGATGGCAAAAAAAGCAGAGTACCAAGAACAGACCTTTGTGGAACACCACAAACATAGGCCCATCAAGAAGAGAAATGAAGAGAACAAGTTGTTAAAACAGTGAGCAGTAAGCTAAGTTTGAAAGAGACTATTCTTTTATGTGGAGAGTTATTGTTGGTGATGAGAATATTCTCTTGACTTTAATGCTTACAGTTGCATACAGCAACAGTGATAGAAGTGAAAAAAATATATCTAGAGGTGGAGGTGAAAAAAAATATATCTAGAGGTGGAGGTGAAAAAAAATATATCTAGAGGTGGAGGTGAAAAAAAATATATCTAGAGGTGGAGGTGAAAAAAAATATATCTAGAGGTGGAGGTGAAAAAAAATATATCTAGAGGTGGAGGTGAAAAAAAATATATCTAGAGGTGGAGGTGAAAAAAAATATATCTAGAGGTGGAAGTAAAAAAAAAATATGGTGAGATGGAAGTGAACATATGAAGGCTTTTCGTAAAGTTCTGGGACTGAATTTTTGTGTGACTAAATGAGTAGACTTAGCAGTTTCTTAGTCTAGTCTCCTTCAGAGTAGTCTCCTTGTGATTGTATACATTTATTCCAGCAGTTATGCCAGTTATGGAAGCACTGTCTGTTTGTGAGATAACCTTCATCTATCTTATCGTATTTGTTTGAATCTCATAAGCTTCATCAAACTGGCCACCTTTCAATGTTTTCTTCAGATGTGTGAACAAGAAGAAGTCACAGGGAGCAAGGTCGGGTGAGTATGGAGGATGTGGAAGCAATGGAAAGTGGTGTTTTGCAAAAACTCATTTGACAGACATGATTGTCATGTTGAAGGATCAAATTGCCAGTATGCTGCTCCTCAGGACATTGTCTGTGCACAGCATCACAGGGGCATTGTAGGACTGCTGTGTAGAATTCTGTATTCACTGTCTGCCCTCTGGGGATGTATTTATGATGAATTAGTCCAGCAGTTTTAAAGTACACAATCAGCATGGTCTTGACACTGGACTTCCCCTTCCGTGCCATTTTTGGTCATGGAGATGATGATGTTTTCTATTGGGATAATATTAGCTCTTGTTTCCGGGTCATACACGTACACTCAACTTTCATAGCAGTGATAATCAGTGACATGAAGTTGAGATTGTTTTGGGCATGCTCATGGAGATCAATGCAAACCGACACATAACCTTCCTTTTGCTTTGCAGTCTGGAGGCAGGGCATGAGTTTTGCTGACACACATCTCATAGTTAGATCTTCACTCACAATATTATGGCAGATAGTTGCTTCTCCTATATCCTCTGCTACCTGTGTGATTGTGTGATTGTCAGTTAGCATGAATGATTTCTTGCTCACATGCCAGAGTCTTATCAGAGGTGGATGGTCTGTCTGGGTGATGATCATCTTCAAATTATTGGCATCCACTTTTGAAGCAGAAAAAGCACTCATATGTCTTCAATCAACTTAGGCAAGATTTATGAAAATCTGATTGTAGCATTTAATAAGTTTCAGCACAAGTTTTTCTGAGACTAACTCAGAAATCAGATCACAAGTGCAGTTGAATTTTCTAGCCAGTCTTGAAATGCACTGGAACCTGCAGGTATGCGTTCATTTGGAGGCTTGTGCAGTGCGAATAAGTGAAGATAATGAGTTCAGAGTTTGCATGTACACTCAGGAATGCTTACTACAACTCATGTCTTTGCCAGTACTTCGCTGTGTGTTATAGTTTCCCAGAAAAAAAAAAATTCAGTCCTGGAACTTTGTGAATAGCCCTTGTATATAACTTGAGGTGGAAGTGAAGTAATATGACATAAAAGAGAAATGTGTCTAAAGGTAGAAGTGAAGTAATATGACATAAAAAAGAAGTGAAAAAATATGTCTAAAGGTGGGAATAAAAAAAAAAAATTTCTTGAGTTGAAAGTGAAAAAAATATATCTTGAGGTGGAAGTAAAAAACTATGACATAAAGGGGAAGTGAACAAATGTGTTTTGAAGTGGAAGTGAAAAAAATATGTCTAAAGGTGGAAGTGAAATAATATGTCTTGAGGTGGAAGTGAAAAAATGTGTTTTGAAATGGAAGTGGAAAAAAAAAATATCTTGAGGTGGAAGGAAAAAAGTGTGTCTTGAGCAGGAAGTGAAGAAATGTGTCTCCAGGTGTTGTGAAGATGAATGTGGGGCTCAGGTTTTATGTTGAAGAATGTTTGTCTACAGAAAAGAAAACCCACTGAAGATAAATGTTTGTCTACAAGAAATAGACACCAAAGATAAATATTTGTTTACCAGAAAAAAGATACCAAAGATAAATGTTTGTCTACAATAAAAAGACACCAAAGATGAATGTTTATCTATAAAGAAAATACAGTAAAGATAACTTATTACACACAATGGCTGTTATCTTTTTGTGTGTCACCATCACAGATGTTCTGCTTCTGTGTGTCACCATCTCAAACATTTATACTTTACTTGCAGTGAGATTGTGTCACCATCTCAAACATTTATACTTTACTTGTAGTGAGATTGTGTCACCATCTCAAACATTTATACTTTACTTGTAGTGAGATTGTGTCACCATCTCAAACATTTATACTTGTAGTGAGATTGTGTCACCATCTCAAACATTTATACTTTATTTGCAGTGAGATTGTGTCACCATCTCAAACATTTATACTTTACTTGCAGCGAGATTGTGTCACCATCTCAAACATTTATACTTTACTTGTAGTGAGATTGTGTCACCATCTCAAACATTTATACTTTACTTGTAGTGAGATTGTGTCACCATCTCAAACATTTATAATTTACTTGCAGTGAGATTGTGTCACCATCTCAAACATTTATAATTTACTTGCAGTGAGATTGTGTCACCATCTCAAACATTTATACTTTACTTGTAGTGAGATTGTGTCACCATCTCAAACATTTATACTTTACTTGTAGTGAGATTGTGTCACCATCTCAAACATTTATACTTTACTTGCAGCGAGATTGTGTCACCATCTCAAACATTTATACTTTACTTGCAGCGAGATTGTGTCACCATCTCAAACATTTATACTTTACTTGTAGTGAGATTGTGTCACCATCTCAAACATTTATACTTTACTTGCAGTGAGATTGTGTCACCATCTCAAACATTTATAATTTACTTGCAGTGAAATTGCTTCTGTGTGTCACCATCTCAAACGTTTATACTCTACTTGCTTTTAGATAGTATCACCATCTGAAATGTTTATACTTTAGCGAGATTGAATCCTTACAAATTGCTGAATCTCCTTCTCATCATCCTGCTGCTGGCCTAGTTATCCTTCAGCCGATTTTTCTGGTTGCTTTTACTATCTTTTTGATAATAAAAACTGGTCAGATTAACCAACTACTTCCAAAAGTTATAATTTTTCTTTCTCTCTTTTTTTTTTTTAATTGGCAGTTTACTGGTAGTTGCTGATGACCAAGATCACAGAATAAAATATACCAGCACAAATAGTGTTATGTGGCTGCTAGACACTTCTAACAGCAGGTTTTGACACAAATTGCTATTAGCATTAAACATGAAGAAGCTACGCTGACTGAAAGGAGCACACCCTCAAGAAGTTCATCAGCAAAAATGAAAAAAGTTGAAAGAACAACATGTGGTGGTGGGGGGGGGGGGGGGGGGGGGGAGTGAGAAATTTTACTGAAAACTTGGTAAAACCTGTTCAAAGACATTTCGGTTGCTTTCTTCTGTGTTCCCAAGCATACATGGAGGACTGTCTGAGCCATACATGGTGCTATGATTGGTTTAAGTGTTTTAAAGAGGGAAGAACATCATTAAGTGAAGATCCCAGACCTTCCATGTCAACAGACAACAACCATGTTTTGAGAGTTTGTGCTGTGATTTATGGAAATCATCATTTAACTGTCCAAGAAGTTGCAGATATCAGCATAGGATCTTGCCATAAAATTTAGACTAAAAAATGTCAGATGTGTTGCATAAGTGCAAACTTTGTGCCTTGTTTGTTGATGAATGGGGAAGAGGTCTTCTCAACTAAAAAAAAGTATTGATGAGTTGGTCAAAGATCAAGGTGATGTTGTTTGTGTTTTTTATTGGAAGGGAATTGTTCATTATGAATTTGTACTGCAGATAAACAGTTCTACCAGGAAGCTGAAGTCTATTTGAGGGTATACTCGGTGCAAGAAGATGCCTGAAATGCAGGAAAACCAGACTTGGAAGTTGCATCATGACACTGCCCTGGCTCACGCGTCACTCCTCATCCAGTTATTTGGCAAAACGTCTGAAGTCCATTGTTCCCTATCCACCCTTTTTAATGTACTTATAATCAGCAGACTTTATATTACAGCAGTGGCTGATATTTGTGTACACATATGTGGAAATGTATACTATTTTACATCATATCCCATTTCTGACTGATGAACACATTTAAAATGTAATTTTTATTGTAAAGATTAGGTTATCATGCTAAATTCACCATCATTAGACCTGGATATAATACTGTATCACATCAGTGATTCTTAATTACCAAAAAATCCAGAGCAATGCACCAGGAGGGATTTACAGGTGCTCATGTGGATAATGTGTACATGAGTCGTGGTTCTCCTGATCTGCACACTATGTGGACACCCATAGGAGATGTCCCCATAGAGCAAGGTGTACTGGCAATGTGTGAAGGTTCTCATAGACTTCCAAGGTTAGTAGAGTAATGTGTGAAGGTTCTCATAGACTTCCAAGGTTAGTAATGTGTGAAGGTTCTCATAGACTTCCAAGGTCAGTAGAGTAATGTGTGAAGGTTCTCATAGACTTCCAAGGTTAGTAATGTGTGAAGGTTCTCATAGACTTCCAAAGTTAGTAGAATAATGTGTGAAGGTTCTCATAGACTTCCAAGGTTAGTAGAGTAATGTGTGAATGTTCTCATAGACTTCCAAGGTTAGTAATGTGTGAAGGTTCTCATAGACTTCCAAGGTTAGTAATGTGTGAAGGTTCTCATAGACTTCCAAGGTTAGTAGAGTAATGTGTGAAGGTTCTCATAGACTTCCAAGGTTAGTAGAGTAATGTGTGAAGGTTCTCATAGACTTCCAAGGTTAGTAATGTGTGAAGGTTCTCATAGACTTCCAAGGTGAGTCAAGTAATGTGTGAAGGTTCTCATAGACTTCCAAGGTTAGTAGAGTAATGTGTGAAGGTTCTCATAGACTTCCAAGGTGAGTCAAGTAATGTGTGAAGGTTCTCATAGACTTCCAAGGTTAGTAGAGTAATGTGTGAAGGTTCTCATAGACTTCCAAGGTTAGTAATGTGTGAAGGTTCTCATAGACTTCCAAGGTTAGTAATGTGTGAAGGTTCTCATAGACTTCCAAGGTTAGTCAAGTAATGTGTGAAGGTTCTCATAGACTTCCAAGGTTAGTAATGTGTGAAGGATCTCATAGACTTCCAAGGTGAGTCAAGTAATGTATGAAGGTTCTCATAGACTTCCAAGGTTAGTAGAGTAATGTGTGAAGGTTCTCATAGACTTCCAAGGTTAGTAATGTGTGAAAGCTCTCTTAGACTTCCAAGGTTAGTCAAGTAATGTGTGAAAGCTCTCTTAGACTTCCAAGGTTAGTCAAGTAATGTGTGAAAGCTCTCTTAGACTTCCAAGGTTAGTCAAGTAATGTGTGAAAGCTCTCTTAGACTTCCAAGGTTAGTCAAGTAATGTGTGAAAGCTCTCTTAGACTTCCAAGGTTAGTCAAGTAATGTGTGAAAGCTCTCTTAGACTTCCAAGGTTAGTCAAGTAATGTGTGAAAGCTCTCATAGACTTCCAAGGTTAGTCGAGTAATGTGTGAAAGCTCTCTTAGACTTCCAAGGTTAGTCGAGTAATGTGTGAAAGCTCTCTTAGACTTCCAAGGTTAGTAGAGTAATGTGTGAAAGCTCTCTTAGACTTCCAAGGTTAGTCAAGTAATGTGTGAAAGCTCTCTTAGACTTCCAAGGTTAGTCAAGTAATGTGTGAAAGCTCTCATAGACTTCCAAGGTTAGTCAAGTAATGTGTGAAAGCTCTCTTAGACTTCCAAGGTTAGTCAAGTAATGTGTGAAAGCTCTCTTAGACTTCCAAGGTTAGTCAAGTAATGTGTGAAAGCTCTCTTAGACTTCCAAGGTTAGTCAAGTAATGTGTGAAAGCTCTCATAGACTTCCAAGGTTAGTCAAGTAATGTGTGAAAGCTCTCATAGACTTCCAAGGTTAGTCAAGTAATGTGTGAAAGCTCTCTTAGACTTCCAAGGTTAGTCAAGTAATGTGTGAAAGCTCTCTTAGACTTCCAAGGTTAGTCAAGTAATGTGTGAAAGCTCTCTTAGACTTCCAAGGTTAGTCAAGTAATGTGTGAAAGCTCTCTTAGACTTCCAAGGTTAGTCAAGTAATGTGTGAAAGCTCTCTTAGACTTCCAAGGTTAGTCAAGTAATGTGTGAAAGCTCTCATAGACTTCCAAGGTTAGTCAAGTAATGTGTGAAAGCTCTCTTAGACTTCCAAGGTTAGTCAAGTAATGTGTGAAAGCTCTCTTAGACTTCCAAGGTTAGTCAAGTAATGTGTGAAAGCTCTCTTAGACTTCCAAGGTTAGTCAAGTAATGTGTGAAAGCTCTCATAGACTTCCAAGGTTAGTCAAGTAATGTGTGAAAGCTCTCATAGACTTCCAAGGTTAGTCAAGTAATGTGTGAAAGCTCTCTTAGACTTCCAAGGTTAGTCAAGTAATGTGTGAAAGCTCTCTTAGACTTCCAAGGTTAGTCAAGTAATGTGTGAAAGCTCTCTTAGACTTCCAAGGTTAGTCAAGTAATGTGTGAAAGCTCTCTTAGACTTCCAAGGTTAGTCAAGTAATGTGTGAAAGCTCTCATAGACTTCTAAGGTTAGTAGAGTAATTTGGAGCTCTCATAGACTTCCAAAGTTAGTAAAATAATGTGTGGGAGCCCTCATAAACTTCCAAGGTTAGTCAAGTAATGTGTGAGATCTCTTATTGACTTCCATAGTTAATAATACAAATGTATGAGTGCTCTCATAAACATCCAAGGTTAGTAAAATAATATGTGAGGGCTCTTATAGGTTAGTCAAGTAATGTGCTTTGTGTCAGGGCTTTTACAGAGCTGCAAGATGAAATAATCATCTTTGTTGTTAGATATTTGTAGTCCAGCTTAGCTAAACAGTGACTTGAAGACTTAAGTGGCCGGTTTAGCACAACTTATATTTCAGTCTTCAGTTGTGTTATTAGATGTAATTGTTCATACATGTAAGTTCACAAGTGTCATCATATCTTTGTATTTGACAACCACTGTGTAAAAAAGTATGTATTTACCAGCTTGGATCATTGTTTCAGAAGCAGAATTTCTGAGTGAATGGCAGCATCTCATAGAAGATGCTGTATTATTTGAGGAGAAAATAAAAGCTGAACTTGAAATGCCAAGATTCAGGAGTTTGCAGCACAAGACAGCAACCGTTGTTGCTGTAACTGATAATGGCAGATCAGCCATAAGAGAAGTTGTATAGCTTCCAAAACTGTAGTCATTTGCCTTGTAATTTTTAGATTATTGTCTGTTTCAAAACTATCTTCTTAAGATGAGTCATTACTGTTACAAAACTGTCTTGTTATAAGAGAGATTAATGTTACAAAACTGTCTACTTACAAGACAAGACTCGTTACCATTATTTATTGTGCTTTAGCATTTCAAAGCTGAGTCCCGTTGTTATTCTTCTGAATGATTTTTTTTTTCATAATGAACATTTTTTAAGATAATGATCATTATGTAGTGATTGAGTGTGGCTTTTTAAAAAAATTGCATTCTTTGGTAGTTAGGGAAAATCTTGCAATCTACATGAAAAACTATTATTACTATGTAGATGTGTGGCTTGGAAAAGAAACCAGAAATCAAGCAGAAATTGAAGGAGCAATGAGGTGGGAATGATAAATTGAAGCAGACATATTGTGGAAAGGGTAAATGCAGGAAAAAAAATGATGTGGAGTGGGTAAATGCAGGAAAAAAGAAAGTGATGTGGAATGGGAAAATGAAGGAATAATGAAGTGGGAATGATAAATTGAATTTTTTTAAAAATGAGAGGGCATGAGATAACGAACTGTTATCTTCTCGTGTGAAGTTTTTGAATTGAAGGCAATACTTTTCTCTTTTCCTCCATACAGTCGGATTTTCTCTTTTTTTCTATTTCTCACACACTCTGTGTCTCTCTTGTTCTCTCACCAATCCTACCCCCCCTCCACACACACACAAAATGGATATTTGACACAGTCATTTTGAAGAAAAAGTTGCTTTTGTAAATAGAGGTCAGTCTTTAAAGTAACTAACATTAAAATAACAATAATATTACCTTTATTGTTATAATTATAAAATGATATCAGAAAAACATAAAACAGTTCTGGAAAGTTCAGATTTTTTTTTTTTTTTTTGTTGAAGTTTCAGCCTCTTCCAAGCTACCTATGGAGAAATGGACGCAGAGAAAGTTCGACTCAAAGGTCTCATTTTAAGTATTGACTTGTAATTCAGAATCTTTTCCTATGTTTCTATCTTGTTTATGGTGCTTCCAGCATTGAAAACTGATGTTTCATAGACAGATTTCATAAACTTTTTTGCTGATACATAAACATTTTGCTTATTGCTTGTACATAAATTCCACAAAAATGTTGCTTATTGCCTGTACATAAATTCCACATACATTTTGCTTATTGCCTGTACATAAATTCCACATACATTTTTGCTTATTGCCTGTACATAAATTCCACAAAAAATGTTGCTTATTGCCTGTACATAAATTCCACATACATTTTGCTTATTGCCTGTACATAAATTCCACAAATATTTTGCTTATTGCCTGTACACAAATTCCACATACATGTTGCTTATCATCTGTACATAAATTCCACATACATTTTGCAGATAATTGTACATTAAATTGACCAACTATCCAGTATTATCTGGGGCAGCCCTGTATTTGAAGGCTTTGTCCTGGGAATTGTATTACTTTAGTTGTGATGTCTAAATGTCCATTATTTTGAAACAGTTGCCCCATATTGTCATCTTTGATTGCCCTGTGTTTGAAAGTTACAGAAATGTCAATGTTTGTGTGGATAGCTGAGATGGAATTTTTGTAGTAAGGCTAGACAGAATGCATTGCTGTCTCAAATTCAGAATGGGACATTATAATTTTTTTATGGTTCTGCGTGATGTTCACTTTGGCGTGTGTCTGTATTCAACTCCGTTTTTGAGGAGGTTTGGATGAGGTAGAGGATAGGGCAGGATTGTTCTAACAGCACCAGTTAAAGGTGCATTGCTCCATTTTAAATGAACATACATGTATGGTACCAGATGCATATGTATCAGATCATCAGTTACTGACAAGACACTATACAGCATCACAGTCATGGCAGTAGACAGGAAGTGAAAGATGGTGGCAGCAGTTCTCAGCACCAAGCAGCCCAGCCAGATCATTGAGTTGAGCCACCCAGACATTTTTAAAATCATCTTGGTGCAAATGCAATTTTTAAAAAAATTCATCCTGTGGAGAAGCACAAGTAGGCCTAACTAGCACATCTGTAAGTAAAAAAGTAGGCCTAATTGGCACATCTGTAAGTAAAAAAGTAAGCCTAACTAGCACATCTGTAAGTAAAAAAGTAGGCCTAACTAGCACATCTGTAAGTAAAAAAGTAGGCCTAATTGGCACATCTGTAAGTAAAAAAGTAGGCCTAACTAGCACATCTGTAAGTAAAAAAGTAGGCCTAACTAGCACATCTGTAAGTAAAAAAGTAGGCCTAACTAGCACATCTGTAAGTAAAAAAGTAGGCCTAACTAGCACATCTGTAAGTAAAAAAGTAGGCCTAACTAGCACATCTGTAAGTAAAAAAAGTAGGCCTAACTAGCACATCTGTAAGTAAAAAAGTAGGCCTAACTAGCACATCTGTAAGTAAAAAAGTAGGCCTAACTAGCACATCTGTAAGTAGAGTCATAAACCTAATTTACTGATTAAAATTTGGAGTTAAAATTGAAATCATAATTTTTAAACCTATGTTTTCTCTTCACCCCCCCCCCCCCCCAGTGATTTAATGTCATGTAATTGAACTTTCATGTTACATAGCGTAGTTCCTATGTTACATAGCGTAGTTCCTATGTTACATAGCATAGTTCCTATGTTACATAGCATAGTTCCTTTGTTACATAGCATAGTTCCTGTGTTACATAGCATAGTTCCTATGTTACATAGTGTAGTTCCTATGAACTTTTTGAACATTTATCATATGCAGATCCTGTAAATGTTTCTATAAATTGCTGAAGGCAGAAACAGAAAATATTAGCAGTGTTTATAATAATGATGTTAATAAATTTTAAAAATTCATTCTTTGTATCTGCCTAGAGTATGAATGAATGAGTGAATGAATGAGTGAATGAACGATCTTTATTTCCTTGCAGCCCTTCTTCACTCCACCTTTCATTCTTAGCACACATTCAGTTTAGTAAAAGTATACAAACTGCATGGAAAGAAAATATATCTAGTAGTGCAAAATGAAACTATTACATTGACAGATATAAGATATGAACTACATGACATTGTGAGAGGTAACTAAGATAGCTCCTTAATCTTGCTATAGATCACTAGAAATGCTTTTGACTCAGAATCTCTTCAATCAGGCTGTAGTAAAGTATGCTACTCATATAGTTTGTCTGAGAGTACATTAATCCAAAATCTCTTTGATCATCCCATATTATTACTGGCATTAATCCTAAATTTCCTTTGTCATACAGTACATGTGAGTGTAAGTCAAAGTAATAAAGGTAGATAGAGGTGTATGGTGTAGTTTTACAAAGTGGCAGAGGGAGTGAGTAAAAATGAATAGAAACTCTGAGAATGTATAAATGAAAAACATACAACATCCAATATTTTGGTGTGAGCCTTTTTCGAGGATTACATGCACAAAAAAGACAAAAACAAATAGCTAAACGAAGAACTTATCTTAATATGGCCTCCTCCAGAAGTAGGAAACGGAGAAATGTGTGTCCACATAGAGGTGTATGACAAAAATGTTTAGCCACAGAACACACTTGTGGCTAAACATTTTTGTCTTAGCAACCACAGGGGAAAACAGGACATTTCTGTTAGTGCGATCCGCTCTTGTTCTGCTGCTGTACGATCTCGGAGGGTTCTAGAACAGCGCCTTATTTTCCAGACTGGCTGTCTCCACCCAGCTGGAATTAACAATGACTTCAGCTTTCTGTAACTTCTTTAGAGTTCCACCCCCCCCCCTTTTTTTTCACTGTACTTTCTCCTAGCTACCTCTCCCTACCGCCACCCTCTTTTCTTTTCTGGCAACATTGGTATTTATAGGGTCTTGTCCTATTCACCAGTTTCACATTTTCTCCCTGCAAGTGTTTATGTTCTTCATTCATTATCTCTCTGCTCCCCCTCAACACCATCTCCTCTAGCAGCTATCATGTTTCTGTTGTCTCCCTCCCCCCCTTCTGCCACCTGTTTTCCTCCTCTCTCTCCACCTCTTCTTTATGATTGGCTCTATCGGCTTATCTTTTGTGTGGTCTCTATGCATCTTCTAGTGGACACACATTTCTCTGTTTCCTACTTCTGGAGGAGGCCATATTAAGATAAGTTCTTTGTTTAGTTATTTGTTTTTGTCTCATTTGTGCATGTAGTCCTTGAAAAAGGCTCACGCTGAAATATCGGATGATGTATGTTTTTCATTTATACATTCTCATACTTTCTATTCGTTTTTTTTCTCATTCCCTCTGCCACTTTGTAAACCTACACCATACACCTCTATCTACCATTATTATTTAAACCAGTTTTACTGTAGTCACCTCCCTTTTATAAGTCAAATTACATTGCTCTCAAGTCTTTTTTCAATCATGCTGTAGTATTAGTGAGAAGCATCATTGAGAGTACATTTTTTAAAATCTCTTTACTCAGGCAGTAAGAATGTATTGATCTAAATCTCTTTACTCAGGCAGTAAGAGTGTATTGATCTAAATCTCTTTACTCAGGCAGTAAGAGTGTATTGATTTAAATCTCTTTATGTAAGTAGTTAGAGTGTATTGATCTAAATCTCTTTACTCAGGTAGTAAGAATGTATTGATCTAAATCTCTTTACTCAGTTAGTTAGAGTGTATTGATCTAAATCTCTTTACTCAGTAAGAGTGTATTGATCTAAATCTCTTTACTTAGGTAGAAAGAGTGTATTGATCTAAATCTCTTTAATTACTTAGTAAGAATATATTGATCTAAATCTCTTTAATTACTTAGTAAGAATATATTGATCTAAATCTCTTTAATTACTTAGTAAGAATATATTGATCTAAATCTCTTTAATTATTTAGTAAGAACATATTGATCTAAATCTCTTTCCTGACTTCTTCTTGAGTTGGGGAAGGAAAGGCGGCCAGGCGTGATACTGACCACATCAACCTTCAAGTGTACTGACAGGTCAAGGAAAATATGGGCACAAACATCATATCCCTATGTGCCTCTAAGGCATGACAGGATTACCTTTACTTTTTTTTACTTTTAAGAGTGTATAGATTTAAATCTCTTTACTCAGAAAGAGTGTATTGATTTAAATATCTTTATTCAGTTACAAAGAGTTATTGAATTAAATCTCTTTGAAGGAAAATATGCATCTCTAAGGCATGACAGGATTACCTTTAACTTTTTAACCTTAACTCATATAGTAAAAGTGTATTGATCTAAATCTCTTTACTCAGAGTGTATTGATTTAAATTTCTTTACTCAGAGTGTATTGATTTAAATCTCTTTACTCAGAGTGTATTGATTTAAATCTCTTTACTCAGAGTGTATTGATTTAAATCTCTTTACTCAGAGTGTATTGATTTAAATCTCTTTACTCAGAGTGTATTGATTTAAATCTCTTTACTCAGAGTGTATTGATTTAAATCTCTTTACTCAGAGTGTATTGATTTAAATCTCTTTACTCAGAGTGTATTGATTTAAATCTCTTTACTCAGAGTGTATTGATTTAAATCTCTTTACTCAGAGTGTATTGATTTAAATCTCTTTACTCAGAGTGTATTGATCTAAATCTCTTTACTCAGAGTGTATTGATTTAAATCTCTTTATTCATGTAGTAAGAGTGTATTGATCTCATTATTAGGTGCCGTGCTGATTGGCATTGACTATTATTCTTCTCCAGAGTACATGATCCTTCATGCAGGCCATCAGCTCAGCTGGTGATCTCCTCTCACACCATCCCGTCAGACTGTCCAGTATCATTTCTCTTGGTCTTTCCCTGGCTCTTCTTTCCTCTATTTTTCCTGTTGTTATAATATTTTCAGTGCCCCCTCTTCTCATTACATGTCCTATGAAAGTACATTGTCTCTCTCTTATTTTTTTGACAAATTTTGTTTCTATCTCCATCTCTTCTCATACATTCTTCATTAGTTATTTTTGCTGTCCAGGGAATTCACAACACTCTTCTAATAAACCGCATTTCTGCTGCTTCCAATGATTTTTGTGCACACCTTCCTATTGTCCATGATTCACTTCCATATAACAAAATAGGTTCAATATAGCATTTTAGGACTCATTTTCTAACATTCATTGATAAGGATGTGTTGGATAATATGTTTCTCATTCTCTGAAATGCAGTCTTTGCTTGGCCTGTTATGTTCCTAATTTCTGTTCTGCATTTCCCATCTGAAGTTATTACTGCTCCAAGGTATTTGAATTTCAGCACCTGCTTTAGAATAGTTCCGTTTAATTTTATACTGCATGCTGGCGGATTCTGTTTCTTAGATATAACCATAGTCTCTGTCTTTTTGATGTTCAAAGTAAGGCCTTTCTGTTCACTTTATTTGGCGATTTTATCCAAGAGATTTTGCAGGTCTTGTTGGTTCTCAGCTATCAGTACTGTGTCGTCAGCATACCGAAGGTTGTTAATATTGTATCCTCCAATTTTTATGCCTGGTTCTGTGATGATCGTTCTTAGAATATTCTCGCTGTACAGAAAAAAAAAGGTCTGGAGATAGTAGACACCCCTGTATTGATCTAAATCTCTTTATTCAGGTAGTAAGTGTACATTGATCTAAATCTCTTTATTCAGGTAGTAAGTGTACATTGATCTAAATCTCTTTATTCAGGTAGTAAGTGTACATTGATCTAAATCTCATTATTAAGGTAATAAGAGTGTATTAATTTAAATCTCTTTACTCAGGCAGTAAGAGTGTATTGATCTAAGTCTCTTTAATCAGGTAGTAAATGTACATTGATCTAAGTCTCTTTAGCCATGCTACACTGAGAGTATGTTGGTCCCTATATTGCTAGACCATTATTTGGTGGATAGATTAGTTTATGATCTGTTCTCTCACCGAGTTTATGATCTGTTCTCTCACCGCGTCGTCTCACCTTCCTTCAGTCTGTATTTTCTAACACTAATCCTGATGGAATTATCAACTTTCAGCCTCTTTTCCTCTCAGCCTCTTTTCCTCTGCTCCTAATCTTCCTGTATTTTATCTGCTTAATGAAATGTTTTGTTTTTACTTTGGCAGGAACTGGATGGTTTACAGAGAACCCATTTGAGATTACACAGAAATTTGGTGGTCAGTGGAAAACAACAGACTTTAGAGCAGGCGATGTGCTCATATTTAACATGAGGTTTGTTAGATGTGCTCATATTTAACATGGGATTTGTTAGATGTGCTCATATTTAACATGAGGTTTGTTAGATGTGTTCATATTTAACATGAGGTTTGTTAGATGTGCTCATATTTAACATGAGGTTTGTCATTTACAGTCTGGCTCAGGTCACTTTAAACATCACAAGGATTTGACTGGAGAGTAGTGACTTGATGTTTTTTAGCCAATCAACTTGACTTTGTTGTATGCAGCATGGAGAAGAAAAAAACTTTTTTTTTTCAAATGCATCATTTCCATGTAACCAAGGAAATTAAACATTGGAATAGAGAATAAAATATACTTTGCCTTGCAACACCTGTTAAAATGCAAAATCCTGTCCATAAACACCAAAATAACAATCTACAAAACTATAATAAGATCAGGCATCATGTATGGATCAGAAACATGGAGCACAACAGAGAAAGATGAACAACAATTGCAGGTCTCTGAGAAGAATCTTTGGGCCCATAAAAGATAGCAACAGCTTATTTAAATCCCAACAAATTACAAATGTCTTGAAAACTGAACAGAGTACGCTAGCTGGGCCATGTAGAAAGAATAGAAAATAACAGACAAATGAAAATTATGTATGTACAAGAGATGAAGGAAACAAGACCAAGGGATAGACCAAGACAGATGGAAAGACAACATAGAAGAGGATATAAAGGGAATTAGTGTCACCAACTGGAAAGAGAAGATTAGAAATAGAGAGGAATTGAGGTGAACTTTACCTGCAGCAATGAGCCTTAATGGCTTGGAAAGCTGAAGAAGAAGAAGAAGAAGATCATTTCCATATGCTCTGCTAATGGTGTGTGCTAATCGACCGTCCACCCAAACCATGTGATACAGACTGACACAGCCTTATCAGAGGATTTAGATAATGCCTCATCACAACCACACTTGTATGGTACGAAGTTGTCCTGCTAGTACAGTGAAGGTGATATGTTTTAGTGTCTTGCTGGTACAGTGAAGGTGATAAGTTTTAGTGTCTTGCTGGTACAGTGAAGGTGATAAGTTTTAGTGTCTTGCTGGTACAGTGAAGGTGATATGTTTTAGTGTCTTGCTGGTACAGTGAAGGTGATAAGTTTTAGTGTCTTGCTGGTACAGTGAAGGTGATAAGTTTTAGTGTCTTGCTGGTACAGTGAAGGTGATATGTTTTAGTGTCTTGCTGGTACAGTGAAGGTGATACGTTTTAGTGTCTTGCTGGTACAGTGAAGGTGATATGTTTTAGTGTCTTGCTGGTACAGTGAAGGTGTTAAGTTTTAGTGTCTTGCTGGTACAGTGAAGGTGATAAGTTTTAGTGTCTTGCTGGTACAGTGAAGGTGATATGTTTTAGTGTCTTGCTGGTACAGTGAAGGTGATACGTTTTAGTGTCTTGCTGGTACAGTGAAGGTGATATGTTTTAGTGTCTTGCTGGTACAGTGAAGGTGATATGTTTTAGTGTCTTGCTGGTACAGTGAAGGTGATACTTTTAGTGTCTTGCCGGTACAGTGAAGGTGATAAGTTTTAGTGTCTTGCTGGTACAGTGAAGGTGATACATTTTAGTGTCTTGCTGGTACAGTGAAGGTGATATGTTTTAGTGTCTTGCTGGTACAGTGAAGGTGATAAGTTTTAGTGTCTTGCTGGTACAGTGAAGGTGATACGTTTTAGTGTCTTGCTGGTACAGTGAAGGTGATAAGTTTTAGTGTCTTGCTGGTACAGTGAAGGTGATACATTTTAGTGTCTTGCTGGTACAGTGAAGGTGATACATTTTAGTGTCTTGCTGGTACAGTGAAGGTGATACGTTTTAGTGTCTTGCTGGTACAGTGAAGGTGATACATTTTAGTGTCTTGCTGGTACAGTGAAGGTGATAAGTTTTATTGTCTTACTGGTACAGTGAAGGTGATATGTATAATTAGCAATAAGCATCATGGAGTAATTTTTTTTAAAAATTGTCCCTTTGTTCTGAAAAAAAAAAAGTAAGAATATTTCTTCCTTTGGTTTTACTCTTCACATGATAATGTGATAGTTTGGAGTTTTTTTTGTAGCTTAGATATAGCATGACTTAGAATGTATGTATTATAGCAATATAGCATGATTTAGAATGTATGTATTATAGTGATATAGCATGATTAGAATGTATGATCATTATAGTGTTTGACTTAGAATGTATGCATAGTAGTGTTTGACTTAGAATGTATGCATAGTAGTGTTTGACTTAGAATGTATGTATTAGAATGTATATATTGTAGTGTTTGATTTAGAATGTATGTATTGTAGTGTTTGACTTAGAATGTATGTATTATAGTGTTTGACTTAGAATGTATGTATTATAGTGTTTGACTTAGAATGTATGCATAGTAGTGTTTGACTTAGAATGTATGTATTAGAATGTATATATTGTAGTGTTTGATTTAGAATGTATGTATTGTAGTGTTTGACTTAGAATGTATGTATTATAGTGTTTGACTTAGAATGTATGTATTATAGTGTTTGACTTAAAATGTATGTATTATAGTGTTTGACTTAGAATGTATTTATTATAGTGTTAAAGGGTGGTCAGTCTCCACGGTAAGATAATTTGGCCAGCCAGAAGAGAGTTGCTGCTTTTTTATGACATGGAAAATATATTGAAATAGTAATAGTTCAAAACTTATATACCATTGGAAGTCATGACCCAGAGAGACCCACCTGCCCTAAAGTGCCAGGAATTTATAGGGCTGAAACACTTATCTGGGGTAGGTGCTTCCTCTGATGATCTAGAAAATTGTGTGGTTGTTTCACTTTCTGAAGTACATAAGAAGATGTGTTTAAAATTAAGAGAAGACTGTTACAATGCTATATAGAATCAATATTACTTTATACTTTTGAGAGTTAAACAGTTAACAAAAAATGCTATATATAATCATTACTTTATACTTTTGAGAGTTAAACGGTTAACAAAAAATGCTATATATAATCAATATTATACTTTTGAGAGTTAAACAGTTAACAGAAAAATGCTATATAAAATCAGTATTATACTTTTGAGAGTTAAACAGTTAACAGAAAAATGCCATATAGAATCAGAATTACTTGATACTTTTGAGAGTTAAACAGTTAACAAAAAATGCTATATAGAATCAGTATTTATACTTTTGAGAGTTAAACAGTTAACAGAAAGATGCCATATAGAATCAGAATTACTTGAGAGTTAAACAATTAACAAACAGACGGGAAAAAAAATAAGAGATGTGGTCTGGGGAAAAGATACAGCCAGAAAAATGAATGAGGAAGTCTCTGAAGAAGTGCCACAGAAGTGAAAGTTGGGTAAAATCATAAGAAAAGGATGATCTAAATTCTGGGATTTGTCAGGACAGAAGTTGGAGAACATGGATGTACCATGGGAAGACAGAAGTTTGAGAACTTGGACATGTCTTGAGAAGACAGAAGTTGGAGACATGTCATGAGAAGTTAGAGGACTTGGGCATGTTTTGGGAAGACAAGTTGGAAAACTTGGACTTGTCTTGGGAAGACAGAAGTTAGAGAACTTTTACATGTCTTGGGAAGACAAAAGTTGGAGAACTTAGCAATGGCAGAAAATTTTAAAAAAAAAGAATGTGAGGAGGGCTGAGAAAAAACATGATCTGAATGGTCTAAGTGACACGAGATACTAAGAATTGCACACTGTTGGCACAGCATGTAATGCATGAATGAGATGTTTGTCAGGTGACATATAATAAATGAGATGTTTGTCAGGTGACATATAATGAATGAATGAGACGTTTATCATGTGACATATAATGAATGAATGAGATGTTTGTCAGGTGACATATAATGAATGAATGAGACGTTTGTCATGTGACATATAATGAATGAATGAGATGTTTGTCGGGTGACACAAGCTATTTCTGATAGGAAAATATTTGATATATCCCTAGAACTGTCCACATGTCCACAACCAACACCACGCAGTATGCCAGGATTAGCTGTGATACTAGGTATGTTTCTTCATCTGTTTCTGTTTTCTGAAGCTCATGATATCATCCACTTTTCACAGCTAATGTTGGACCTTCTCACAACATGGTAGTTGTATAGAAAACAAAATATCTTTATATAGAACTTTTACTCTGTAGTGTCCAGGATGAATATGACACAGTGATGATATGAAAAACTTGACACAGTGATCATATGAAAAAATAACAAAATAACAAATACAGAAGAGAAATTTGAGAGAGATGCATTTTAGAATCTTGCAATATTATGCTGTTTTATCAGCAGCTTATGAGCTGCGATATACATGCTGATCTGCACAAATACCACTTTCTGTTCTTAGTGTAGACATAGTGGTACTTAGTGTAGACATAGTGGTACTTAGTGTAGATGTGGCAGTACTTAAGTGTAGACATGGTAGTATGTAGTATAGACAGTGGTACTTAGTGTAGGTGTGGTAGTACTTAGTGTAGACATGGTGGTGCTTAGTGTAGACATAGTGGTATATAGTGTAGGTGTAGCAGTACCTAAGTATAGACATGGTAGTACTTAGTGTAGACATGGTGGTGCTTAGTGTAGACATAGTGGTATTAGCGTATGTGTAGCAGTACCTAAGTATAGACATAGTAGTACTTAGAGTAAACACAGTGGTACTTAGTGTAGACACAGTGGTACTTAGTGTAGACACAGTGGTACTTAGTGTAGGCAAGGCGGTACTTAGTGTAGACATGGTGATACTTAGTGTAGGTGTGCCAGTACTTAAGTGTAGACATGGTAATACTTAGTGTAGACATGGTGATACTTAGTGTAGGTGTGGCAGTACTTAAGTGTAGACATGGTAATACTTAGTGTAGACACAATGGTACTCAGTGTAGACACAGTGGTACTTAGTGTAGACATGGTGGTACTTGGTATGAAAGTGGTACTTTGTGCAGACAGTGATACTTAGTGTAGACACAGTTGTACTTAGTGTAGACACTGTGATACATAGTGTAGACACAGTGGTACTTAGTGTATATATAGTGGTAATGATGAATTGTACCCTTGTGCCAGCATTCCTGATATGTGACCTAGAATGTGAACACTGATGTGTGAGGTCCGACAATTAAGTAATGAGACTAATTACATAAAAAATAAAATAACAGTTGAAGATATAACCTGTATTTTATTCAAAGTAAGCCCCTTGTGCATTGATACAGCGAGTGGCATGATCTAACAAATACTGGAATGACCTCTGCAGTTCTTCTGTTAGTATGGCCCTTAAACTCGATGTTACGACCCGTTGGATGTCATCAGTATCGTCAAAGAAGTGTCCTTTCAATGTTAACTTTAATTTTGGGAATAGAAAATAATCGCAGGGAGACAAGTCTGGGGAAGAGAGTGGATGGTTGAGAACACACAAACTTGTTTTTGGCCCAAAAATTTCTGTACAACTACCACGCGGTGAGCCGGTGCATTATCATGAAGAAGGAAAAAAACTGCCAGATGTTGAATACTTGGGTCAGACTCTGAGAATTCTTTTCCATAGGCATTTAAAAATAATTAAATAAACTTTGTCAGTGACAGTCTGTCCCTCTGGAATAAATTCTTTGTGAGTAACTCTTTTGCTGTCGTAGAAGCACACCAACATTGTCTTCACTTTTGACTTTTGAAGATGAAATATTTTGCCTTTTGGTGATGATGATGACTTCTACTGAGCACTTTGATGTTTAGTTGTGGGATCATAGCGGAAAATCCATGTTTCATCCTCTGCAACAATCAAATTTAAGAAATGTTTATTTCTGCGACACGTTTTGATGATGTCTTTTGCGTACTCAACGTGCTGATGTTATTTGGTCATCAGACAACTCATATGGTACAAACCGGCAAGCAACTTTTTTCTTGCCGAAATCTTCCACTAAAATTTTACGAATAGTCTCTTGGTTAACACCAAATTCATCTGTCATCATCCTCACAGTCAAACAATGATATTCTTGTATCCATTCTCTGATTTTTGCAGTGAGTTCCTCATTACAAACAGAAATTGGGCATCCAAGTCTAGTTGCATTTGTAATCGTTTCCACACCACTTTTGAATCATGAATACCACCTGAATATCTGTTGCACAAGATAAACAATTATCCCCATAAACTTGTTGCATCAATTCAACTGTCTCAATGGCACATTTTCTGAGTTTTAAACAGAATTTAATGTTAGCTTTTTGCTCCATGCTGATTGTGTGACAATGCACCTCTAACTAGGTCAACAAAATGGCGGCTTGTTTGTTGTTTGCTTATCAGGGGGCAAAGAAAGGTTGCCAGATCATAGTTGAAGGTTGCCTCTATGGATTTCATGCTTTGCTTCATGTCTCTCTGAACCTTAAGTGCCCAGGGCACATGGGGCTTCCGCAAGGGTTTTCCACAAATCCCTGTCCTTTGCCTTTTTTCTGCTCTTGCCCAAGAGAGCCCTCTATTGCTCAACATCCTCTCTGTTGTTCTTCTCTATGTCTCTTTTGGTCTACCCTTACTTCTGTTCCCCTGTAGTGTCCATCTTAGTGCTATTTTTGGTAGTGAGTTGTCAGTAATTTGGACCACATGTCCCAACAATTGCCAGCGTCTTTCCTCAATAATTGCTGTCAGTGGCTTCATCTGCATTTCTGCCAACAAGATGTTATTTCTTATGGTGTTTGGCCAAAATATTGTTCTAATTCTTTGTAAACATTTAGTCTGGAAAGAATTCAACTTGTTTTCTATGGTTTTGGTGATTTTCCAGCATTCACTTCCATAGAATAGTACTCTTAGAACATTACTCTTAAATGTCTTGATTTTCATATTTATGCTTAGTTTTTTAGATTTCCATATAGTCTGCAGCATTGCAAAAGCCTGGTTTGCTCTAGTGAGTCTGCTGTTGATGTCCTCTGTGCTGTCTCCATTTTCTACTACTCTACTGCCAAGGTATACAAATTCATTGACCTCCTCCACTAACTTGCTATCTACTCTGAGTATATTTCTGTTGTTCACATTTTGCTTCATTAACTTTGTCTTTCCTATGTTGATCTTTAGTCCTATGTTGTTTGCATTGTGAGTTATCGTGTTCATTTTATCTTGCATATCTTTGTGGCTGCTTGATAGTAGACAAATGTCGTCCACAAAGTCAAGGTCCTCCAGCACTGTGTCAAGGGACACAATGTCCATATAATGTGCTTTGCTTCATAGATGGCATTTTTGTCTTGGCCATAATAAATCGGTCTCATTACTTAATTGTCGGACCTTTTATAAGATATATAAGGTATCTCCTAATTTTGCTGATTTGCATTTGGTAATTCCACTTGTAATATACCAGTTTTCTTGATTGATTGAAATGTTCTACCCTCAGTTGTTTCTGAAGAGAAATAAATTATTGTGTCACATATGTACTCATCAATGGTTGTCTGTATATCTTATCTTATCTTCTTATCTTATATCCTTCCCATGCCGTTAAACGTCACATAGGGCTCGCAAAGTAGTCTGTATATGCAGATAATTTATTAGATGTGTCACATATATACTTCATCAATGTCTCTGTATAAATTATGCAGATAACTTATAAGTATTTATAAATATAACTTATAAGTAATAATTATTAAATGTCTCATTTATGTAGCTTATCATGGACTGTCTATATAAATTATGCAGATACTAATAAAAATGTACTCCTAGATGGCAGCCTGCAAGTCATCCTGTGGATCCAAGATTTTGTGGAGACTTTGAGGCATCAAAAGCCAAGTTTGGCTTGCGTAGCAAGACTTCAGAAGCTTTGGATTCTGCACCATCAGATTTCACAACCATTGAAAAGTTGAGGGAAGAGTGGGGAATCTGAGACATTTAAAGAGTGGGGAATCTGAGACATTTAAAGAGTGGGGAATCTGAGACATTTAAAGAGTGGGGAATCTGAGACATTTAAAGAGTATGGAATCTGAGACATTTAAAGAGTGGGGAATCTGAGACATTTAAAGAGTGGGGAATCTGAGATATTTAAAGAGTAGGGAATCTGAGACATTTAAATAGGCCCATGAGCAAAATAAAGGGTCTACTGAAGCAAATTAATGTCAGTTCTAAAGATGGAGTTCCATGTGTCAGCTACCCTTACTCTGTACAGATTGTGACAGTTTTCAGTGAAATAAATTTTTGTATATATCATGATATATCACACAAATTCATACTTTTTAAGTGAAATATTGTAGATTTATAAAACATGAAATGTTCAGATTGTACTTGGAAGATGTATTTAGCATTTTGGTAATGATTATTATGTTTGTGGCTATACTCTTCTGTTTATTGCCTAAAATAGTTTGAAATGTTTTTTTTTTTTCTGTATTTAAGCAGAACATGTATTATAGTCTGACAAGACAGATATGACAAAACTCACCAAAAACACTACAGCTCTTTATTTGGATGTCACAGAAATGAAAGAATAATGAGAGGTGAAAGGCAGGATGTCAGACAGGCCTGTGTGCCCACTTCTTCATGCTTCCCTTGTTTGTTAGTTCATTCACTCACATTTACACAACTTCTTCATGCTTCCCTTGTTTGTTAGTTCATTCACTCACATTTACACAAGTGGATTTTTAACAATAGAGTTGATGCAGAACATTTTTTTTTCTAAGTTATTGTAGAACTTTCTGTTTTATATAGCTAGACTTAACAGTAGAACTTTCTATTTTAAGACATTGGTACATGAAAGTGCCGATCTCATACAAGACATTACTTGTCTAGGTTCATTGCATGTATACTGTGATTTTCTAATCTTATAACATGATACATACTGTGTAAGTTGATTGGTCAGGATTTCATTATTAGCTCAGATTCCTCTGGTATTGGAGAAAATGTCTTCATATAAAAGTTGCTGATTAATCATGACACAATTGTTTTTGTGTTCAAAGCATTTTCAGGTCCAGCAAATATTGAAAATTTCTCGTACAATTTGTAACTTTGTAGGTGAATTGGAGAAAATAATTCAGGAGAGTACAGCAAGAGTTAATAAACTTCTTTTCCAACTTCTGTCATAAATTTGTTTGAAAAAAAAAAAAAACTTGAAATAGCAAGCCATTAATAAAATAAATCATCTAAATAAAGTGATGTTTTTTTTTTCATCTGTATAGAAATATATGAAAGAAAATAAACATTATAGTGATGTGTAAGAACATCACTTGCTCTAATGCTACAATTTGTTGAGTTACAGAATGTGTTTGCTAAAAGTCATACACTTGTCATGGCTGTACATGCAAAGGACAGTAACTTCACATAAAAATGTTCTTATTTATCAAAGATTTTCTTTATGTAATCTTATTTCACTTATGCTACAGCCATTTTGGCTTCAGTTGTTTGTATGACTATAACAAGAAGAGTTAGTCAGATGGTTAAGAAAATTCTTTATTGTCATCTGCCACTAGTCCAACTCGACCTTGACACTCGCCACATTTTCTCTGATCCACCTGTAAACCTAGTGGTGCTAAATCTACAATTGGGGACAATTTAGGAAAGGGACAGGACCAAAGATCTAGCTGCAACCTGCAAATCCATGGCCTAATGTACTACCATAGTGGGTGGCCAGGCTCAAAACCGTATCTGTCCGCAAAAACCCAGGATTTCCCCTCCAAAGATACTGTATGCCAGTTATGCAGCATATTACATACATCCATACAAAAGTTACATGACATGCAATACACATAACCAAGTCAAGCAATTCAAATTAATCAACATTTATTTATCCACACTACATACACCATATTAATGTCACAACAGACATTGCATATACAGGACATCAACATGTATCATCATGAGTGTAATAAGCATGCCATCAATATAATGTATAACTCTCTAAGTATCAACTGAAATCATATGGACCCAATTGGCCTGGGTATGTTTGTGGCCCTCATAAGCATATACATACATTCATATAAATTGTGCCTTTGCACTTATTAACATTGCAGCTACTGCTGCTCTTATGAACTCGCATCTCCCCATATCACCAAGTGCCACTGCACTTCTGCATTTGCAGCCACTGCTGCCATGATCTCCCTCCTCATACTACACATAATCTCCATTGTGCTAATGCACTGAATATCACAACGTATGCTCCCTTGTGCTAACACATTGAATTATCACATATATCTCTCATTGTGCTAACGCACTAAATTATCATACACATCTCCCCCTTGTGCTAATTCACTGAATTATCACACATATCTGCCACTATGGTGCCTCACCTTCCATCTCCAGGAATTACCATGTGCTATGGTGTGATGTGCAAGATGGTGGATATTTTTTTAACGCTCTCACCGGCATGCAGGAATCAGCGGAATTCCACTTGATCTGTCACATATCCTGTATCGGGAAGTGGGCATAAGGCTAACAACCTTATCTTGGGACCTATTTAGAGGCGACTCTAGATGGGAAAAAAAGAAATCATTATGGAAACGCGCAAAGAAACCAACCAAGCATCAGGGATGCCAACTCCAAAGAACTCAAATAATACATTTGTCGGCCCTAAACATGTGACAAAGATTGGATTCTGGAATGTAAGAACAACAAAAACTACTCAGGTCATAAGAGAAATAGAGAGATACCACCTAGACGTACTGGGCATCAGTGAAATGCCATGGCCAGAAGCAGGTAAAAGATTGGCAGAAAACGGTAAGTTAATAATACATTCAGGCAGAGAGGATCGGAAACATCAGGAGGGGGTAGTTATAATTATGTCAAACGTAGCAGCAAAGAGCCTTGTAGAATGGGAACCAGTGAACAGTCATATAATAAGAGCACGATACAACCTAAGACATGGAAGAATGACAATAATATAGTGTTATGCACCCACAAACGATGCAGATGATGAGGTGAAGACAGTTTCTATCACCAATTGCAACAAATCTTTAACAAAGTCCCTAAACACAACATCCTAATTGCTATGGGGGACTTCAACGATAAGGTAGGAAAAGATAACATTGATGTTGAAAAAGTAATGGGGAAAGAAGGAGTTGACATGATTAACTCTTTGGGTATTTGGACACGCGTCCTGCGTGGTTGTATCCCTATTACGAAATACTTATAGACACGAGGCGCGATGATGGTTTGTAGCTCTCTAATTTTGAAAATAATCAATGTATCTTAAAACCAGCAGTTGACTTCCTTCCGGAATTCAGTTGTCCACATTAAGCACGTGGTTTGAGCAGAAAACAGAGCGATTCTTTGTTCATTTAAAGCGAGTTTTTCAAAGTTTATCATCGCTAGGCCTTTGTTTATCAACAAATATGGCTTCCAGTGCTAGTTTCTTTCGTCCAGAGCAGCATATTTCTGCATTACAAGCTCATAATTTAATTTAAAATTGTCTAGACTGTGGTATAGAGAATGTAGTAGTAGAAATTGTAAATTTTCGGCACACGTGGCAGTGATTGAAAGAATTTTTCGTGTTTTTTTTTGGTCCAGCAGCAAAATGTGTTAGAAGGGTAGCTGGTGATACTACTTCTCAGCTTTTTGCTAGTACTAGCTGTAATATCACAATAAGTAATGCTGGAGATTGTGTAATGAAAAAAATTAAATGTTGTAGAATGCTTCAAATTAAAAAAAAAAACAAAAACCAAAACACAATGGCCTGTTTTCTGGTAAATATTAGTCAACGACCATCCACTTGTTTTCATGTAAATATTACCTACCCACTTGGTGTTTTTAGTTTGCTGTGAATGCATAACTAGTGCATATTTTCATGTAAATTTTGTAAGATATGTTAAAGAACAGATGTTTGTGTACATTTTTATTCATTATGGAATTATATGACCAACTACAGTGGATTAACTTGATGGGTAAGTGACAAAAAATTTATTTTATTACTTCATTTTCCATTCTTTCTTCTCAGTTCTTAGCTCTTTTTTTTTGTTGTATACTAACAAAATGTTAAAAATGTTATTTGAAAAGCAAAATACATTTTTTCTTCTTCAAAATAAGATATAATACTTCATACTACAGATCAGATTATGCCTTTGTCATTCTTTTAAATGTGACAACCATCCCATTTCACATTGTGAAATTTACCCCCCTTGGTCTTTTGAGGGAAACACACCCAGTATACAAAGAGTTAATCAGAATGGAGAAAGATTAATTGAAATAATGTTTAACAGAGGGCATGGTAATTGGAGGCACAATATTTCCACACAAAGAGATACATAAAATAATGTGGATATCTCCAGATGATAGAACTAGAAACCAGATAGACCATTTTTGTATTAGAAAGCAATACAGAACATCTGTCATAGATGTAAGGGCATATAGGGGTGCAGATGTCAACAGTGATCACAATCTGTGTATAGGGGAAATAAAACTAAAACTGAAAAGCCAACACAAGAAATCAATACAAAGAAAGATAAATAGCCACAGCCAACAAGAAAAGAATACTAACAGTAATTTCAGTCAGGAACTTGCAATCATTCCACAACATTCAGTGAAGTAGAGGAGATAGGTATAGATGAATTATGGAATTCTTACAGCACAGCCATAATCACAGCAGCAAAAGCAAGCACTGGACTGAAAACACCAAATAGAAAAGCATGGAAAACACATGGAATTACATACATGAAAGACAAGCAGCCAAATTAGAGTATGTTGAATGTAAAGATAGATCTTGGAAAAGATCTGGCAAAAGCAACATACAAAGAAATAGACAAGAAAGTAAAAAGTTCAGCTAGAAGGGATCAAAGATAATAAATAGACAATATGGCGGAGAAAGCAGCAAAAACAGGAGACAGCAAAACTTTATATAACATACAAAAGAGGCTAACAGATACTATTACATCTAAAGAAAGATCAATCCTTAGCAAAACTGAAACCCTATTAACATCAGGTAAGACCAAAAGCAAAGAAATACTTAATTGACCACACCCAAAAGAATTGATGAACTTTGAAACTGACTTAACAACCCAACTAAATGTCAACCTAGATGAAATTACATTGCATGAAATTGAAACAGCAGTGAATTTAATGGCTAACAACAAAGCTGCAGGTGAAGATGAAATAAGAGTTGAAATGTTAAAAGCTATCAATAGTGACAACATGAGACAACTACAGAGAATGTTTAAGATTTGGAAAGAAGAAAAGTCCCTTTTAAATGGAAAAAAGGAATCATTGTTAAAATACCAAAAAAGGCAACCTTAGTGACTGTAACAATTGGAGAGGAGTAACCTTAGTATCAGCTGTGTCAAAGGTATTTTGAATAGACTTAAAGATATAGTGGATACCACAATGAGAGAAGAACAAGCAGGATTTCAAAAAGGGAGAAGCTGCCTTCTTTAAGAATAATACTTGAAGAGCATATTGAAAAGCAGAAACCATTAATACTGAACTTCATAGACTTTAAAAAGGTATTTGATAGCATACACAGAGATTCATTGTGGAGAATTTTAAGTCTATATGGTATACCATCTAAAATTGTCAGCATCATTAAGGACTTCTACAATGGATATGTTTGTGCAGTCAAAATAGAGGAAGGGATGAGCAAATGGTTCCAGATTGAAACATGCTTGAAACAAGGATGTATATTGTCTCCTTTGCTTTTTGGAATTGCAATAAACTTCATAATGAAAAAAATGCTGCACAGGTAACACAGGTATTGACTGGGTACATGAGACCTAACTAGAAGATCTTGATTTTGCTGATGACATAACTCTTATCAGTAACAATGTGAATTCCATGCAAGAACAAACAGATAGCCTGTCTTCACTGGCTAGCAAAATAGGACTTGAAATTAACAAGGACAAAACAAAAATAATGGAACTTCCCATTAATCAAAATGGAAAAATACACATAGAAGGGACAGATATTGAAGAAGTCAATCAATTTGCATACCTTGGCAGCTACATAGACCAGGATGGTGACACTAGAAAGGAAGTTAGAATCAGAATTGCAAAAGCAGCATCGACCTTCAAGAATCTTGAGAACATACGGCATTCAGAAGTTATAAGCACAAAAACCAAGTTAAGACCATTCAATTCAAATATAATATCACCCTCTTTTATGCATGTGAAAGCTGGAAAACAACTAAAGAAATAGAAAAGAAATTAGACTCTTTTGAAAACAAATGCCTAAAGAAAATACTCGGCATCAAGTGGAACGAATTCAAGAACAATGCAGAGATAAGACAGATGAGCGAACAACAACCTGTCTCATGGGTGATCAGGAAAAGGAGATGAACATATGTTGGTCACTTGATGAGAAGAAACGATCAGAGAATCCCAAAACAAGCTATCAAGTGGAACACAACAGGCCAAAGAAAAAGAGGCAGACTGCATGGAACTCTGAAGAGGACATTGTTAAGAGAGGCCAAATTAACAGACATAAAATCCCTTAATTAGGTTTAAATTGATGAACTACCTTACGAGCCCTATGTGACGTTTAACGGCATGCAAGGATATAAGATATATATAAGATGCACATCACTGATTGTGCTGCCAGGTTAGGTATCTGCTGATACCACTGACATTATCCATGCAAATGAACATGTGATGGACCTTGATGTGTGCCCATCCAAAATGTATAATGAATATATCACCAGGAATCAAAGAATCTCCATATAAGATGAGAATGACATAATCCAGAGCACTTTATCATTCCATATACATTATCAAACAGTAGGAGGTCGGATGGGGTTAAGTATTTATGATAATCATAGCACAGACGAAATGAACTAAGCCCCGCCATGTCCTCAGGCTTTCTCTCTCTCTCCTTCACACCTTCCTCGACTATATATAGGTCTTCATATGTTCGGATCACATGAGCAGAACCTTGCATACATTGACATCAGAAAATATAACTGCCCTTGCTGTGTTATCTGCTCTGTAGTCTGGGAAAAAAAATCTGTCACCTTTCCCAAAACTATTCTCTTTCTCCATAAGAGATTCACATGTGAGTCCTGCAATGTGATATATGTCATTGTATGCAAAAGATGCAGGATAACGTATATTGGTGAGGCTGGCCTCAGATTAGGGGACCACATGCAGAAACACCTTTACCATATGACCCAGCATGCTTTGAAACCAGTTCCTAATCATTTCAGTGCCCCCAACCACAGAGGCAAATTTGATTTTCTGGTAAAAGCCATCAAACAATTTCACACAAATGACAGAGGCCGCCTAGCACTTGAGAACCACTACATTCAGGAGTATGGGATGCTGGAACCACATTGGTTTGAACTTGTTATTGAGCTACACCTAACATTCTCCTCTTTCACAATCCTTCCCCACTAAGTTCCACTCCCTTCTCACTTGTTACACATAGTTAAGAACCTCCTCACAGCATCACATTACAACCCCTCTGCCCCAACTATAATCACATATTTCACCTTCTCCTGGCTAGTTTACCATTGTATCATTCTCTCTCCCCTCCATGGTTCCCCCACCCACCACTCTCAGTTACGACCCACCTATCACACATCACAAGTTTCCATTTAAATATTCTCTATACTCCACCATGCGCATATCTGAGCACAGCATCAGACAAGCCACAGCTTCTTACAAGTTACAGCCAAGTGCTCTATTCACTTTATTTCATTTTTTTTAAACAAAGCATTCATGTAACTTTATACTTTATCTCCTCTCTCCAATTCTTCGTCCTGTGTGTTTTTGTATGATTAAGGCTGATGCTGAAACATCACAACTTTGTAGTCGTTAAGTAATAAAGCAGCTGCTCCTACGTTTTTTTCCTAGTTTGTACATTTTGGCATCACAGCTTTACTGCAGTGCTTTGTGTATAGTTGTATACTTATACAAATAAGGTAGATAGAGGTGTATGGTGCAGTTTTACAAAGTGAGGGAGGAAGTGAGCAAGGTGAGGAAAAAACGAATATAAAGTATGAGAATGTATAAATGAAAAACATACAACATCCGATATTTCGGCGTGAGCCTTATTCGAGGATACATGCAAAACAAAATACAAATATATATAACTTATCTGAAGCGTCTTGCTCTCAGTAAAGCAGAAATGTGTGTGGAAGAAGGAGGAGGAGGAAAGAAAAAAAAAACCCCGCTGCCTACTGACAAAAGATTCCCGATATAGCCAATCATAGCGAAGAAGCGGAGAGAGAGGAGGAGAACAAGTGGGAGAAAGGGGTTGGGGGAAGGCAATAGAAACATGATAGCCGCTAGAGGTGTCGGGGGGGGAGAAGGGGAGAGAAAATAGGACGCGAGAGATAATGAATGAAGAACTTAAACACCTACAGGGAGGAAATGTGAAACTGGTGAATGGGACAAGACCAATGTGTTGGCAGAGAAGGAAATAGGATGGTAGTAGAGAGGGGTAGCATAGAGAAAGAAAGTAGAGTATAAAAAAGGCCAGTGGAAAAATAAAAAAGTTACAGAAAGCTGAAGACATTGTTAATTCCAGCTGGGTGGAGACAGCCAGTCTGGAAAATAAGGCGCTGTTCTAGGACACTCCGAGATCGTACATCTGCGGAACAAGAGCGGATCGCACTAACCGAAATGTCCTGTTTGCCCCTGTGGTTACCAAAGCAAAAATGTTTAGCCACAGGTGTCCAGGCCCTCTTAGAAATATCACTGAGATGCTGGCGAAATCGATCTCCTAACCGTAAGCCAGTTTCCCCTATGTACTTCAAACCACAACGTTTGCACATGATAACATAAATGACATTTCGTGAAGTACAGGTGAAACCCTCCTGTACTGATAACGTGGATTTAGGGAAAGAGATCTGGCTGGCCTCGACAACAAACGGACAAGTGTTACATCTACGGCGTCCACAACGTCTGGTACCATAAAAAGTGTCATCTGTCTTAAGATGACTACGAATTAAAAGGTCCCCGAGGTTCTTGTCCCGTCTGTAAGCCACCAATGGGTGTTCCCCAAAAAGTTCACATGTCTCAGGCTCGGTCTGGAGGAGGTGGAGATGGCGAAACAGTATGTTTTTAACTGCCAAGCTATGAGGGTGGTACGTGAGTATTAGTTTCACTCTGTCCGAGCTACAGTGCGGTTTAGGGGTGAGGGCTTGTTGCCGCGATATATGGCTAATGCGGTTCTAAGACGACGAGAGAACGTGGTCTGGATAGCCGGGTTGACGGAAGAAATCTAGCAATTTGTGGCCTTGATCCTGGAAATCCAAATCCTCCTTACACAAACGTCGCAACCTAAGAAGCTGAGAAAAAGGAATAGAGTCCTTACACGATCTGGGATGGGAGGAAGAGTACAGGAGGTAGGTGTGAGAGTCTGTAGGTTTATAGTGGATAGAAGTAGTAAGCCCGGAAGGGCCGATAGTGACAGCAATGTCAAGAAAGTTAGCGGAAGTAGCAGAGATATGGGAGGTGAAAGAAATGACAGGATTGTATTCTTTAACAAAACTGATAAAGTTGTTAAGGTCTTCCTCTGGCATTGATGTGATCCCAATGCCATCGTCTATGTAGTGTCTATAGAAGGCGGGAAAAGGGCCTCTAAAGGCTCTCAGAATCTTGTGTTCGAAGTGGCCCATGAACAGACACGCGTAGCTGGGGCCCATCTTGGTACCCATGGCTACACCACTAATCTGGCCGAAGTAAAGGCCATTGAATTCAAAAGAATTGAGTTGGAGGACAAGTTGTGTAAGGGGCAGAATAGTAGAAGTAGGAATAGAGGGATTGCGTCTTTTGTTCAGAAAGAACTTGACGGCCTGAAGTCCCTGGTCATGTGGGATGGATGTATATAAGGATACTACATCAAGGGTGAAGATACGGTAGGTGTGACCAGGCAGGAGTGTAAGGGTCTCAAAAGTAATGAGAGCATGATTGGTGTCCTTGAGATAAGTGGGCAGACTAGTGACCAGAGGTTGAAAGATGCTGTCAAGAAAATCAGAGATTTGTTCCGTAGGGCAGGAACAAGCAGACACTATGGGCCTTCCTGGGTTGCCTGGTTTGTGAATCTTAGGGAGTAGATAAAAAGATGGTTTCCCTAAGCAGCTGTCGCGGATGTGAAGATGTGTAGCCGAGGGAGAAAGACCAGACTTGGTCTTGTGGATGAGTTCGTTGATCGTGTCTCGAACATGGTGGTTGTTGGCCAGAGTCGGATCTTGAGGGCGAGAGGTATAAAATTTAGTGTTGCTCAGCTGGCCCATGGCCTCCTGGATGTACAATTCTTTCTTCCAACAAACAATAGCCCCGCCCTTGTCTGCACTCTTGATCACGATATCTCGCCTACGCTGAAGTTGAGAAAGTGCGCGTTGCTCCCCGGGGGTCAGGTTCGAGTGTCGTACACGGGGAAGGCGAAGCTTGCGGATTTCGTAGAGAGTGTGATCAATGTAGAGGTCCAAGGCACGAGACGCTCCTGCTGAAGATGTCCAGGTGGATGGTTGTTTGGAGAAGTGAGAGAAAGGGTCATCATCGGAGGTGGATTGGGATGATGAAGGTTGGGACGCGTCTTGGAAATGGAACTTTAAACGCAGTCTGCGATGGAAACGGTGGACATCTTGAAGGAGTGAGAACTGGTCAGCAGAAGGGCGGAGGGGAACAAACTGTAAACCTTTCCCTAGGACAGACAATTCATCGGCTGAAAGAGGAATATCCGGAGGGATACAAACCACCTTAGTGGGGGGAGAAGCGGTGGCGGGTCTGGGAGAGGCCGTAGAGGGACGGATAGCAGAAAGTTTCTGCTTTTTGAGAGAAGAAAGTTGCAGGTAGAATTGTCTGTTGATGGAGTGAATAATCTCGCGGATCAGGCGATAGATGAGGTAATTATCATGTGTAATGTGGTGGAGACGGGCAGAGAGTTGAGCGAATCGATTTCGCCAGCATCTCGGTGATATTTCTAAGAGGGCCTGGACACCTATGGCTAAACATTTTTGCCTTGGTAACCACAGGGGCAAACAGGACATTTCGGTTAGTGCGATCCGCTCTTGTTCCGCAGATGTACGATCTCGGAGTGTCCTAGAACAGCGCCTTATTTTCCAGACTGGCTGTCTCCACCCAGCTGGAATTAACAATGTCTTCAGCTTTCTGTAACTTTTTTATTTTTCCACTGGCCTTTTTTATACTCTACTTTCTTTCTCTATGCTACCCCTCTCTACTACCATCCTATTTCCTTCTCTGCCAACACATTGGTCTTGTCCCATTCACCAGTTTCACATTTCCTCCCTGTAGGTGTTTAAGTTCTTCATTCATTATCTCTCGCGTCCTATTTTCTCTCCCCTTCTCCCCCCCCGACACCTCTAGCGGCTATCATGTTTCTATTGCCTTCCCCCAACCCCTTTCTCCCACTTGTTCTCCTCCTCTCTCTCCGCTTCTTCGCTATGATTGGCTATATCGGGAATCTTTTGTCAGTAGGCAGCGGGGGGTTTTTTTCTTTCCTCCTCCTCTTTCTTCCACACACATTTCCGCTTTACTGAGAGCAAGACGCTTCAGATAAGTTATATATATTTGTATTTTGTTTTGCATGTATCCTTGAATAAGGCTCACGCCGAAATATCGGATGTTGTATGTTTTTCATTTATACATTCTCATACTTTATATTCGTTTTTTCCTCACCTTGCTCACTTCCTCCCTCACTTTGTAAAACTGCACCATACACCTCTATCTACCTTATTTATATTAACCAGTTTTACTGCAGTCGCCATCCCTTTTATCTATATTTATACAATAATTATTGTGTATAACAAGAGGAGGCACTAGATCTTTGATGGTCATCTGGAATATGAAGGAAGATGTTTGATGGTCATTTGGGGTGTGATGGAAGAAGACCTTTAATGGTCATCTAGGATATAAAGAAGTTTTTTATGGTCAGTTGAGATATAAAAGACAGAAAATCTTTTATGGTCAGTTGAGATATAAAAGACAGAAAATCTTTTATGGTCAGTTGAGATATAAAAGACAGAAAATCTTTTATGGTCAGTTGAGATATAAAAGACAGAAAATCTGTTATGGTCAGCTGGGATATGAAGGACAGAAGATCATTCTTTAATTGTCAACTGGGGTGCAATATACACATCAAGGATGAGAAAAGGGGATGAGTAAACATATTTACTATGTATTCATTTTGATATTTTGTTCTGTTCATCTTCATAGTTTGTTGATTACTTTCTGTAAGCCAAACTATTTTGTTATGAGCTGTGTGCCATGTTCTAGAACTGCTTCCAAAGTTGGAAAAACAGCATTAGCACTTTTACTAATATTGGTGTCCCTTTCTTCTGTCAGACATTTGCACTACATGGTCTCCACAGAACTGATTCTTCTCACAGGATGAACCTGCTCTATATAGTCCAAGAAGTTCACACATTCTGTTTAGAGAATATAGCACACATTCTGTTTAGAGAATATAACACACATTCTGTTTAGAGAATATAGCACACATTCTGTTTAGAGAATATAACACACATTCTGGTTAGAGAATATAGCACACATTCTGTTTAGAGAATATAACACACATTCTGTTTAGAGAATATAACACACATTCTGGTTAGAGAATATAGTAAAGTTATCAAATTGTACTACCCGTGTGGTACCCGGGATCTGCAAAGAATAGGACCACTGTACCCTACCATGCATGATCGTAAAAGGCGACTAAGGAGGGTTCAGCATAGGGCCAGCAACCCTATCTGGTAAAAAACTATCAGACTGCTACAGAAACAGAAACAAGGGAAAAAGCAAATGCAGGTGGAAGGAGAAATGCTTATCAGGAAACTGAGCCCATGAAGGTTGTGGATGAAAGCCAGCCACTGGAAGTCCCCAGCCCGACTGCAGACCTCCTGGAACCTAAACAAAAGATGCAAATAGGCAGCTGGAATGTAAGAACACTAAACCAGACTGGAAAACTAGCACAAACCATCAAGGAAATGCACAGATACAAACTAGACATACTAGGAATACAAGAAGCAAGATGGACAGGACAAGGCAGAAGGAAATTAACAACACAGCACACAGAAGATACAATAATATGGTCAGGTAAAGAAGATCTTCATGAAGGAGGAGTAGCATTGATTATAACAAAAGAAGCATCAAGAGCATTGCTGAAATGGACCCCAATAAATGAGAGATTATTATATGCACGGTTCAACTCAAGATTCACGAAGCTGTCTATTATAGTTTGTTATGCACCAACAGAAGCAGCTGAAGAGGAATTAAAAGAAGATTTTTACAACAGCCTCCAAGCCACAGTAGAAACAATACCCAAGCATGATATGCTACTCATCTTGGGCGACTTCAATGCAAAAGTAGGTGAAGGAAATGAAGATAGAAGAAGAATCATGGGAAGAGAAGGAATCGGAGAAATAAATGAAAATGGAGAAAGACTGTGCAGTTTCTGTGAAGAAAACATGATGACCATCGGAGGGACAATTTTCCAACACAAAAACATCCATAAAGTGACTTGGAGGTCACCAGATAAAACCACAGAAAACCAAATCGATCACATACTAATAAACAACAAGTGGAAACGGTCACTACAAGATGTGCGAGCAAGGAAAGTGGCAGATATAGGAAGTGATCACAACCTTCTGGTAGCAAAAATAAAACTAAAATTAAGGAAAGCCAGAATCGGAGAACACAGAAAGATACATTTTGATACAAGAAAATTGATAGACCAGCAAACAAGAAATGAATTCTCAATAATACTTAAGAACCGCTTCAGTGTCCTACAAGATGAAGCAGAAATGTCCATATTAGAGTTCAATAAAACACTACAGGAAACAGCAAAAGAGGTGCTGGGATATCGGAAAAGGAGAAAAGAGGAATGGATAAGTGAGACCACATGGGAAAAGATAGAACAAAGAAAAGAAATCAAGAAAAAATTACTGAACACCAAATCACAACGGCTTAAAGAACGAGTTTTAAGTAATTATGCACAAAAAGACAAAGAAGTGAAGGAATCATGCCGTCAAGATAAACGTCAATATTATGACAACTTAGCAGAAACAGCAGAGAAAGCAGCATATACAAATGACATGAAAATCATATATAAAATCACAAAGCAGATGACAGGTAACTTCAATACAAGATGTGAAAGTGCAGTAAGAACACAAAATGGACAACTGGTCAGTGGAGAAAGAGAAAAAATTGAAAGATGGAGGGAACACTTTAACACCCTACTAAACAGAACACAAGCAGCACAAGCAATAGATATACCTGAAGCAAAAGTGGAACTAAACATCAATACAGGACCAATAACAATAAATGAAGTAAAAGAGGCGATAAAGATGCTAAAATCAGACAGGGCACCAGGTGAAGATGAAGTGACTGCTGAGATGTTGAAAGCAGAAGAAACAGAAACACCAAAACAACTTTGCCGGATATTACAACAAATTTGGGATTTAGAAAAAGCCCCAGAGGAGTGGAAAACTGGTCTTATAGTAAAACTACCAAAGAAGGGTGACCTCAGAGATTGCGGGAACTGGAGAGGCATTACCCTACTGCCACTCACTAGTAAAGTATTTTGCAGAATAATCATCAACAGAATTGTACCAACACTTGAGGAAAAACTTCGGAAAGAGCAGGCAGGATTTAGGAAAGGAAGATCATGCATAGACCATATATTTGTACTTAGACAAATATTAGAACAGGCAAATGAGTGGCATAGCACAACATATGCATTATTCATAGATTTTGAGAAAGCCTTTGACAGTGTCAACAGAGATGCACTGTGGAAAATCCTAAGATGGCATGGCCTCCCCCATAAAATAGTTAATGTAATCAAAGCCCTATAGAGGGTTTTCAGTGCAAAGTTATCTGTGGAGAACATACCTCCAGCAGCTTTAGGGTACAAACAGGAGTGAAACAGGGATGTGTACTATCACCAACATTATTTATCTTGGCAGTAGACTGGTTAATGAAGGAGGCAACATCAGACAAACGCAGAGGATTACAATGGACCCTTGACACAGTGCTGGAGGACCTTGACTTTGCGGACGACATTTGTCTATTATCAAGCAGTCACAAAGATATGCAAGATAAAATAAACAAGTTAACCCAGAATGCAAACAACATAGGACTAAAGATCAATGTAGGAAAGACAAAGTTAATGAAGCAAAATGTGAACAACAGAAATGTACTCAGAGTAGATAACAAGTTAGTGGAGGAGGTCAACGAATTTGTATACCTTGGCAGCAGAGTAGTAGAAAATGGAGACAGCACAGAGGACATCAACAGCAGACTTACTAGAGCAAACCAGGCTTTTGCAATGCTACAGAATATATGGAAATCAAATAAACTAAGCATAAATATGAAAATCAGGATATTTAAGAGTAATGTTCTAAGTGTACTACTCTATGGAAGTGAATGCTGGAAAATCACCAAAACCATAGAAAACAAGTTGAATTCTTTCCAGACTAAATGTTTACGTAGATTAAAAAAATATTTTGGCCAAACACCATAAGAAATAACATTTTATTGGCAGAAATGCAGATGAAACCACTGACAACAATTATTGAGGAAAGACGCTGGCGATGGTTGGGACATGTGCTCCGAATGACTGACAACTCACTACCAAAAATAGCACTAAGATGGACACCACAGGGGAGCAGAAGTAAGGGTAGACCAAAAGAGACATGGAGAAGAACAACAGAAAGGATGTTGAGCAATAGAGGGCTCACCTGGGCAAGAGCAGAAAAAAAGGTGAAAGACAGGCATTTGTGGAAAACCCTTGCGGAAGCCCCATGTGCCCTGGGCACTTAAGGTTCAGAGAGAGATCAAATTGTACCCAATAATATTTGAACTTGCTTTGTCAAGCAGAATCTAGGACTGGTGAACAACTTCCAGTCAAGACACCGAATTGTTATTGTAATTGTTTATTTCTGAATAGTCTCGAAATTTTTGTTTAGTAGATAGTCATTTATATATGTATGTAGTTACTTCTGTACTGAGTGAATGGATAAGAGCGAAACGTAAATGTTATATTTTATTTTATGTCTCTCAGCTTCAATGTTAATTATGCTTGTTACATGAACAGCATATTTGTAGAATGTCTGGAACAGAGTGAAAGATGTATGATAATGACAGAATGTCATATGGGCCTGCATACCCAATTCTTAACCATTTTGAAATAAAGATCAATCAATCAATCAATCTTACTTAAATTCCTTGCCGTTGCTGTATTCCCTGTGACACAACAGCCCAGTGAATGAACAGTGTACCTGTACAGACTCTGGAACTTTGCATTTAATTCATATTCTACAGAGTTTCGTAGCTTCCCAGTTTTACTCTCTACTGATCTTAGTAGCAGTCTGTCAACCTCACATGTTACTTTCACTCCATTTGTACTTTAGTAACAGTTTATAAACTTTATGTCACTCTTTCATTCCATACACTTTGTTAGATTTCCACTTGACTACCATATCATAAGCAGTCAAGATTTGCATTTGACTGTGTCACAACTAGTCAAGATTTTCACTTGACCAAGTCACAACTAGTCAAGATTTTCACTTGACTAAGTCACAACTAGTAAAGATTTCCACTTGGCCATGCCACAGCTAGTCAAGATTTCCACTTGACAGTCATGTCATGACCAGTTGAGATTTCAAGTTGACCACCATGTAAATTTCAAATTGTCAAATGCAAACTTGACAACCAAGGAGAATTATCTTAACAACCAGTTTTGAAAGTGACACTAACAGCAGCTCTTTCATTTTCTGTGTAAGTTTAAAGTAGGTCCCCCAAACATGCTGGTCATTCAGATTTTGGAGGAAATCCTCTCAATATGTCCACAAAGCTCATGCCCATGAAAGTACGCAGAAATGTAATATTTGAATTCAATTTACCTGTGTGCAGCTTTTATGTTTGAGGTAACACACCACTTTCCTCATGCTGCCTTTGGTGTACCTCACTCTTCAGGTAGATATTATTCTCATTCAGAGCATATGACTCAGGTAACCATTAACATACACAGACAAGATAACTGAATCAGTTAATAATCAGTCTTTACGCAAGAATCTGGTTTAGTAGTTGTAGTTCTTGTGTGCTCCATCCAATATTCACATCCTACTTTCATCATTGATGTTTTATTGTTCATCCTTCCAGTAAGATATGATAAGTAATGAAGCAGAGAACATTTTTAATAGGAAAAAAATGAATGTGTGGTTAAAGAAGTTAGCTAATACACATGACTTGAAAGTGATGGCCAGGCTGTGGTCACATATAGTTCATGTTTTTGTTAAAAATTTGCACCAAAATATAGGAACTTGTGGCTCTTTTACAGAAAATTAACAGCTCGACAATGAGTAGAATTCTAGTGCTTTCTTGGTTGGACCTCTAGTCTGTCTTAACGCTTTGTTGACCACCATTTTTTTTAAAATTTAACATTTTTAAGTAAAAATAAAAAAAAATGTTTTGAACATTAACTTCATAATTAAAATAGATGCAGTTGAAAAGAACGCTTCATATTAATGTCAAATAATTTGAACAGGAGAAGAAATTAAAAAACCCTCATTTTCTGTCTTCAGTCAACAAAGATCATCTGCCAAAAGATGGAATTTTCTGTCTGTCAACTCTAAGCTTCGGAATCTGTCCACACCAATTGACCATGCTCACCAAATTCACAAAAAACGACCAGTAAAAATGTTTTAGACCTGGTCAAGAAAGAAGCTCCACAGTTGTCACACTTTCCAAAAATAACTTTCATGCGTCCATGCCTTAGACTATTTCTTAACACTTGAAGGTTAGACAGTCAGTCATTTGCATGTCCCTTGCAGAACTTTGCCTCCCTAACAGCTCTCCTGTAGGCCTCTCAGTTGTAAGCAAGATGTTTTGCTGCTAATGAATCCATTTGCAGATCATCAACGATGTCTTGCAGCCATCTTCGCCTTGGTCTTCCTCTCTTTCTTTTTCTCATTATGCACCCTTCCAAGACTGTCTTCTCTAAATTCTCATGACATTTAATATGTCCAAACTGTTAGTTTTCTCTGTTAAATCCTCTTTACTAGCCAACCTTCTTCAATATTAAGTTCTTATAGTATGGATATATTTGTTCTTTTTTGTGTCCATCATATTTAAAGAACTCTTCTGTAGCATTTACATTCAAAGGTATTTATGTTTTTCTCAGCTGTTTTGTTAAGTGTCCAGGTCTCACAGGCATATGTTGTGATGGGAAAGATGCATGCCCTTAAAATCTTATTGTTGTAGTTATGTCTGTTCCTTGCCACAGCTTCTTTAGTTGTTTTACTTTTTGAAGAGCATTAGATGTCCTCCATCTAATTTCCCTCATGTTATCTCCATTGTTAGTTAGTAACGATCCAAGATATTCAAACCTCTCCACTTCTTTGAATTTTTCCTCATTGATATATATTTCAACTGTCTTATTTGTTTTGTTAGTTGTCATCAATTTAGTTTTCTTGGCATTAAGATAAATGTTTTGTTCTTTGCTATTCTTATGGAGTGACATAATTAGTTTTTCCATTTCTTTTTGTGTTGTGGACAGTAGTACTGTGTCATCAGCATATCTAATCTCTGGTATTTCATAACCTCCAATTGTTATGACATTGTAATATTCTTTGTCTACATCTTCTCGAACACTCCTCATTATATTTTCAGTATATAAGTTAAATTAGTAAGGTGACAATATGCACCCCTGACAGACCCCATGTTTTATGTCAAACCAAGTTGTTGTTTCACCATTTATTCTTACTGCTGATTGTTGGTCTAGATACAGAAGTGATGTTAATTGCATCAAATGTGTTGGAAATCCCATTTTTTCCCATTATTTCCAAAAGTTTCTGGTGTTGTACACAATCATATGCCTTTGAATAGTCTATAAAAAAATAAATATAGATTCACATTAAACTCTTTGCATTTCTGTATTATTAATTATATATTGAATATATGATCTCTTGTTCCTCCTCCTTGTCTAAAACCAGCTTGGACCATGTTGATTTATCCTTCTATTTTCTGACAAAATCTACCCATTATGATTTTTAATAGAATTGTTACTAGCATGACTAATCAGGGCAACAGTTCTGTAGTTTGTGCATAATTTCAAGTTACCCTTTTTTGGCAGTGGTATGAATATAGTCCCTTTCCATTTTTTTTGGCCAGATACCTGAATGCCATATCTTTTTACATAGTACATGACAGATTGTTGCACATTCCTTTCCTCCTGCTTTAATAAGTTCAGCGATGATCTTATCGCATACAGATGATTTACTATTTTTCAGATTCTTTATTGCCCATAAAACTTCTTCAAATGTTGGTTTGGGTCATTTCTCCTCCAATAATAATTCAAATTATTGATTTCTGCTTTCACAGTCAGTTGTATCATACATTCCTCTGCAATATTCCTTCCATCTTTCTAGAATTTTTTTCTGTCTCTGTCAAGGTCTTCCTATCTCATCACAAATTAGATTTAGCTTATGTGTGACATTTCTCGATTTCTTCATTTCTTTAAACATTTCACTGTCTCTTCCATACTTCTTATGTCCTTTTTTTTCACAACAATTTCTTTTGTTAAGATTTATATTCCTCTTTGTTGTTATTTGTTACTTTCCAATTCATCTTCATTTCTCTATGTTGTTTTGTTAGTTCTAGTGTACCTGTTGTAATCCATTCATTCTTTTATGTTTTCTTTACTGGAACCATGTCTTTAGCTGTTGTTACTAAGATATGTCTGGGCTGAGTAGCCAATTCATCTGGTGTCATCTCCTCCTGTGCAGCCATCAGGATTTTGAAATGGTTCTTCACTTCTATACCATATTGTTCTGATATTTTTGTAAGATCAAAGCAGAGTGGTTTTGATCCCTTAACTATCTTTTTTATCTTTATCTTCATGTCTGCTATTAATAACTCATGGTCCGTGTCACAATGGGCACGTAGTAGAATTTTTTACTTGAACTCCACCTTCTTTGCACAAAAATGTAATCTATTTGATTCTTGGTTTTCCCATCAGGTGATGTCCATGTGTAAAGTCTTTTTGGATGTTGTTTAAAAAGTGTGCTGGCGATCATTAGCTCATTTTCCATGCAAAACGCCATTAGATTGTCACCTGTCTCATTTCTATGTCCTATGCTAAATTTCCCTACAACATGTCCTTCATCTTCTGCTCTTTCTGTACCAATCTTTGCATTAAAATCCTCCATTATTAATACAATATCATTTTTCCGTACCTGGTCTAACGTCGTTTGCAGTGTGTTATAAAAGTCTTCTACTTCCTCTTCTTCTGCTGCTGATGTAGGTGCATATATCTGGATGATTGTTAGATTTCTAGGAGTGCCCTCAAGTCTGACTGTGAGGATTCTATCACTTACTGGATTGTAACCTAGTAATGCTTTTGATGTTTATCTAAGGTTACAAAAACTCAAAGACTATGGTAAAATAAAATGTTCATGTGATGTGGCTCCACCATCCATACACTGTCACATAAAGTAACTAACAAATAGTATAACACTGTGTCATTACAATGTGTTAACAACATATAATATAATCCTGTGTCATTACAAGGTGCCAAGAATAACAAGCATTATAACCATATGTCATTACAACATGTCCATCATCATCATCATCATGTGCCATGCCGACTGGCGTTGGCTATTATGCTTCTCCAGAGCACACAATCCTTCATGCAGGCCATCAGCTCAGTTGGTGATCTCCTCTCACACCATCCCGTCAGACTGTCCAGTATCATTTCTGTTGGTCTTCCTTTTGATCTTCTTCCTTCTGTTTTTCCTGTTGTTATGTTTTCAATGCCCCCTCTTCTCATTGCATGTCCTATGAAAGTATATTTTCTCTTTCTTATTTTTTGTGACAAGAGTTTTTGTCTCTCCAGCTATTTTCATACATTCTTCCATTTATTTTTAGAGGCTTCTTTTTTTGGTGGTGTTATCTCTTTAACAGTTTGATGGATAGAATCTCTTAACATTGCCTATTGTTCATCTATACTATTTATCTTTGCTATTGCATTGTATCTATTTGTTATAATAACTTTGTATTGTTCTCGCAGTTCTTGGTCATTTTTAAGGAGTTCTGTATTCAGTTTGATGTTTCTCACTTTTCTGCCTGCTTTCTTTAGCTTTATTCTAATTTTCCCAAATAGTGGGTTGTGGTCACTATTGCAGTCAGCTCCTGGCATGGTTTTTGTTGTCAGTAATGCATTGCGGAATTGTTTGTTGATTAATATGTAGTCTATCTGGTTACAAGTCTTTTTGTCTGGGCTGCACCATGTTGCCAGTCTTCGAGGATGTTGTTTAAACCAGGTGTTTCCTACAACCACACTGTGTATTCTTGCCCGTACAATTAATTTACAACCTCTGTCATTCCTCTCCCCCAGTCCATAGTCGCCAACGATGTCCTTTACCAACCTTGGCATTAAAATCTTCCATGACTATAGTAACTTCATGTGACTTTGTGTGTTTTAGTGCTGTCTCTATGTCATTATAAAATAGCTGTACATCTTCTTCAGAACTTTCAGATGTTGGAGTGTACACTTGTATAATATTTATGTTTATTAGTCGTCCTTTCAGTTGGGCTAGCAGGACTTGGTCCGAGAAGTTCAAATATCCTACAACTGTCCGTGCCGTGTCCACAACAAATAATATAACTACATGTCATTACAAGGTGCCATAAATAACAAATACTAAAACCATGTTATTACAAGGTGCCAACAACAAATAATATAATTATGTGTCATTACAAGGTGTCAAGAACAACAAGTATTATAACCACATGTCATTACAAAGTGCAATAAACAACAAATATTAAAAACAAATCGTCAATAATAAATAATATATTCCTGTGTCATTACAATGTGTCAAGAATAACAAGTTTTATAGCAATTTGTAATTATAATGTTTCAACAAAAAATAATACAACCATTCATTCATTCATTCATTCATTTGCATGTCCCTTGCGGAACTTTGCCTCCCAAACAGCACTCCTGTAGGCCTCTCGGTTGTGAGCAAGATGGCCTGCTGCTGTTGCATCCATTTCCAGATCGTCAATGATGTCTTGCAGCCATCTTCGTCTTGGTCTTCCTCTTTTTCTTTTTCCCATTATGTATCCTTCCAATACGGTCTTCTCTAAATTATCATGACGTTTAATGTGTCCAAAATATTTCAGTTTTCTCTCTTTAATCCTCTTCACTAGCCAGCCTTCTTCAATATTAAGCTCTTGTAGTATAGATATATTTGTTCTTTTTTGTGTCCACGATATTTGGAGAACTCTTCTGTAGCATTTACATTCAAAGGCATTTATGTGTTTCTCAGCTGTTTTGTTAAGTGTCCAGGTCTCACAGGCATATGTTGCTATGGGAAAGATGCATGCCCTTAAAAATCTTATTTTTGTGGTTCTGTCTGCTCCTCTCCACAGATTCTTTATTTGTTTTACTTTCTGAAGAGCGATAGATGTCCTCCTTTTAATTTCCCTCATTGTATCTCCATTATTAGTTAGTAGCGATCCAAGATATTCAAAACTCTCCACTTCTTCCAGTTTTTCCTCATTGATACATATTTCAGTTGCCTTGTTTGTTTTGTCAGTTGTCATCAATTTAGTTTTCTTTGCATTAAGATAGAGGTTCTGCTCTTCGCTGTTCTTGCGGACTGACATAATTAGTTTTTCCATTTCTTTTTGTGGTGTGGACAGCAATACTGTGTCATCAGCATATCTAATCTCTGGTATTTCATAACCTCCAACTGTTATGGCATCGTAATATTCTTTGTCTACATCTTCTATAACATTCCTCATTATATTTTCAGTATACAAGTTAAATAAGTAGGGTGACAATATGCACCCCTGACGGACCCCTTGTTTTATGTCAAACCAAGTTGTTGTTTCACCATTTATTCTTACTGCTGCTTGTTGGTCTAGATACAGCAGTGATGTTAATTGTATCAAATGTGTTGGAAATCCCATTTTTTCCATTATTTCCCAAAGTTTCTGGTGTTGTACACAATCAAATGCCTTTGAGTAGTCTATAAAGGATAAATATAGATTCACATTAAACTCTCTGCATTTCTCTATTATTAATCTTAGATTGAATATATGATCTCTTGATCCTCTTCCTTGCCTGAAACCAGCTTGGACCATATTGACTTCTTCTTCTATAATACAATCACATGTCATTAAAATGTGCCACAAACAACAAATATTAAAACCATGTCATCATGAGGTATCAACAACAAATAATATACTTCTGTGTCAATACAAGATGCCAAGAACAACAAGCATTATAACCATACATTATTACAATGTGTCAACAACAAATAATATAACCACATGTCATTTCAAGGTGTCACAAACAAGAAATATTAAAACTCTCATTAAAACATTAAAAGGTGTTAACAGCAAACAAAAACCACATATCATTACAAGGTGTCAACAGCAAATAAAAAACCACATGTCATTACAAAGTTTCAACAGCAAATAAAAAACCACATGTCATTACAAGGTGTCAACAGTAAATAAAAAACTACATGTCATTACACTGTGTCAACAGCAAATAAAAAAACCACATGTCATTACAAGGTGTCAACAGCAAATATAAAAACAACATATCATTACAAAGTGTCAACAGCACATAAAAAACCGCATGTCATTACAAGGTGTCAACAGCAAATAAAAAACCACATGTCATTACAAGGTGTCAACTGCAAATAAAAAATCACATGTCATTACAAGTTTTCAGCAGCAAATAAAAAATCACATGTCATTACAAGGTGTCAAGAGCAAATAAAAAACCACATGTCATTACAAGGTGTCAACAGTAAATAAAAAACCACATATCATTACAAGGTGTCAACAGCAAATAAAAAACCACATGTCATTACAAAGTGTCAACAACAAATATTTTTAAACCTATGTCATTACAAGGTGTCAGCAGCAAATAAAAAACAAAAGTCATTACAAGGTGTCAACCGCATATAAAAAACACATGTCATCACAATGTATCAACAACAAATAAAAACACATGTCATTATAAGTGTCATCAGCAAATTAAAAAACCACATGTCATTACAAGGTGTCAACAGCAAATAAAAACACATGTCATTAGAAGGTGTCAATAGCAAATAAAAACACATGTCATTAGAAGGTGTCAATAGCAAATAAAAAAACTACATGTCATTATAAGGTTTCAACAACAAATATTATTAAACCTATGTCATTACAAGGTGTCAAGAACAAAAGTTTTATAACCACATGTCATTTTGATATGCCAAGAACACTTAATATAATTCTATGTTATTACAATGTGCCACAAACAACGAATATCAAAACCATGTCATTACATGGTGTCAAAAACAGCAAGTATAATAATCGCATGTCATTACTATGGGTCAATAACAAATAATATAACTACATGTCATTACTATGGGTCAATAACAAATAATATAACTACATGTCATTACTATGGGTCAATAACAAATAAAATAACTACATGTCATTACAAGGTGCCACAAAAAAAAAACAAATATTAAAACAATGTAATTAAAAGATGTAAAGAACAACAAGTATTATAACCATATATCATTACAAGGTGCAACAAATATTAAAACCATGTTATTACAAGGTGTCAACAACAAATAATATAATTCTGTGTCGTTACAAGGAAGGTGCCAAGAACAACAAGTATTATAACCTCATCTTATTATAAGATGTCAACACAAATGATATAATTCTGTGTCATTACAAGGTGCCAAGAACAACAAATAATATAACCACATGTCATTAGTGGCGAAGTGGTTAGTGCACTGGTCTCTCATGGCGAAGGTCGGGGGGTTCGAATCCGGCAGGCGGCACCCCAGTCACCCAGCTGTAGAAATGGGTACCCGACTACTTCTGGAGTTGGGGAAGGAAAGGCAGCCAGGCGTGATACTGACCATATCACCCTCTAGTGTGCTGACAGGTCAAGGAAAATATGGGCACTAACACCATATCCCTATGTTCCTCTAAGGCATGACAGGGTTACTTTTACTTTTTTACTTTACAAGGTGCCAAGAACAACAAATAATATAACCACATGTCATTACAAGGTGCCAAGAACAACAAATATTAAAACCATATCATTACAATGTGTCCAAAAAAAAAAAATATATATATATATATATTCTTGTGCCATTACAAGGTATTGCAAACAACAAATATTAAAACCATGTCATTACAATGTGTCAACAGCAAATAATATAGCCACATGTCATTACAAGGTGACACAAACAAAAAATATTAAAACGTGTGTGTGATTGGTTTCTGAATGGTGGGAATGCTGAGACGAGATATTTTAGACACTTTGTATCTGGGCAAGCTAGGGAAAACAATGGATTTTCAGTTGCACAGTGTTTCTGTTCTAGAAGACTGAATGTTCCTGACTGGTCCAGAAATTTAGGGGTTTGTTATTCACTATTTCAGTCAGTCATTTACCTGTCCCTTGCGGAACTTTGCCTCCCTAACAGCTCTCTTACAGATCTCTCGGTTGTAAGCAAGATGGCCTGCTGTTGATGCATCCATTTGGATCATCAACGATGTCTTGCAGCCATCTTCGCCTTGTCTTCCTCTCTTTCTTTTTCTCATTATGTATCCTTCCAAGACGGTCTTCTCTAGATTATCATGACGTTTAATGTGTCCAAAATATTTAAGTTTTCTTTGTTTAATCCTCTTTCCTAGCCAGCCTTTTTCAATATTTAGTTCTTGTAGTATGGATATATTTGTTATTTTTTTGTGTCCGTGATATTTGAAGAACTCTTCTGTAGCATTTATATTCAAAGGTATTTATGTGGTTCTCAGTTGTTTTGTTAAGTGTCCAGGTCTCACAGGCATATGTTGCGATGGGAAAGAAGCATGCCCTTAAAAATCTTATTTTTGTAGTTCTGTAATTTAGTTTTCTTCACATTAAGATAAAGGTTTTGCTCTTCACTGTTCTTATGGACTGACATAATTAGTATTTCCATTCCTTTTTGTGTTGTGGACAGTAACACCGTGTCATCAGCATATCTAATCTCTGGTATTTCATAACCTCCAGTTGTTATGACATCGTAATATTCTTTGTCTACATCTTCTCTAACATTCTTCATTATATGTTCAGTATACAAGTTAAATAATTAAGGCGACAATATGCACCCATGACGGACCCCTTGTTTTATGTCAAACCAAGTTGTCGTTTCACCATTTATTCTTACTGCTGCCTGTTGATCTAGATACAGCAGTAATATTAATTGTATCAAATGTGTTGGAAATCCCATTTTTTCCATTATTTCCCAAAGTTTCTGGTGTTGTACACAATCAAATGCCTCTGAGTAGTGTATAAAGGATAAATATAGATTCACATTAAATTCTCTGCATTTCTCTATTCATTCATTCATTCATTTGCATGTCCCTTGAGGAAGTTTGCCTCCCAAACTGCACTCCTGTAGGCCTCTCGGTTGTGAGCAAGGGCCTGCTGCTGCTGCTGCATCCATTTGCAGATCGTCAACGATGTCTTGCAGCCATCTTCATTTTGGTCTTCCTCTCTTTCTTTTTCCCATTATGTATCCTTCCAATACGGTCTTTTCTAAATTATCATGATGTTTAATGTGTTCAAAATATTTAAGTTTTCTCTCTTTAATCCTCTTTACTAGCCAGCCTTCTTCAATATTAAGCTCTTGTAGTATAGATATATTTGTTCTTTTTTTTGTGTCCATGATATTTGGAGAACTCTTCTGTAGCATTTACATTCAAAGGCATTTCTCTATTATTAATCTTATATTGAATATATGATCTCTTGATCCTCTTCCTTGCCTGAAACTAGCTTGGACCATACTGACTTCTTCTTCTATTTTGTTATGAAGTCTATTCAGAATTTTACTCCCATGACTAATCAGGGCAAGTTCTGTAGTTTGTGATAATTTCAAGTTACCCTTACATATTCACTATCTGCTAGAGCAAATTCTGCTCTCAGTTTTCCACACTTACGTCCCCTATATTATAAAAGATCTCTATCACTGAACATTAGAAAAAGAGTTCTAAAATGCTATGTTGAACCTATCCTACTGTGTGAACATGAGTCATGGACAACCAACAGACTGATGAAAGATCACCAGCTAAGATGACAGACAGGTAATATCTAACTAAAGCAAATGTAGAAAGGAACCTCATTAAATAAGAAAATGGCTGTCATCATTCATTGGACACATAAAAATAAGGGGCTGGCTTGAAAACATCATAACAACAGGAAAGGTAAATGGAAAGAGAGGCAGAGAAAGACCAAGAGAAAAAAATCATGGACACTCTAACATGATGGCACAATAAAAAGCCACCAGCTGAAGTGATGGAAAATATCAAAGACTGAGATCTACAGTGAAGCATGTCTACCAATGCCTACTGCCACAGTATCTGATGATGATGAAGTCATATTCTACACACTTTTCTTTCATGAATGGGTTACAGTTGGATGGTTGAAATATTGAGAGACTGGAGTGTATCATTACATTCCAGTTCCATTGTGTTCAATGCCTTTATAGTACCTTAGCTAATGCTTTTTTCCAGACTATGAAGGATTAAAGAATATTTTGGCCAAACACCGCAAGAAGTAACATTTTGTTAGCAGAAATGCAGATGAAGCTGTTGACACTGATTATTGAGGAAAGATGTTGGTTATGGCTGGGGCATGTGCTTCTGATGACTCACTATCAAAAATAGCACTGAGATGGACACCACAGGGGAACAGGAGTGAGTGTAGATAAAATGAGACATGGAGAAGAACAATAGAGGATGTTGAGCAATAGAGGGCTCACCTGGAGAAGAACAATAGAAGATGTTGAGCAATAGAGGGCTCATCTGGGCAAGAATGGAAAAAAAAAGGGTGAAGGACACGCATTTGTGGAAAATCCTTGTGGAAATCCGATGTGCCTTGGGAACTGAAGGTTTAGAGTGAGACAGAGAGAACTAACGCCATTATCTTAGTGAGAAAGAGAGAACTAACGCCATTATCTTAGTGAGACAGAGAGAACTAACGCCATTATCTTAGTGAGACAGAGAGAACTAACGCCATTATCTTAGTGATTCAGTTGATGCCCTTTCTTCCCTAACCTCAGTTTTCTGCACTTGTCTTGTAGCCTTTTCTATTTTGTCCGTGGAGGATCTATGGTAACACAATCTTGCTACAGAACTGTTTTCTCTTTTTTTATGATTTCTCATTGCTGTTTGGAATTTTGCTTTCGTCCTAAAGATGTTTTTTCTTTCCTTCTTTCTTTTTTTTTTTTTTTTAAAAAGCAGATTAATCATATATCAGATTTATTACATTATTTTGATTGTAAAAATATGTTGTTTAAAAAACATTAGTGTGTTCAGGTATCCTTTACTGGCAAAGTGGATGATATTCATATTCTCAAACAAATATTATAAGACAAATTTATAGAATGAAGGAGGCCACAAAGTAGGCTAAAACTGATACAAGGACATTTGTAAGGCATCTGTGCAGCCTTTTTCTGAGTGTTCTTGGAACTGGAACAATCATTTGAGCTGATAACCCTCCACAGCTAGAAATGTAACCACAGAGTGACTAGATTTTGCAATACAATCATCAATCTGAGTTGGTAACCCTACCATGAAGAACATACAAAGTATGGACTGAGGCTCCATAAAAGACTGACTAGATCCTTCTAGGCGGTGTAAGAAGGTAGCTTGTCATTCCTTTCCTTCTAGGCGGTGTAAGAAGGTAGCTTGTCATTCCTTTCCTTCTAGGCGGTGTAAGAAGGTAGCTTGTCATTCCTTTCCTTCTAGGCGGTGTAAGAAGGTAGCTTGTCATTCCTTTCCTTCTTGACAGTGTAAGAATGTAGCTTGTCATTCCTTTCCTTCTAGGGGGTGTAAGAAGGTAGCTTGTCATTCCTTTCCTTCTTGACAGTGTAAGAAGGTAGCTTGTCATTCCTTTCCTTCTTGACAGTGTAAGAAGGTAGCTTGTCATTCCTTTCCTTCTAGGCGGTGTAAGAAGGTAGCTTGTCATTCCTTTCCTTCTTGACAGTGTAAGAAGGTAGCTTGTCATTCCTTTCCTTCTTGACAGTGTAAGAAGGTAGCTTGTCATTCCTTTCCTTCTTGGTGGTGTAAGAAGGTAGCTTGTCATTCCTTTCTTTCTAGGCGGTGTAAGAAGGTAGCTAGTTATTCCTTTCTTTCTAGGTGGTGTAAGAAGGTAGCTTGTTATTCCTTTCTTTCTAGGCGATGTAAGAAGGTAGCTTGTCATTCCTTTCCTTCTTGACAGTGTAAGAAGGTAGCTTGTCATTCCTTTCCTTCTAGGCGGCGTAAGAAGGTAGCTTGTCATTCCTTTCCTTCTTGACAGTGTAAGAAGGTAGCTTGTCATTCCTTTCCTTCTTGGCGGTGTAAGAAGGTAGCTTGTCATTCCTTTCCTTCTTGACAGTGTAAGAAGGTAGCTTGTCATTCCTTTCCTTCTAGGCGGTGTAAGAAGGTAGCTTGTCATTCCTTTCTTTCTTGGCGGTGTAAGAAGGTAGCTTGTCATTCCTTTCTTTCTCGGCAGTGACTATTACGAGTCAGTATTCCCAGTGCCAACATACAGATGTGAAACACGGACACTTAAGAAATCACTAGAAAAGAGAATAACAGCATTTGAAATGAAATGTTACAGAAGGGCGCTTAGAACATCATGAATAGAACGAAAATCAGATAAAGAGAGACTGATAGGATTAGGTGTCGCTGAAAACTGGATCTCTGACATTATCAAAATGAGAAACCTGAGATACTTCGGCCACATCAAGAGACACAACAGCTTGGAGAGGTTGATAGTAGAAGGAATAGTGCCCGGCCACATCAAGAGACACAACAGCTTGGAGAGGTTGATAGTAGAAGACATACTGGCAGGCCACATCAAGATACACAACAGCTTGGAGAGATTGATAGTAGAAGGCATAGTGCCTGACCACATCAAGAGACACAACAGCTTGGAGAGGTTGATAGTAGAAAGCATAGTGGCAGGCCACATCAAGAGACACATCAGCTTGGAGAGGTTGATAGTAGAAGACATAGTACCAGGCCACATCAAGAGACACAACAGCTTGGAGAGGTTGATAGTAGAAGGCATAGTGCCTGGCAAAAGAGAAAAGGGTCGACCTCGCCGCTGGTGGACTCAAGACATCACGGAAAATCTGAATGTTCTCATTACGAGACCACGGTCAACTTGCTCAAGACCACATTGCACCCGGGGGGGGGGGGGGGGATGTGAGAGGGACAACGTTCTGGAAAGGACCTGTCACATGAATAAGACCTTTCACTTCTTGAATGTATGACCCTTTCTTGGATGTGTGCCTCTTTCTTTCACTTCTTGAATGTATGACCCTTTCTTGAATGTATGACTCTTTCTTACTCCCGCTATACTTTTTTAAAAACTCACGTGACCAACTCTGACGCCACTGGCTTATTTTGGGTTTCCTCCGGTCCCGTAGATTAGTCCTCCTTTCTGTTTTTCTACACCAAAGTTACATTGTGGAGCAACTGAACTTTCTTTTCAGGACAAATTAACTCCATGCGGAGGAGCCTCATCCACGCAGTTCTGGGCGTAGCGCTCATGGACGATGCGGTAAACTCTTCTCCGTCTATCGTGTCGCTGGAGCAGAAAGAATGATTCATCACTAAACCAAACCCTTTTCCAATCATTCCCAACTGTCCATTGACGATGCATGTTATCTATCCCTCTATTTCTTTCCAGACTCTATAACTCTGTCTATCCCACTGTTCATTTTCAGAGTCTGTACCCTTTCCTGGTAGGTTTCATCTCCCTCACCTGTTATCATCTCTTCATTCATCTCCGTTTTCATTCCTTCTGTGTGTGTCAGGTTAGCCTCTACACACATTTCCGCTTTACTGAGAGCAAGACGCTTCAGATAAGTTACATATGTTTGTATTTTATTTTTGCATGTATCCTCGAATAAGGCTCACGCCGAAATATCGGATGTTGTATGTTTTTCATTTATACATTCTCATACTTTATATTCGTTTTTTACTCACCTTGCTCACTTCCTCCCTCACTTTGTAAAACTGCACCATACACCTCTATCTACCTGGTTCGACCACTGCAGTCTGTTCTGGCGATGCCGGTCCGTAAGAACAGGACCTCTGTAGGGTCTTCTAGCCCAAAGACCAGCGTCGAGCAGCCGGTTCCTGACCGTTTTATCTGAAGTTCGACGAGCTACTGTCATTGACTGCACGGTCGAGGACGCAGAATCAAACTGATTCCTGAGCTGACGCAGCTGTACGAATCAGTCTTCAGCAGGAGTTGTGACTATAGGTCTTCCACTGCGCGGCCGGCATAAAACTCAGCCAGTTTCTTGAAATCCTCTCCAAAGGCGAGTACTGGTGCTTCTAACCGCATTAAATTGTTTGGCCACTACACTTTGGGAGTGACCAGTCTGTAAACGTCCAATGATGATGAGTCGTTGTTCTGTAGTGAGATGAGCCATATTTGGGCACTGAATTTTCAAATGAATTGATTAAAGGAGCGTCAATCTTTTATAGGCATTCAATAACATTGTCAGTGAGTGTTGTTTTCAGTAAGTTTCACGGTAACTTGAGAAATATAGAGAGCTTGCCAGGAATATCAATTTGGGATACAACCATAACAACTTAAGATATGCAGACGACACACTTCTGATTGCTAAAAGTGAAAGGGAGCTACAGGCTCTTCTGGACGTCATTTTTCATGCACATGAGTGAAAGCCAGTCACAGGTGCACTGCTAGCTCGCTGTACACAGGTGCACTGCTAGCTCGCTGTACACAGGTGCACTGCTAACTCGTTGTACACAGGTGCATTGCTAGCTCGTTGTACACAGATGCACTGCTAACTCGCTGTACACAGGTGCACTGCTAACTCGTTGTACACAGGTGCACTGCTAACTCGTTGTACAGCGAAACTGTATACATTATTAAGTTTTCGCCCTGAAAATGAACGCTCCCGTGTGGAGTTGGTTGCCATATTGCACGTGGACTTTCAGATAACGATTCCAGCATTGGGACACAGATTTCATGTTGCCAGAAGTAAGTTCGCTCTAAAACGCAGTTAAGGTAGGACATTTTTCATCAAAAGCCATATATATCTTGCTTGAGATGTCAGCCGCGCAGAGTCGCGCCGAGCTGCACAGCGCGGGCTGCTGCTGTTGCGCAGGCCGACCGTTCTGTTAGCGAAAAAACGCTCCCGAGTTCCGTGCGTGGGGAGACAGGCTTTCGCTCCCTTCCCGGACGGCGAGAGTTAAGGTGTTTCGATGCAGAAGCAAGTGGTTTGTCCGTCGAGCGAAGCATATAAACGGCTAGCCAGCCAGGTTCGTGCTAACGGTGTAGTACGGTTTTGTCGACCGATGGTCTCGAAATTGGCCCATCTCTCGCGAAGAGTATCGGGTCTGCAGCATGTAACGTGTGTTGTTTGTGGGTGGCCAGGTTTTCTTCTCGCTCGTTAGAGCAGAGAGAGCCGCCCCCGCCAGTTAAAGGAAATGAAACGCCTCCGGGGTCGAAAGGGATCCGCTCTGAGCAAAGCGCTGTCTCCCTTGCCCTGCGTCGGTCTGTCGGCAGATATCCGACAAAGGTTCGGTGAAGAAAGCTATCTGGTTGATCCTGCCAGTAGTCATATGCTTGTCTCAAAGATTAAGCCATGCATGTCTAAGTTCACACTGTCTCACGGTGAAATCGCGAATGGCTCATTAAATCAGTCGAGGTTCCTTAGATGACACGATTCTACTTGGATAACTGTGGCAATTCTAGAGCTAATACATGCTTACCAAGCTCCGACCCCCGAGGAAAGAGCGCTTTTATTAGTTCAATCGCTGTTGGCGAGAGTCTTCAGCTGCCGTGCGTGGAGCGGTGCTCCTCCCGGCCAATGAAGAAAGGTGCAAATGGGGTTGCCGCGCAGCATCACTGCGGAAGGGGTGGTAGAAAGGATGAAGCGAAGCAAACAGTCAAATCACGGCACCTCTGGTCTGGAGGACGAACACGTCCTGAGTGCAGTCATATCGGGTGAAATGCATGAACCGCTTTGTCCCAGAGGTTAAGACACTGCTGGCGAGACTCTTCAAATGCCGCGCGTGGAGTGAAGCTCCTCCCGGTCAAGGAAGAAATGCGGAAAAGAAATAAGGGTTGCTGTGCGGCGCCGATGTGAAAAGGTGGTGGAAAGGATAAAGTGAAGTTTAATCGGTATGTCCAGTAGTATCGCTGCGAGAGCTACACATACCATGGCGCCTTTGCTCTAGAGGCCGGCCACGTCCGATATATACACCTGCACTGGTGAAATATGCCTAAACCGGCACACACCAGTGGTGGAACTTGATGGCTAGACATGTCATGCCACCTCCGCTCTAAAGGTCGGTCACGCCTGATATACACCCATACTGGTGAACTATGCCTAAACCGGCTCACACCAGGGGTGAAACTTGAAGGCCACGCATCTCACAGTACCTCTGCTCTAGAGGTCGGTCACGTCCCAAACACGCCCATATTGGGATAATATGCCTAAACCAGCTCAACCCAGTGGTGGAAGTCACTAGTGGCGAGGATTCGTCCTCCTGGACAAAAGCTCCGTCCTAGTCACAACTAGAAAGGGTAGCAGCCACGACCCACAAAATGCTAAAGTTGGAGACACTGGACCAGGGCAGTCTAGATAGGCAACCACCTCTCACCCGGCGGGGATGTTTGCGTATCATAATCACGCTGAGGTTTTCCGGTGAGAAAGTCCAACTCTGGACTGGATGGGCAACCACCTCTCACCCGGCGGTGATACACGGGTATCTCAAAACACGTCGAGGTTTTCCGGTGAGAAGGTCCAACTCTGGCCTGGGTGGGCTACCGCCTCTCACCCAGCGGGGATGCACTGATATCCTAAACACGTCGAGGTCTTCCGGTGAGAAAGTCCAACTCTAGACTAAACTAGTGCAACGAAAACCACGGTGTCACGCAATCCGCTTCAGAGACCCACCAAGAATACAGGCTAAAGCCCTGCGATACTCTGAACCCCTTGTGGTCCTCTCGTGGATCTCGTGTGGTCCTTTCGGGGACCACAGGAGACCACGGGACCAAACGAGGACCACAGGCGTAAATTCAGTAGGATCACAGTGCGGTCTTGGTGGTAGAAACGAAAGAAGAAGAAGAAGAAGATTGCTTGAGATGCTTACACATTTAAAAGACCACCATATTCAAGGTCTTTGTCGTACAATGAGCCAGAATTCACACTTTTTGTACGAGTATTTGTTTCACTGCTCATCAGAGCCAGTTGTTCTCAGTTTACCGAGGAAGGCCATAGGTCAGCGTTCAAAGAGTTCAGACAGGGTGAGAATGCATCCACTTGGAATTTGTCACTTGTGTTTTTTAAGTATCACAACTGATCCATCATATCTACGAGGGTCGTTCAAAAAATCCGTTTACAAGGGATGTTACTTCAAGAGCAACATTTATTTGGACATACCATACTGTACACAGTGCTTCATGATGGACAACTTATTTTTCCAAGTAGTCGCCATGACGAATGCGGCATTTGTCAAAGCAGAGAACAACTTTTTCCATGCGTATGTCATAACATGCGGTGCCCACGACACACACCCACCGGTCTACAACTTTTTTTTTCGGCATCCTCTTCACTGTGAGATCTCGACATCCTCTTCACTGTGAGATCTCGACATCCTCTTCACTGTGAGATCTCGACATCCTCTTCACTGTGAGATCTCGACATCCTCTTCACTGTGAGATCTCGACATCCTCTTCACTGTGAGATCTCGACATCCTCTTCACTGTGAGATCTCGACATCCTCTTCACTGTGAGATCTCGACATCCTCTTCACTGTGAGATCTCGGCATCCTCTTCACTGTGAGATCTCGGCATCCTCTTCACTGTGAGATCTCGACATCCTCTTCACTGTGAGATCTCGGCATCCTCTTCACTGTGAGATCTGTGGCCATCAAGATGTTGCTTGAGAGCTGGGAAAAGGTGAGAATCACTTGAGGCCAGATCGGGACTTTACCACGGATAGTTCAAATTCTCTCACTGGTAATGTTGCAAAAATTCCCGAATCGATGAGGCCGTGTGTGGACTAGCATTATAATGGAGGAGCAACACACATTTTGTCAGTGATGGCAGCTCGTGAACGTTCCAGTATTGCACACAACACGGCTGCATTACTTGTTGCTCCCTTTTCCATGAAATCGACAAATATACGAATTTCTCATTCCAAAGCACGACAGTCATCACTTCGCCAACATATGGCATGACCTTGAATTTCCTGGTTCGTGCGGAGCCTGGATGCTTCCATTCCCTGGTTACATATTTTGATTCTGGGGTTCTGTGGAGAATTCATGTCTTGTCCTCGTGATGGTGCATTCCAGAAAGTCTTGGTTATGAATGGCATATTGTTGTAGAAAGTCTTGGTTATGAATGGCATATTGTTGTAGAAAGTCTTGGTTATGAAGTGCATATTGTTGCAGAGAGTCTTGAGTATGAATAATATATTGTTGCAAAAAATCTTGGTTATGAATGACATACTGTTGTAGGATTGCCAGGGCAATTGTAGTCCTCATAAAAGGGCTCGCGGGATCCATCTTGCCCACATCTCGTGAAATCTCAACTGCACAGCCATTGTGGACACTGCTTCACGTCAGACTGAAGTCATGGATCATTTCTTCACAGTCACTCGACTGTTCTCTAATACTGCATCTGTGGACATGTTTCGTTTCGTTTTTTGTGCACGCAGTCCAAAACTTCTCCTATGTACAGTTCGGCACTTGACTAGAACTGAACTATTTTTGTTTATACTTAGTCAGATCCTGATGAGATTTTTCTACCTTCTCCACGCCTCCATCAACTGGTCAGTATCAAGTACGGGCCACAAAAAATAACAAAACTTTGTAAATACATGCAGTGTTTACACATGTGTTCCTAATTTTTTTTTAGTTTAAACATGACTGTACACCTTTCTGCTATCATGCTGAAAACTGTCAGTATGTACTGCTGTTAACAGTCCTCACCTCAAGCTACAGAACAAGCAACGAAATGTAAAGTAACCATGTGTTACAGATAATGCCTCAAAAATCTAATATCAACAACAAAACAACAAAATAAAGATGTTCTTACAGGAGTTGGCAGCTTCCAGTAATAACCAACATGAGGAAACATTGTAAAACTTTCTCTTGTAAGTGCCATCAATGGAAAATTCTAGACACGCAGCCATCCAGCTTCTTGCGCGTTCTATGGCTCTAGCCTCAAACATGTTTCTTGTTTGGATAAATTGTGCAGACTTTTGAAGGTCATGATTGGCGCTCCACAGTTGTCTTTCAGTGAAAGCTCCATGTGGCCAGAGCGCTTACTGGAGGTAGACAAGCAGTGAAGAGCAAGGAGACGGCATGGAACATGTGACAGAAGCTGTACTCTGAGTTACCTGTAGTGTGAGCGGGGGGTGTATGTTTTTCTGCTTTGGCCGTTATTTAGCCCACACATAGAAGAACTATATTATTAACAATAATTGGTTTGTTGGGCCCATGGACAACTGCCCAGTGTACCCATGTTTTAAGGCATACCCATGTGATAAAGCGTACACATGTGATAAAGCGTACACATGTGATAAAGCGTACACATGTGTTAATGTAGCAGTATGAGGGAGATAACTGTTGTTTTTACAGAAAGGGCAATTGTTACGATTCTTTTTTTTTAACTTCTGGGGTAGGGGGTCTGTCGAGATCTCTGAAACATCACGTGGGATGAGAAACCCGTGACAGAGAATTGTGGGAGAAACTGTGAGTGGACATTTGTAGCATAGTCCCTCGTATATTATATAATTACTGATGCAAGTATTATTATTATTACTATTGCATTTTTACTATAGTTATGAGTAGTATTGTTAAGTAGAAAGTAGGTCAGAAACGTTGGAAAGTTTGAGGTCAGGTGGGAGAGGAACACTCCCACTGCATTAGTAGTAATATCACGACAGGACGCTCAGAAGAGTAACCAGACTAAGTAGATACCAAAAATGCAAGACACGAAAAGTGTGGACACAGTAAAAGAGAACGGATTAATCCCTGAAACCTACAATATGAAAGAGATAGTGGATAATATCCCCCATGGCAACTGATTGACGCATTTAACAGGTGAGGCATATTTGCTAATCTTAGGACGCAGTCTGCACACAGTTTTGAAAAAAAGGGAATAGACTGACTCATCCCGAAATCCAATCATGGCCCAATCAGTAGGTAGTCAACAAGCTGACCAATGGAGAGATCTAGAGGTGTTTCCTATTGAACAACTGACTTAACGACATATAAGCCAGGAAGACAAAACAATGAGGGGACAAGAACGGACAATAAGAGAATAGGAAAAGAACAGAAAGAAAAGAAAAGACGGATAGAGTACCGAGATGGGCAAGTAGAATAATAGATATTCAGGAGATAGAGTTAGTCATGAGTTGTTGACCTAGAGCAGTGTAGAGTTAGATCTTTTCGGTCACAGCTGGTGTAGAAAATAATGTAGAGTTTAATATTGTGAACAATGATTATGTGCTTCAACAACGAAACCGACGGATTGTATGTCCTATTTCATAGGCGGACTTAGTCAAGTGAATGTTGTAATATTTGTGAAACCTATTCTATACCACAGAAATCTGGATTGTATGTGAAGATAATGTCCCACAACGGCTAACAAAGATTGAACAATATGAATAATAATAATAATAATGATTATTATTATTATTATTATTATTAGGCCGAGAGGCCTACAGGAGTGCTGTTTGGGAGGCAAAGTTCCGCAAGGGACATGCAAATGAATGAATGAATGAATGAATGAATGAATGAATAATAATAATAATAATAATAATAATGGTTTAATTGCTAGTAAAGATAAAGGTAAAATTCTCTTTTCATTGCTATTAAGGCATATTGGGGAATAGGGTGTTAGGCCCGTAATTTCCATGACCTTCGGCACATGAAAATGTGATGTGGTCAGTATCATGCCTGGTCTCTTTACCTTCCCAGATTTTTCTGGTACCTATTTTTAGAGCCTGAGTGAACCCAGGGGCCTTTTTGGTGTGTACCAGAAAACCTCCCACCGCTGGGACTGAACCCTGTACCACCAGATTAGTAAACCGAGCGTCTAACCACTCAGCCAACCAGGCCGCTGAAATGATTTTTAATTGCTAGTATGGAATAAAATGCTGTCACAGCTACAACAATCATTCGTCGGATAAAATATACAGCCGACCAGTGATTCGTGCATGCATCAAATCATTCAGGATCTAGAATTAAAAGACACTATCAATTTGAACTTCTCAACATCATAATGGACCGTATAAATCAGAGCTTCTTCAATACTACAATAATCAAAGAATTACCTCAGTCATTAAAGTATAAATGGCAATCTTACATTAGTATGCAGTCATTCTGGATGTGAAACTGTGTGCATAGAATTTTGTTACTGTCGTTAAGATCCGTTGTCTCGTGTTCGTGGTTGGAACGTGTGACTGGATCTGCTATATGGCAGGGCAACCTGCCGGCAGTCTACAACTCGTCATTATCATGGGTAGATGAGACTCATTACTCTTGGTTGGTAGCTCATCTAGGAGAAGGAAAACTCTAATTTCAACCCCCCCCCCCCCGGCTTGTAGGGTAGGCTCTAGCCAGAGTCAAAGGCTAGTGGAGTAAACCATAAACAAATCGGTGGAAGGCAAGGGGAAACCAACACTGTATATCACCAAGAATAATCATGACAATCCACAATTCTTTGAATCATAACGACATTAATGGGGGTTCCAGTGGAACCACCTCGTTCGGTAGGGACTATCACGTGAGACAGGTGATACCAGATCGTCATCCAACTTCTGTACGCAAAGAAAACATAAGCAACACCACAGTAATGTAACACGGAACATTTGAACATTAACAAAACTTGGAAAACTGGAAAACATCCAACAAGAAAGTAAAAGAATGGAAATTGACATCCTTAGTTTATGTGAAATGAGATGGATTCAAGCAGGAAGTAGAGATCATAAAGACTTTAAATAATATATTCAGGGGGAAACCAGCGTAGAAATGGAGTTGCCATAATACTGGATAAAACGACAGTAAGAACTGTGAAAGGTTTCTGGTGCATATCAGACAGAGTGTTAATGGTTAAATTACATTGCCACCCAATAGACACAAATCTCATCCAAGTATACCCACCAACTTCAGAAAGCTCTGATGATGAGATAAAAGAATTTTACAACAATCTGGACATGGCAATGAAACAGTGCAAACCATGGGAAGTAAACTTTATGCTAAGTGATTTAAACGTGAAAGTAGGGACTGAACAAGACAATGAAGCTAATAGCAAGTATTGACTAGGAATCATAAACAAAAGAGGAGAGATGTTGACTGAGTGGGCAGAAAAGAATAAAATGATAATAGGAAATACTTGGTTTCAGCAACACCCAAGGCGACTATGGGCATGAAAAAGCCCACCCTCGGCGACTATGGACATGGACAAGCCCATATAATAACATAACCATATAGATTACATTATGATCAACAGAAGATTCAGGAACTCACTAATACCCATGAAAACAAGACCAAGCGCAGATTGCAACAGTGACCACATCCCAGTCGTAGGAAAAGTGAGAATCAGGCTAAAGAGGTTAAAGGTAGCAGCTAAAAACAGAGAGCTAGATAGAGAGCTGTTACGAAAATATAAAGCAATAAAAGAACAATATAGGATCATAGTACATAATAGATATAATGCTACAGAGAAGATTGAAACGACTGATGAACAATGGAAGATGCTTAAATATTCTATTCAGCAGACATCTATCGAAAACCTACCTCCAAATAAACGATAAGCTAAACAGGGGTGAATGACAGAAGAAATTTTGCAGATAATGGATCGGAGAAGAAGTCTTAAGGAAGATAAAGATGAATATGAGAAAATAAATAAAGAAATAACACACACATGCAATAAAGTTAAAGACGAGTGGCTAAATAATAAATGTAGTGAAATAGAGACACGTCATCATGGAAACACAAGAGATATGTACAAATAAAGGAGTTAACAAACAAAAGGACATACCACAAGACTGGTTGCCTGAAGTCAAAGGAGGGGCATACAATAATGGACAGAGATGAAATAATAGCAAGATGGAGCGAATACATTAGAGAGCTCTATGGGGGCAATAAAAGCGAAATAGATATACAAAATAATAATGAAGGGCCTCATATATTATAGGCAGAAGTGGAAGAAGCCATCAAACACATGAAAAACAACAAATCACCAGGACCAGATAAAATCACCAAGGAAGAATTAGAAGCATTGGAAGAGCTTGACATAGAAATAATTACCAGATTGCTGAATGACATCTATAACAGTAACTATGTCCCATCAGACCTTTTGCAATCAGTTTTCATTGCCCTACCAAAGAAACGAAGTGCAGATGAATGTGAAGACCACCGAACCATTAGTCTTACGAGCCATGTTACCAAAATCCTACTTCGTATCGCTATGAGAAGAGTCAGGAGCAAAATAAAACCAGAAATCGCTGAAGAACGGTGCGAATTCGTCGAAGGAAAAGGTACAAGTAATGCCATATATATAATAATATTGATGGATTGATTGATTGATTGATTGATCTTTATTTCAAAAGGGGAGAGATCAATAGAAGTAAAGACGGGCCTATACGTATGCTTCATAGACTACTGTAAAGCATTTAATAAAGTGAGACACACAGAAATTATAAGAATGCTGGAAGACATCAACATAGATGGGAAAGATCTGAAATTTATCAAAAAATGTATACTGGCAGCAATAAGGGTTGAGAACCAAATAGGAGCTTTTCAAGACATAAAACTGGGGGTGAGACAAGGATGTGTTTTATCTCCTGACCTCATCTCCTTGTACAGCAAAAACATAATGAGAAATGTGAAGAACATGCCAGGAATATCAAATGGCAGGTACAGCCATAACAACTTAGGATATGCAGACGACACAGTTCTGATTGCTAAAAGTGAAGGGGTGTTACAGGCTCTTCTGGACGTCGTGGTTCGTGAAAGTAAAAATAAAGGTCTCAGCCTGAACAAAAAGAAGACTAAAGTGATGGTTATCTCAAAGAAAAGAATACCACCAAAATGTAGCAATACTATCAATGGTACAAATCTGAAACAAGCTGATAGATTAAAGTACTTAGGAACGATTATAACAACTAATGGAAATGTCACAATGAAATAAAACGCAGACGTGCTCAGGCCAAGTCAGCATTCCATACAATGAGACACATCTTGTGCAACAAGAGTACTCACATGTTATACCAAGCCAATTCTGTTTGATGGGCGTGAAGTATGGTCTATGATTAAGAGAGTACATCAAGAAATGGAGGGCATGGAAATGTAGTTTATAAGAAGGATGTTGAAAGTACTGTAAACTTAGCTGGTGCTAAATCTACATTTTATGGATAGATTGGAAAGCAATAGATCAACCCAGCTGTTTCAGGCATTCCGTTGTGATGTACTACCGTGTTGCGTGGCCAAGATCTCGCGACCCCTATGACCACCAACCCAGATACTCCCCTCCAAGGGCACTGCATGTCAGTTAATTCAGCATTTTATACACATTCATACATTACATCAACATGAAATACATATTACCAAGTCAGCAAATAAATTTACATCCATTTACTAACACTCTCTACATATATCATAGTCTCGCCACCACATACATTACAACACAAGACATCAACATGTCTCTCTCTCTCTCTCTCTCTCTCTCTCTCTCTCTCTCTCTGAGCCTTAAGTGCCCAGGGCACATGGGACTTCCACAAGGGTTTTCCACAAATGCCTGTCCTTCGCCTTTTTTTCTGCTCTTGCCCAGGTGAGCCCTCTATTGCTCAACATCCTTTCTGTTGTTCTTCTCCATGTCTCTTTTGGTCTGCCCTTACTTCTGCTCCCCTGTGGTGTCCATCTTAGTGCTATTTTTGGTAATGAGTTGTCAGTCATTCGGAGCACATGTCCCAACCATCGCCAGCGTCTTTCTTCAATAATTGTTGTCAGTGGTTTCATCTGCATTTCTGACATCAACATGTATCATCATGATAATAACAAGGCATGACATAAATACAGTGTATTATCTCTAACTAAATAACAACTAAATCAGTGGACCAGATTGTCCTGGGCACCTCTGGCCATATTAATCAAGTATACATATATCTCTATATTGTACCGATGCACTGGTAACACATTTCAGCCGCTGCTGCCACGAACCTCACCTCTCCATAATACACAGATCTCCATGTGCTAATGCACTGAAATACTATACAGATCATGTGCTAATGAACTAAATTCTCACATATTCTCCATTTATGCTAACGCACTGATTCTCACCCTATCCCTCCTCCCATCTCCAGGAATCACCATGTGTTATGCACTTCATTGATGATGCAGCTGCCTGCTGCCGCGTTAGTATCTCCTGATACCTTGACACAATATTATCCATGCAATTGAAACATTATGGACTTGATGTGCGACAATCCCACATGACAAGACTCAACAGAATCAGCAAAATCTTCACGTATGACGACAGTAACGATAATCCAACAGCACAGTATGATTTCACGACACATCATATAATTCATAGTATATTTTAATCAGTGAGATCGGCAGGGCTAACCATACGATACGAAATTAGCTCCCTGCCATGTCCTCTGGTTTTCTGTTCTCCTCTCAGCTTCATGAAGTTCGCATGAAATTAACATCATTATGGCATCACCCGTGCCATTCAAGAGAACGATATTAGAATTAACCACCTAGATACTTCTCCACAATGATTGTGCAGTACACATGCTTATTCTGCACTTTACACAATAAATATGAATACACACCAGTGAACGTTATTCGTCATGAATCGCCAATACATACATATAACACACAATATTTTGGGCGCCCCCGTGTGGTACCCGGGATCTGCAAGGAATAGGACCACTGTACCCTACCACGCATGATCGTAAAAGGCGACTAAGGAGGGTTCAGCATAGGGCCAGCAACCCTATCTGGTAAAAAAAACTATCAGACTGCTGCAGAAACGGAAGCAAAGGAAAAAACAAATGCAGGTGGAAGGAGAAATGCTTATCAGGAAACTGAGCCCATGAAGGTTGTGGATGAAAGACAGCCACTGGAAGTCCCCAGCCCGACTGCAGACCTCCTGGAACCTAAACACAAGATGCAAATAGGCAGCTGGAATGTAAGAACACTAAACCAGACTGGAAAACTAGTACAAACCATCAAGGAAATGCACAGATACAAACTAGACATACTAGGAATACAAGAAGCAAGATGGACAGGACAAGGCAGAAGGAAATTAACAACACAGCACACAGAAGATACAATAATATGGTCAGGTAAAGAAGATCTTCATGAAGGAGGAGTAGCATTGATTATAACAAAAGAAGCATCAAGAGCATTGCTGAAATGGACCCCAATAAATGAGAGATTATTATATGCATGGTTCAACTCAAGATTCACGAAGCTGTCTATTATAGTTCGTTATGCACCAACAGAAGCAGCTGAAGAGGAACTAAAAGAAGATTTTTACAACAGCCTCCAAGCCACAGTAGAAACAATACCTAAGCATGATATGCTACTCATCTTGGGCAACTTCAATGCAAAAGTAGGTGAAGGAAATGAAGATAGCAGAAGAATCATGGGAAGAGAAGGAATCGGAGAAATAAATGAAAATGGAGAAAGACTGTGCAGTTTCTGTGAAGAAAACATGATGACCATCGGAGGGACAATTTTCCAACACAAAAACATCCATAAGGTGACTTGGAGGTCACCAGATAAAACCACAGAAAACCAAATCGATCACATACTAATAAACAACAAGTGGAAACGGTCACTACAAGATGTGCAAGGAAAGGAGCAGATGTAGGAAGTGATCACAACCTACTGGTAGCAAAAATAAAACTAAAATTAAGGAAAGCCAAAATCGGAGAACACAGAAAGATACATTTTGATACAAGAAAACTGATAGACCAGCAAACAAGAAATGAATTCTCAATAGTACTTAAGAACCGCTTCAATGTCCTACAAGACAAAGCAGAAATGTCCATATTAGAGTTCAATAAAACACTACAGGAAACAGCAAAAGAGGTGCTGGGATATTGGAAAAGGAGAAAAGAGGAATGGATAAGCGAGACCACATGGGAAAAGATAGAGCAAAGAAAAGAAATGACGAAAAAATTACTGAACACCAAATCACAACGGCTTAAAGAACGAGTTTTAAGTAATTATGCACAAAAAGACAAAGAAGTCAAGATAAACGTCAATACTATGACAACTTAGCAGAAACAGTAGAGAAAGCAGCATATACAAATGACATGAAAACCATATACAAAATCACAAAGCAGATGACAGGTAACTTCAACACAAGATGTGAAAGTGCAGTAAGAACACAAAATGGACAACTGGTCAGTGGAGAAAGAGAAAAAATTGAAAGATGGAGGGAACACTTTAACACCCTACTAAACAGAATACAAGCAGCACAAACAATAGACACACCTGAAGCAAAAACGGAACTAAACATCAATACAGGACCAATAACAATAAATGAAGTAAAGGAGGCGATAAAGAAGCTAAAATCAGACAGGGCACCAGGTGAAGATGAAGTGACTGCTGAGATGTTGAAAGCAGAAGAAACAGAAACACCAAAACAACTTTGCCGGATATTACAACAAATTTGGGATCTAGAAAAAGCCCCAGAGGAGTGGAAAACTGGGCTTATAGTAAAACTACCAAAGAAGGGTGACCTCAGAGATTGCAGGAACTGGAGAGGCATTACCCTACTGCCACTCACCAGTAAAGTATTTTGCAGAATAATCATCAACAGAATTGTACCAACACTTGAAGAAAAACTTCGGAAAGAGCAGGCAGGATTTAGGAAAGGAAGATCATACATAGACCACATATTTGTACTGAGACAAATATTAGAGCAGGCAAATGAGTGGCATAGCACAACATATGCATTATTCATAGATTTTGAGAAAGCCTTTGACAGTGTCAACAGAGATGCACTGTGGAAAATCCTAAGATGGCATGGCCTCCCCTATAAAATATTTAATGTAATCAAAGCCCTATACGAGGGTTTTCAGTGCAAAGTTATCTGTGGAGAACATACCTCCAGCAGCTTTAGGGTACAAACAGGAGTGAAACAGGGATGTGTACTATCACCAACATTATTTATCTTGGCAGTAGACTGGTTAATGAAGGAGGCAACATCAGACAAACGCAGAGGATTACAATGGACCCTTGACACAGTGCTGGAGGACCTTGCCTTTGCGGATGACATTTGTCTATTATCAAGCAGTCACAAAGATATGCAAGATAAAATAAACAAGCTAACTCAGAATGCAAACAACATAGGACTAAAGATCAACATAGGAAAGACAAAGTTAATGAAGCAAAATGTGAACAACAGAAATGTACTCAGAGTAGATAACAAGTTAGTGGAGGAGGTCAACGAATTTGTATACCTTGGCAGCAGAGTAGTAGAAAATGGAGACAGCACGGAGGACATCAACAGCAGACTTACTAGAGCAAACCAGGCTTTTGCTATGCTGCAGACTATATGGAAATAAAAAAAACTAAGCATAAATATGAAAATCAGGATATTTAAGAGTAATGTTCTAAGTGTACTACTCTATGGAAGTGAATGCTGGAAAATCACCAAAACCATAGAAAACAAGTTGAATTCTTTCCAGACTAAATGTTTACGAAGAATTAGAAAAATATTTTGGCCAAACACCATAAGAAATAACATCTTATTAGCAGAAATGCAGATGAAACCACTGACAACAATTATTGAGGAAAGACGCTGGCGATGGTTGGGACATGTGCTCCGAATGACTGACAACTCACTACCAAAAATAGCACTAAGATGGACACCACAGGGGAGCAGAAGTAAGGGTAGACCAAAAAAGACATGGAGAAGAACAACAGAAAGGATGTTGAGCAATAGAGGGCTCACCTGGGCAAGAGCAGAAAAAAAGGCGAAGGACAGGCATTTGTGGAAAACCCTTGCGGAAGCCCCATGTGCCCTGGGCACTTAAGGTTCAGAGAGAGTTAGAGAGAGATTTTGGGCGGCTGGGGGCGGAGTATTTTCATATCAAACAGTACACAGGCGAGATTGAACTTGTCCTGCCATTTGACCTTTCCTGCACGCTTTTTTCTTTATGTAGGTCTTCCACCTCCGCATCACGTGAACTGCATCTCTCTGTCCAGGATCCGTACACTATTCTGTGCTTCGAAGGGCAGTTTACAGTACCATGGACAGCCAAGAAAACCAATGAAGAAGTCTTAATGGAGGCTGGGTTAAAAACCAAATTATAACAAAGACCAGAGGCAGATAAGGAAGATTTATAGGACATTTCCTGAGAATAGGAAGATTGGAACACTGTGGCAACTGGAAAAATTGAGGGAAGAAGAGACAGAGGAAGACAGAGAGAGAAGTTACTGGATGGGCTGTCTGTGTGGCTAGGAAGAAAGTCACCGGCGGATCTCCTAATCAACGCAAAAGACAGGGAATTGTGGAGAGAAATGATCGCCTAGGCCACGGGGCACGGCACTTAGATTAGATCATCATCATCATCATCATCATCAAGTTCAGTAAATAAATGTTTTATCAACTTAGCACGTAGGACTGGCTTGACTTTCCAGACATGTCTGCTCCAGTACATTGGTTAGCAAGAGCCTGGGGAGTGAGACTGGGGCTGGAGACAGCGGACAGCTAATCTAGAAAATATTCAGTGTTCAGAACGCGGTCCAACAATGTATACAATCAGTATCAAAGCAGTTTCAGAACGAGGCCCACGCAAAGCTAGTGCCACATATGTTCACACGTACGCGACGCTTCAAGGCACACAAACTAACCGCAACTGTTTGATTAAGGCGACGCTTTAAGGCACACAAATTAACCGCAACTGTTTGATTAAGGCGACGCTTTAAGGCACACAAATTAACCGCACTGTTTGATTAAGACAATGCTTTAAGGCACACAAACTAACCTCATTGTTTGATTAAGACAGCGCTTTAAGGCACACAAACTAACCTCATTGTTTGATTAAGACAGCGCTTTAAGCCACACAAACTAACCTCATTGTTTGATTAAGACAGCGCTTTAAGCCATACAAACTAACCTCATTGTTTGATTAAGGCGATGCTTTAAAGGACACAAACTAACCTCATTGTTTGATTAAGAGGGCGCTTTAAGGCACACAAACTAACCTCATTGTTTGATTAAAAGGGCGCTTTAAGGCACACAAACTAACCTCACTGTGTGCTTAAGACAGCGCTTTAAGGCACACAAACTAACCTCATTGTTTCATTAAGACAGCGCTTTAAGGCACACAAACTAACCTCATTGTTTGATTAAGACAGCGCTTCAAAGCATACAGACTAACCTCATTGTTTGATTAAGACAGCGCTACAAGCGCACAAACTAACCGCACTGTTTGATTAAGACAGCGCTTTAAGGCACACAAACGAACCTCATTGTTTGATTAAGACGATGCTTTAAGGCACACAAGCTAACCTTATTGTTTGATTAAGACAATGCTGTAAGGCACACAAACTAACCTTATTGTTTGATTAAGACAATGCTGTAAGGCACACAAACTAACCTTATTGTTTGATTAAGACAGTGCTTCAGGGCACACAAACTAACCTCATTGTTTGATTAAGACAATGCTTTAAGGCACACAAACTAACCACACTGTTTGATTAAGACAGCGCTTTAAGTCACACAAACTAACCTCATTGTTTGATTAAGACAATGCTTTAAGGCACACAAACTAACTTCATTGTTTGATTAAGACAGCGCTTTAAGTCACACAAACTAACCTCATTGTTTGATTAAGACAGCGCTTTAAGCCACACAAACTAACCTCATTGTTTCATTAACACAGTGCTTTAAGCCACACAAACTAATCTCATTGTTTGATTAAGACAGCGCTTTAAGCCACACAAACTAACCTCATTGTTTCATTAACGCAGTGCTTTAAGCCACACAAACTAATCTCATTGTTTGATTAAGACAGCGCTTTAAGCCACACAAGCTAACCTCATTGTTTGATTAAGACAGGGCTTTAAGCCACACAAACTAACCTCATTGTTTGATTAAGACAGCGCTTTAAGGCACACAAACTAACCGCACTGTTTGATTAAGACAGCGCTTCAAGGCACACAAACTAACCTCATTGTGTGATTAAGACAGCGCTTTAAGCCACACAAACTAACCTCATTGTTTGATTAAGACAGCGCTTCAAGCCACACAAACTAACCTCATTGTTTGATTAAGAAGTCGCTTTATCTGTCTACACAACAGATTAATTATAAGAATGCTGACACTAACAAGTTTTTTTATTTTTTTTGGTTCTAATTTCGCCGACGAAGTAAAAAGAATACAATAAAGCAATTTATCCGCATTGTAACAGAAGTATAAGAAAATTGTTAATGACACCAAAAAGACCATTGTGAGAAAGTGCTACAGTGTTACAAATATACAAATACTGAAGGTTCTTTGAAAAACTGGATATTATTCTATCTCGGACTTTACCGTGACCTAACACACAAAACTAAACTGCTACAATGTCCTGCAGAGACTGAAAGCTTAGTGTAAAGGTTTAGAATATCTACAAACTGTAACAACATTTCAGGAAGTTGAGGGACGTGCTGTGGAGTGAGTAAATTCGTCAGTCTCCACCTCTCTGCTCTCACAGAGCTGTCCCACATATGGAAGATATAGTTCTAGATATATTATTTTAAAGGGCTGACAAATATAATTTTGGATACATCATTTTAACGGGCTGACAAATATAATTTTGGATACATCATTTTAACGGGCTGACAAATATAGTTTTAGGTACATCATTTTAACGGGCTGACAAATATAGTTTTAGATACATCATTGTAACGGGCTGACAAATATAGTTTTAGATACATCATTTTAACGGGCTGACAAATATAGTTTTAGATACATCATTGTAACGGGCTGACAAATGGCACATGAAAAGAAAAGAAATTAGAAATATACGAATGATTCCTGTCCTCACGAAACAAAATGAATGAATGAATGAATGATTTTGGAAAGTGTCTTTGAAGAGTGTCTTAACTGGAGTTATTTTAATAAAGATTTTTCCTTTGCTTTCAGCTTTTTTATTAATATTCTCAGGTTTGTGAATTTCCTAAATGTGCTTTTAGATATTTTCTCAATTTCCCCCCTAGGTATCTAGTGAGCAAGTTTTTTTTTTCCTTTTATTTCAACTGTTTGCCTCTAATGTTCTGGTAAGTATTTTGGAATACAGGTCATCGTATTTTGGAATATAGGACATAATTTATTACAGGGTGTGGGATGTGGTGAATATATTGAAATATAATACATAAAATTGCTATAGAAAATTGAAATAGACTGTGGTGAGTACATTAGAATATAATACATAAAGTAAGAAAATAAGAATACATTGAGAAGGGATTCGAGGTGACTATATTCATAGTCTTGATCATTCTTGTACCCGAGAAGACCAGACTTGCATCTGTTGTATAATTGCAAGTGTCAGCTTAATCCTAGTGTTCTTTTCTTTACAGTAAATTTTGTTCACTATGTCGCTGTAGAAGCTGATGTGAGAGTACATTTTGCTCACTATGTCGCTGTAGAAGATGATGTGAGAGTAAATTTTGTTCACTGTGTCGCTATAGAAGCTGATGTGAGAGTAAATTTTGTTCACTGTGTCGCTTTAGAAGCTGATGTGAGAGTAAATTTTGTTCACTATGTCGCTGTAGAAGCTGATGTGAGAGTAAATTTTGTTCACTATGTCGCTGTAGAAGATGATGTGAGAGTAAATTTTGTTCACTATGTCGCTGTAGAAGATGATGTGAGAGTAAATTTTGTTCACTATGTCGCTGTAGAAGATGATGTGAGAGTAAATTTTGTTCACTATGTCGCTGTAGAAGATGATGTGAGAGTAAATTTTGTTCACTATGTCGCTGTAGAAGATGATGTGAGAGTAAATTTTGTTCACTATGTCGCTGTAGAAGATGATGTGAGAGTAAATTTTGTTCACTATGTCGCTGTAGAAGATGATGTGAGAGTAAATTTTGTTCACTATGTCGCTGTAGAAGATGATGTGAGAGTAAATTTTGTTCACTATGTCGCTGTAGAAGATGATGTGAGAGTAAATTTTGTTCACTATGTCGCTGTAGAAGATGATGTGAGAGTAAATTTTGTTCACTATGTCGCTGTAGAAGATGATGTGAGAGTAAATTTTGTTCACTATGTCGCTGTAGAAGATGATGTGTCACCTGCGTTAATGATTTTACAGTAACTAATTATATAATTTCAAGAATTCTCAGCCAGAGGATAATTCCCTTTTCTCCCGGATGAGAATTTTAAGTTTGATTTGAGGGAGGGGGGGGGCGGAGGTTGGCCACAGATGGACAGACTCAGACTGTTGCATAGTTTTTTCAATGCACATTTTGAGACATCAGTTAATGAAAGATGAGAGAGAGAGAGAGAGAGAGAGAGAGAGAGAGAGAGAAAGAGAGAGAGAGAGAAAGAGAGAGAATGCATTCTGGCATTTTGAGAGAAAGGTGCAGGGAGCCAAAAAGTTGAGAAGCGCTGCTGTAAATCATCAGTCACAGCTTTGTTAATGGTCCAGGAGCTCAGGGAAGAACTGGCCATAGAGCAAATCAAAGAGAAAGTGACTGTGTACATGTACAGCATTACTTCAAACAAAAAGGGAGGGGAGGGGGTAGGGACCGAGGAATAAAACTATAAACACAATGTACAAAAGTGTAGAGACTGGATCCTGCACCACAAACATTGCTTGCTGTCATTGTGGTCAATTACAGAAGATCAGTTTTGATAGAATCAGTCACAAGAGAACATATTCAGCAAAACAATGCTCAACAAGTCCCGCAGCAGCTAAGTACTTGAAAACCATCTGTCGCGGAAAAAATGTCATTATATTTTACCAAAACCGCCATTTTAACTAAAAGTGTCATTTCTGGGTAAAGCTGGAGCGACCATCCCCAATCCAGCGCGTCATAGTCGGCTGAAAGTCCTCCAGATATGGAGGATCCCTGTGAATAAGGAGTTGTCCAAATAAGCAGGCGCGGAACAACTGGCGGTAGTCTCAGAGAGCGAGGTGGGGTAGTAGTTGGCTCTACTACTCCTATAAAGTGCCTCAGGTGCGCAGTGAAGGGAATACCTGACGGGTAAGAGGCGTCTTAAAACCTCTCCCTCACGCTGCCTTGCGGGTAGGACAGGGAGTCCAAAGGCTAGCTGAGAGTCCGTACACAAACAGACAGAAGGCAATGGGAAACCACTGTTGTAGCTCCCAAGAACAAATATGCTTATTCAGAGTAATAGATTTGTCATGAACGACGTTAACGGATGTTCCTCTGAAACAGCCTCGTCCGGTAGGGCAGCTCACGAGCCACAGGTGAGGCCAGATCGTCATCAAGCTACTGGTGGCAAAACTAACAAGTTCAAAATAGCTCTATTCCGGGCCGGAAAATTAGAAAATGTAAAGAGTGAAACGGAAAGAATGAAGATCAACATATTAGGAATGAGTGAAGTTAGATGGACAGGTGCAGGGAAGATAAACTCTGATAAATATACAATAATATATTCAGGAAGTGAGAAACATGAACGAGGAGTAGGAATAATATTTGACAAACAAACAGCAAGGACAATTGTAGGATATTTGAACATCTCGGACTGAGTCCTGCTAGCCCAACTAAAAGGACGGCCAATAAACATAAATATTATACAAGTGTACGCTCCAACATCTGAAAGTTCTGAAGAAGATGTACAGCTATTTTATATTGCTATAGAGACAGCCCTAAAACACACAAAATCACATGAAGTTACTATAGTGATGGGAGATTTTAATGCCAAAGTTGGTAAAGGAAGAACTTCAGACATCGTTGGTGACTATGGACTGGGGGAGAGGAATGACTGTTCAATTGTAAATTAATTGAATGGGCAAGAATACATAGCATGGTTGTAGGAAACACCTGGTTTAAACAACATCCTCGAAGACTGGCAACGTGGTGCAGCCCAGACAAAAAGACTTCTAACCAGATAGACTAAATTCCGGAATGCATTACTGACAACAAAAAGCCATGCCAGGAGCCGACTACAATAGTGACCACGACCCACTCTGTGGAAAAATTAGAATAAAGCTAACGAAAGCATGCAGAAAAACGAGAAACATCAAACTGAATACAGAACTTCTTAAAAATGACCAAGAACTGCGAGAACAATACAAAGTTATTATAACAAATAGATACAATGCAATAGCAAAGATAAATAGTATAGATGAACAATGGGCAATGTTAAGAGATTCTATCCATCAAACTGTTAAGGAGATAATACCACCGAAAAAAGAGCCCCCTAAAAATAAATGGAAGTCAGACGGCATCTTAGGACTAATAGACAAGAGAAGAAGGAGTAAAAGTAATCAAGAAAATATAGCAAGATAAATAAAGAAATAAGACCCAAATGCAGAGAAGCAAAGGAAGTGTGATTAAATGAACAGTGCAGACAAATAGAGGACCCTCATAATAAAGACAGCAAGAACATGCACAAACGAATTAGTAAATTAACAGACATGAAGACAAAATATACCACAGGATGCCTGAAATCTAAAGAAGTTAGATGTTAATGGTAAAAGAAGACATTGTGGACAGGTGGACAGATTATATCAGTGAGTTATATGATGGAGGAAGACCAGAATTAACACCAGATACTGAAAACTGTGATGGACCACCAATACTTGAATAGATGCCGTTAATGACTGGCGAAGTGGTTAGTTCACTGGTCTCTCATGGCGAAGGTCGGGGGTTCGAATCCGGCCGGAGGCACCCCAGTCACCCAGCTGTAGAAATGGGTACCCGACATCTGGAGTTGGGGAAGCAAAGGCGGCCAGGCGTGATACTGACCATATCATCCTCTAGTGTGCTGACAGGTCAAGGAAGATATGGGCACTAACACCATATCCCTATGTGCCTCTAAGGCATGACAGGTCAAGGAAGATATGGGCACTAACACCATATCCCTATGTGCCTCTAAGGCATGACAGGTCAAGGAAGATATGGGCACTAACACCATATCCCTATGTGCCTCTAAGGCATGACAGGTCAAGGAAGATATGGACACTAACACCATATCCCTATGTGCCTCTAAGGCATGACAGGTCAAGGAAGATATGGACACTAACACCATATCCCTATGTGCCTCTAAGGCATGACAGGTCAAGGAAGATATGGACACTAACACCATATCCCTATGTGCCTCTAAGGCATGACAGGTCAAGGAAGATATGGACACTAACACCATATCCCTATGTGCCTCTAGTGTACTGACAGGTCAAGGAAAATATGGGCACTAACACCATATCCCTATGTGCCTCTAGTGTGCTGACAGGTCAAGGAAAATATGGGCACTAACACGATATCCCTATGTGCCTCTAAGGCATGACAGGATTATCTTTAACTTATCAAACACATGAAGAAAAGAAAAGCGACTGGGCCTGATAATATAACAATAGAAGAAATAGAGGCGCTAGAGGAGATAGGAATAAAAATAATAACCAAGTTACTGAACGACATTTACAACAGTGGTTATATGGCCATTGACCTGCTTAAATCCACGTTTATAACATTGCCAAAAGAAACCAGGTGCAAAGGAATGTGACGACCACCGGACTATCAGCCTCTCATGTCACATATCAAAGCTACTTCTGAGAATCATTATGAGAAGAACAAAGAAATAGATAAAAATGGAAATAACAGACGAACAGTTTGGATTTGTTGAAGGAAAGGGAACACACAATGCCATTTGTGCTTTACGAACACTAACAGAAAGAGCTTTAGAAGTACAGAAAGATCTCTACTTATGCTTCATTGATTACACCAAGGCATTCTACAAGGTGAAACATAGTGAAATTACTAAAATGCTTGAAGACATCAGTACAGATGGCAAAGACCTGAGGATTGTAAAACATCTATACTGGCAGCAAGACGCAGCAATTTGAGTTGAAAATAGAACTGGAAAATATCAACCTATAAAACAAGGGGTGCGACAAGGATGTGTACTATCGCCAGACCTTTTGTCTCTGTACAGCGAGAATATTCTATCATCACAGAACCAGGCATAAAAATTGGAGGATACAATATTAACAACCTTCAGCATGCTGACGACACAGTACTGATAGCTGAGAACCAACAAGACTTGCAAAATCTCTTGGATAAAGTCTTCAAAGAAAGTGAACAGAAAGGCCTTACTTTGAACATCAAAAAGGCAGAGACTATGGTTATATCTAAGAAACAGAATCCACCAGCAGCAGTATTAAATTAAACGGAACTATTCTAAAGCAGGTGCAGAAATTCAAATACCTTGGAGGAGTAATAACTTCTGATTGAATGCAGAACATAAATTAAAAACGGAATAGACCATGCAAAGACTGCATTTCAGAGAATGAGAAACATATTAACCAACACATCCTTATCAATGAATGTTAGAAAACGAGTCATAAAATGCTATATTGAACCTATCTTGTTATATGGAAGTGAATCATGGACAATAAGCAAGTCTGCACAAAAATCATTGGAAGCAGCAGAAATGTGGTTTATTAGAAGAATGTTGCGAATCCCCTGGACAGCAAAAATAACTAATGAAGAATGTATGAGAAGAGCTGGAGAGACAAAAAAAAAATCGTGTAAAAAAATAAGAAAGAGAAAATATACTTTCATAGGACATGCAATGAGAAGAGGAGGCATTGAAAATATTATAACAACAGGAAAAACTGAACAGTCTGACAGGATGGTGTGAGAGGAGATCACCAACTGAGCTAATAGCCTGCATGAAGGATCGGGTACTCTAAAGAAGCATAATAGCCAACGCCAATCGGCACGGCACATGCTGCTGCTGCTGATGATATTGTTACTATGTTATAAAAATTGCGATTTAAATGAAATATTTTGTTTGATACATTAGACATTTTCTTTGATATGTCATACATTTATGACTGTCAATTTGGCCCAATAACCGTTTCACATGAATACCCCAGCCAGGGGCAGCTGCTCATTTCAATCTCGACCTGCTTGTCATTTTCATCCAACAACCAACGCCATCTTTCATCGAGAAGGCCAATCAGAGATCAGTAGTCAGAAAAATTAGCTCCGCCCATCTAAACCTCCTCTCGTGAAGGTGATAGGTTGCAGGAAGTAACAAGAGGGTGGCGACGTGGTTTATGTTGGGCTTTCGTTCCGAGTTAGTAAACACATGTCAGTCCCCCAGAGTCGTTAGTTTCACACTATCTGACCAGACTGCGAATCTCCGAAGAGCTTTTACCTCGCCAGCGTTAAGTTATTGTGCCGTGGTGATCGTGTGGTCTTCTAGTTCGGACACTGGTGCTGGACCGGTGGCGGGCTCCATGTTAGATTCTGCGATCAAGTGCGAGTTTCCAGAGCGTTGTGAGGCCAGGCTACACCTTAACAACACAATGGCTACTCTCCCGTCCATGGACATAAACCACCTTCTTAGTGCAGTCGATCAGGATTTACATTCACAACAACAGCAGCAGCAAAATGAAAAGAAGCAGAGCAACTGTGCCGCTGACAACAGTAACCCCGAAAGGCACCTCAACGTTGTGCTAGAAGACCGGGATTTATGGGAAAAATTCAAGGAGTTCACGAACGAGATGATCGTCACAAAAAACGGAAGGTGAGCTATGTTTGTATTTCCCCACCAATTGTGGCTTTTTGTCTTAATAAATTTGCATAACTGTAGAATCCATCAATCAGACAAATGTTTTTTTCTCATCTTTGGGAGACATTAATGTGAATAGTGTCACTTTTGCCAGGAAAAATTGTGATAACTACAGCATGGATTTGCGACAAATTGTGAGAACTACATCACGGGTTTGTGACAAATTGTGATAACTGCAGCACGGGTTTGTGACAAATTGTGATAACTGCAGCACGGGTTTGTGACAAATTGTGATAACTGCAGCACGGGTTTGTGACAAATTGTGATAACTGCAGCACGGGTTTGTGACAAATGGTCTCTTGCAATGCTGCACTATATTTGTCGATTGCACATACTATAACGTATTTTGTGCTGTCGTGGCACTCTGTTAAGAGAAATTGCCATTATTTCTTCAACAACTGCGTCAGTCTGTTATTGTGGCTCCTTGCTCCATATTTTCCCCAGTTTCCTCCACCTGCTACCTGAAATATAATTTTTTCTGTTATATATGGAACAAAGAAAGTCTGTTGGTTGTTACAAGTTGATCAACTCCTCGTGTCATGCAGATAAAGATTACAGAAATATACAAAGATAGATGGTGGTGTATGGGGCAGATTTACAGAAAGATAAAAAGATAGATGGTGGTGTATGGCGCAGATATACAGAAAGATAAAAAGATAGATGGTGGTGTATGGCGCAGATATACAGAAAGATAAAAAGATAGATGGTGGTGTATGGCGCAGATATACAGAAAGATAAAAAGATAGATGGTGGTGTATGGCGCAGATATACAGAAAGATAAAAAGACAGATGGTGGTGTATGGCGCAGATATACAGAAAGATAAAAAGACAGATGGTGGTGTATGGCGCAGATATACAGAAAGATAAAAAGATAGATGGTGGTGTATGGGGCAGATTTACAGAAAGATAAAAAGATAGATGGTGGTGTATGGGGCAGATTTACAGAAAGATAAAAAGATAGATGGTGGTGTATGGCGCAGATTTACAGAAAGATAAACATGTTGGTGACAGTATGTGACAGTTTTACAGAAATTTAGACAAGTACTTGACAGTGTATTGCAGTTTTACGACCCCATGTATGGCACACACATAAATAGAGTGACAGTGTAGGGGACACCAGAACGATGGAACTGTCGATGAAGGAAACAAATTACAGCAAAAAAAGAAAAAAAAAACCAGCAATTTATGACCAAGAACAGTAAGCTTATGATTAACTGCAGGTTTAGTGAATTTAATTTTGTAGAGTTACAAAAGCAGAGGAATTGTTTTCTTACAGCAAAAAGTCATATATATATATATATATATATATATATATATATATATATATATATATATATATATATATATACATACATACACAGACATACATACATACACACGTACGGTATAGCGTATATGCAATAATCACCTGAAAATAAGTATAGTTATAAGTGTTCTTTAACAACTATAATCGTAAATACTTTGCACTATTTTGTATTATAAATCATAAAATGTCAGAGAATAATGACTCAAAAATATAAATAATAAATAAAAAATAAGATCTATAAATTCTGTGTGCAACTGGTGTTTGTGGAGATAGTGTGTTTGTGGAGCTGGTATGCATGTGGAGCTGGTGTGTTTATAGAAGTGGTGTGTTTGTGGAGCTGGTGTGTTTGTAGAGGTGATGTGTTTGTGGAGTGATATGTATGGTAAGGCAAGTTTGTGTTAATGTTGAAGAGAAAGATAACTGGATATGACTAGTGTAACTCGGTCAGTGACTGGTTTTAGGCACAAAGATTTGTGGTGACAAGCTGGAGATTATAGGCACAAAGATTTGTGGGTAACAGGCCGGATGTTTTAGGCACAGAGATTTGTGGTGACAAGCAGGAGATTTTAGGCATACAGATTTGTTATGACAAGCCTGAGATGATATTTTAGACAAAAAGATTTTGTGGTGACAAGCCGGAGATGAGATTTTAGACAAAAAGATTTTGTGGTGACAAGCCGGAGATGAGATTTTAGAAAAAAAGATTTTGTGGTGACAAGCCGGAGATGAGATTTTAGGCACAAAGATTTGTGGTGACAAGCCGATCAAGTTAGGCTTCTTCTTTAAGAGGGGAACAGATTGAGAACTTCAGCCTCTGTAGCGTATTACACCAGCAGTATAAAACTCATCCTTCGTAGCGTGTTAAAGCAGCAGTGTAAAACTCAGCCTATGTAGCGTGTCACACCAGTAGCGTGTCACAGCAGCAGTGTAAAACTCAGCCTCTGTAGCGTGTCACAGCAGTAGCGTGTCACAGCAGCAGTGTAAAACTCAGCCTCTGTAGCGTGTCACAGCAGCAGTATAAAACTCAGCCTCTGTAGCGTGTCACAGCAGTAGCGTGTCACAGCAGCAGTATAAAACTCAGCCTCTGTAGCGTGTCACAGCAGCAGTATAAAACTCAGCCTCTGTAGCGTGTCACAGCAGCAGTGTAAAACTCAGCCTCTGTAGCGTGTCACAGCAGCAGTGTAAAACTCAGCCTCTGTAGCGTGTCACAGCAGCAGTGTAAAACTCAGCCTCTGTAGCGTGTCACAGCAGCAGTATAAAACTCAGCCTCTGTAGCGTGTCACAGCAGTAGCGTGTCACAGCAGCAGTATAAAACTCAGCCTCTGTAGCATGTCACAGCAGCAGTATAAAACTCAGCCTCTGTAGCGTGTCACAGCAGCAGTATAAAACTCAGCCTCTGTAGCGTGTCATAGCAGCAGTATAAAACTCAGCCTCTGTAACGTATCACAGCAGCTGTATAAACTCAGCCTCTGTAGCGTGTCATAGCAGCAGTATAAAACTCAGTTTCAGTTGCAGCAGCTTTAAGTAACGAGTAGGAGCAACGGGGATAATAATAATAATAACAATAATAATAATAATAATAATAATAATGCTTTGTCAATGATTTGACGTTGCATGTTATAATTATTATCTAGCAAGTCATCATCTCGTGCCCCATCCGCATGGAAGGTTAGCAACATTGCTCCTCCAACTTTTTCTCCTTTTTTCGGTAGATATTCACGAAAGTACAAGAGAGAGAGAGAGAGAGAGAGAGAGAGAGAGAGAGAGTTAGTTCCTTGTATGTGGTTATTTCCTGGAGGAGGGAAATAGTGAAATCCAAAGAAATCAAGAAAACAAACTCATGTAGTACGGCTGTTATATTTTTCTTCCTCGCTACTACGGCAGAGTAACATGAGGAAAATGTTAAATAAAAGAAGCAGTCTTATTTTGTTTTCATTTTTATTTTGACCTTTACACGCTGTATACAATTTCGTGTGTAGCAACTGAGTCCAGTCCAGTTTTTACGTTATCCACCTTTTTTCCCTTCTGTCATCACTTTGGTATAGCTTTCCTTAATGTATCACTCCTCTTAATGTATCACTCCTCTTAATGTATCACTCCTCTTAATGTATCACTCCTCTTAATGTATCACTCCTCTTAATGTATCACTCCTCTTAATGTGACCAAATAATTTTATTGCCTACCTCTTTAAATATTTATCATTATTTATATTTTTAATTTCTGTTGATTTAGTTCATTCTTCCTTTCTTTACTGTCATAAAGTTAGCTCATTTCTTGTGTATATCCACATTTCAAGTGCTACTCAATTTTCTATTCAGTGTTCAAACTTCTTATTTAATAACCACGCATCTACACCATAGAGGAGTGTGTGGAGCATATATAACACTTCTACACCATAGAGGAGTGTGTGGAGTATATATAACACGTGATGACTCTCAGCTTCTACATCATAGAGTAGTGTGTGGAGAATACACGGCACTTGATGACTATCAGTTTCTATATCACAGAGGAGTGTGTGGAGCACATATAATACTTGTTGATTCTCATCTTCTACATCACAGAGTAGTGTGTGGAGTATATACAACACTTGATGACTATCAGCTTCTACATCATAGAGTAGTGTGTGGAGCATATACAATACTTGATTACTCTCAGCTTCTACATCATAGAGTAGTGTGTGGAACATATATAACAATTGATTACTCTCAGCTTCTACATCATAGAATAGTGTGTGGAGCATATATTGTTATGTGTCTTTTTGTATGGTACACAGTTACTGCATATATCACGGACTCCTTGTACATAGCTGTACACAAAGACTCTCAGATAAACAATGACTGCTAATATACATAGACTCAATCAGATAAACATAGACAGATACACATAGACTCACTCAGATAAACATTGACTGATAAGACACATAGACACACTCAGATAAATATAGATTGATAATACATATAGACTAACTCAGATAAAATTGAAATAACAGTGAAATATACATATAGATAGAGAGATATATACAAACATATAGAAACATTAAAAATATAGAAACATATGTGAGTGTAAGCTGCTGAAATAATGGATTTTGAAGATGAAATGAGCAAGAAGCGCAGGTCTCTTGACTTTCTGCCAGCAGTGGTCAGCGTTTAAGTGTTGTTTGATCCAAGTTTCTCCTATGTTGGTTATTTGATCCAAGTATCTCCTATGTTGGTTATTTGATACAAGTATCTCCTATGTTGGTTATTTGATACAAGTATCTCCTATGTACCAGAATTAACACCAGATACTGAAAACTGTGAGGGACCACCAATACTTGAAGATGAAATCATAGATGCCATCAAACACATGAAGAAAGGAAAAGCGACTGGGCCTGATAATATAACAATAGAAGAAATAGAGGCACTAGAGGAGACAGGAATAAAAATAATAACCAAGTTACTGAATGACATTTACAACAGTGGTTATATTCCCAGTGACCTGATTAAATCCACGTTTATAGCACTACCAAAGAAACCAGGTGCAAAGGAATGTGACGACCACCGGACTATCAGCCTCTCATGTCACATAACAAAGCTACTTCTGAGAATAATTATGAGAAGAACAAGGAAAAAGATAAAAATGGAAATAGCAGATGAACAGTTTGGATTTGTTGAACGAAAGGGAACACACAATGCCATTTATGCTTTACGAACACTAACAGAAAGAGCTTTAGAAGTACAGAAAGATCTCTACTTATGCTTCATTGATTACACCAAGGCATTCTACAAGGTGAAACATAGTGAAATTATTAAAATGCTTGAAGACATCAATATAGACGGCAAAGACCTGAGGATTGTAAAACATCTATACTGGCAGCAAGAAGCAGCAGTTCGAGTTGAAAATAGAATTGGAAAATATCAACCTATAAAACAAGGGGTGCGACAAGGATGTGTACTATCTCCAGACCTTTTTTCTCTGTATAGCAAGAATATTCTAAGAACAATCATCACAGAACCAGGCATAAAAATTGGAGGATACAATATTAACAATCTTCGGTATGCTGACGACACAGTACTGATAGCTGAGAACCAACAAGACCTGCAAAATCTCTTGGATAAAGTCGCCAAAGAAAGTGAACAGAAAGGCCTTACTTTGAACATCAAAAAGACAGAGACTATGGTTATATCTAAGAAACAGAATCCACCAGCATGCAGTATTAAATTAAACGGAACTGTTCTAAAGCAGGTGCAGAAATTAAAATACCTTGAAGCAGTAATAACTTCAGATGGGAAATGCAGAACAGAAATTAGGAACAGAATAGGCCAAGCAAAGACTGCATTTCAGAGAATGAGAAACATATTGACCAACACATCCTTATCAATGAATGTTAGAAAACGAGTACTAAAATGCTATATTGAACCTATCTTGTTATATGGAAGTGAATCATGGACAATAGGCAAGTCTGCACAAAAATCATTGGAAGCAGCAGAAATGTGGTTTATTAGAAGAATGTTGCGAATCCCCTGGACAGCAAAAATAACTAATGAAGAATGTAGGAGAAGAGCTGGAGAGACAAAAAACCTTGTCAAAAAGATAAGAGAGAGACAATGTACTTTCATAGGACATGCAATGAGAAGAGGGGGCATTGAAAATATTATAACAACAGGAAAAATAGAAGGAAGAAGATCAAGAGGAAGACCAATAGAAATGATACTGGACAGTCTGACGGGATGGTGTGAGAGGAGATCACCAACTGAGCTGATGGCCTGCATGAAGGATCGCGTACTCTGGAGAAGCATAATAGCCAACGCCAGTCGGCACGGCACATGATGATGATGATGATCTCCTATGTTGGTTATTTGATCCAAGTATCTCCTATGTTGGTTATTTGATCCAAGTATCTCCTGTGTTGGGTATGTGATCCAAGTATCTCCAATCTTCGTTAAGCTAACACTCTGAGTCGACTCTGACTTCAGCACATTTCTAGTGTCTGTCAGTGTTACAATATAGTCATCCATTATGTGTCATGTTTATAAAGGTTGAAGACCATGTTTCCTTATGTTATCCAATATTTGGTATTTTCAATCAGTTCTGTTTGTTTCTCTCCCTTGTCTCGTGCCATTAAGATATTTTTCTTCAAGCTGCCCCCCGCTCTTTTTTTTCCTCGAATTTTCCAGTGATTGCTGCCTTCACTAACTTCCAGCGTTTTTCATATTCTTTTACTTCCGGTTTGAACTTAATTTCAAATATTCTACAACTGTTCTGAGAACTTTGTTTGCCTTACCGCTCTCTTACGTCTGGTGTAAGCACATCTCTGTTTTTTCCAGTCTTTGTGTCACGTATTTAGTAAGAAAAGCTCTCCTACGTCTGGTGTAAGCACATCTCTGTTTCTTCCAGTTTTTGTGTCACGTATTTAGTAAGAAATGTTCTCCTACGTCTGGTGTAAGCACATCTCTGTTTCTTCCAGTGTCTGTGTCACGTATTTAGTAAGAAAAGCTCTCTTACGTCTGGTGTAAGCACATCTCTGTTTCTTCCAGTTTTTGTGTCACGTATTTAGTAAGAAAAGCTCTCTTACGTCTGGTGTAAGCACATCTCTGTTTCTTCCAGTTTTTGTGTCACGTATTTAGTAAGAAAAGCTCTCTTACGTCTGGTGTAAGCACATCTCTGTTTCTTCCAGTGTCTGTGTCACGTATTTAGTAAGAACGGCTCAGAAACAATGCAAGTACAGTAATAATGGTTGTACAAAGCTCTGTGACATCTCTCTAACTCTACAAAGCTCCGTGACATCTCTCTAAATGTACAAAGGTCTGTGACATTTCTCTAATTGTACAAAGTTCTGTGACATCTCTCTAATTGTACAGAAGTCTGTGACATCTCTCTAATTGTACAAAGCTCTGTGACATCTCTATAATTGTGCAAAGGTCTGTGACATTTCTCTAATTGTACAAAGCTCTATGACATGTCTCTAATTGTACAAAGGTCTGTGACATCTATTTGTACAAAGGTCTGGGACATCTCTATAATTGTACAAAGCTCTATGACATCTCGCTAATTTTGCAAAGGTCTGTGACATTTCTTTAATTTAGCTATTGCTTGTTATTTTTTATTTTTCATGTTTTTCTTCATGTTGTAAAAACCTGCCCGTGCATTTCTTATTTCTAACTCGATTCCTGCTATATATTTACCATCAAGATGCAGTTGTTGTTTAGAGGTTGTTATATTTACCATCAAGGTGTCATTGTTGTTTGGAGGTTGTTATATTTACCATCAAGATGCAGTTGTTGTTTAGAGGTTGTTATATTTACCATCAAGGTGTCATTGTTGTTTGGAGGTTGTTATATTTACCATCAAGATGCAGTTGTTGTTTAGAGGTTGCTGTATTTACCATCAAGGTGTCATTGTTGTTTGGAGGTTGTTATATTTACCATCAAGATGCAGTTGTTGTTTAGAGGTTGTTATATTTACCATCAAGATGCAGTTGTTGTTTAGAGGTTGTTATATTTACCATCAAGATGAAATTGATGTTTAGAGGTTGTTATATTTACCACCAAGATGAAATTGATGTTTAGAGGTTGTTATATTTACCATCAAGATGCAATTGATGTTTAGAGATTGTTATATTTACCATCAAGATGCAATTGCTGTTTAGAGATTGTTATATTTACCATCAAGATGAAATTGATGTTTAGAGGTTGTTATATTTACCATCAAGATGAAATTGATGTTTAGAGGTTGTTATATTTACCACCAAGATGAAATTGATATTTAGAGGTTGTTATATTTACCATCAAGGTGAAATTGATGTTTAGAGGTTGTTATATTTACCATCAAGATGAAATTGATGTTTAGAGGTTGTTATATTTACCATCAAGATGGAATTGATGTTTAGAGGTTGTTATATTTACCACCAACATGCCATTGTTGTTTGGAGGGTGTTATATTTACCATCAAGATGCCATTGTTCTTTAGAGGTTGTTATATTTACCACCAACATGCCATTGTTGTTTATAGGTTGTTATATTTACCATCAAGATGCCATTGTTGTTTAGAGGTGTTATATTTACCACCAACATGCCATTGCTGTTTAGAGGTTGTTATAGAGGGCCCGACTTAAAGCAAAGCTGGATTTAACTGACGCAGTGCACAGAAACTGAATACGTGTGGAAAAAAAACATGATGTCAGAGATGAAGCAGACAAACGGTCATTTTTAACAATGGTTTCTTGGCAAACACAAAATCGCGCATTCACCGTTGAAACTTATTTTAAAAGTGGAGAATTGTCTATTACTATACATCGAAAGTTTCGTTGCCATTTTGAGTTGCATCCCCGTGATAATGTTCCCGATCGGAGGACAAAACAATTTTGAGGTGGGTCACAAAATGTATGATACATAATTCACACTGTCACCATACTTCTGGAACTTGGTTAACAATACTCCTTGATAATCCCAGAACACTGTCAGCACAACTTTCCCTGCAGAAGGCGCAATCTTGAATTTTTTGCACATGGCGATGACGGGTGTTTGTATTGGGGCACGTTTTGATTCGGGTTGGTAGTGGTGCACCCAAGATTCGTTTCCAGTAATAATCCTTTGGAGCATGTCTTCACCTTCAATTGCGTAATGACAGAGATGCTGCAATGACAAACCAAATCGGTCCATTCTGTGTTCATCATTCAGATCTCTGGGTACCCAACGTGAGTAAACTTTCCGAAAATGCAATTGCTCATGCATTATTCTGTAGGCTAAGCCATGTGAACATCCGATTGCATTTGCTACACTGTCTATCGTTACTCGTCTATCAGCTGTGATAATCTCATTCACACGTTGCACAGTCGCTTCTGTTGCAATCTGAACAGGACGGCCAAGTCGGACCTGAGAAAATTCTTATACCCAGTTATAGACCGCTTTACGTGATAAACACTTTTCAGCATAAACTGTAATCATTTTCTTATGAATGTCCTCAGCTGAATTCCATTTAGCCCAGAAAAATCGCACTCACTTCTCTGTTCTTCTTTGGTACACACTAATAGTTGGATAGCCATTTTGTTATATCTTTGCGTATGCGCATGTAACTCCCATCGCCCCCTACATACAACTATTATAAAGTTGGATGATGGTACTATCTACGGATATATTTAAATACTACTTGATAACTGCCACTGATAAAATTTTCAATTTGCGAGTTACTTAGTGACTTTCCCTCGTATTATGTTCAATCAGCAGTGTGTTGTCTTGTTTTATATCAGTAGTGTGTTCTTTTATGTCAGTATTTTGTTGTGTTGTATAATATCCATAGTGTTTTGTGTTATTTTATATCAGTAGTGTGTTCTGTTGTGTTATGTCAGTAGCATGTTGTGTTTTTTTATATCAGTAATGTGTTATGGTGCTTTATGTCGTTAGTGTGTTGTGTTATATCAGTAGTGTGTTATGTTGTTTCATATCAGTAGTGTGTTGCGTTATATCAGTAGTATTTTATGTTGTGTTATATCAGTAAAGTTTTATGTTGTTTTATATCAGTAGTGTGTGGTGTTGTTTTATATTAGTAGCGTTTTGTGTTGTTTTTATCAGTAGTCTGTTTTTTTATATCTGTAGTGTGTTGTGCTATATAAGTAATATTTTGTGGTGTTTTATATCAGATATGTGTTGTTTTATTTTATATTTGTACTGTGTTGTGTTGTTTTATATCAGTAGTGTGTTATGTTGTTTTATATCAGTAATGTGTTGTGTTGTTTATGACTATATTGTGTTGTGTTGTTTATATCAGTAGTGTGTTGTGTTGTTTATGTCTGTGGTGTGTTATGTTGCTTTTATCAGTAGTGTGTTGTGTTGTTTATGTCTGTAGTGTATTGTCTTGTTTATGTTTGTAGTGTGTTGTATTTTTTATATCAATAGGGTGTTGTGTTGTTTAGATTAGTAGCGTGTTGTGTTGTTTTATATCACCAGTGTGTTATTTTATTTATGTCAATAATGCGTTATATAACCAGAAGTATGTTGAGTTATATCAGTAGTGTGGTGTGTTATTTTATATCAGTAATGTATTGTTTTTTATCACAGTGTGTTGTTTTTTTATAACCGTAGTGTATTGTTTTTTTATCAGTAGTGTGGTGTGTTGTTTTATATTAGTAATGTGTTGTGTTCTTTTATTTCAGTAGTGTGTTGTTCAAAAATAGATAAATGATTTTTAAAGTAAATGCTACAGAAGAGTTATTCAAATATCATGGACACAAAAATGAATAAATATGTCCATACTACAAGAACTTAATATTGAAGAAGGCTGGCTAGTAAAGAGGATAAAACTTCAATTTTTTGGACACATTAAACGTCATGATACTCTAGAGAAGACCGTCGTGGAAGTGTACATAATAGGACAAAAGAAAAAGAGGAAGACGAAGGTGTAGATGGGTGCAAGACGTCGTTGATGATCTACAAATGGATGAATCAGCAGCAGGCCATCTTGCTCACAACCGAGATTCCTACAGGAGTGCTGTTAGCGAGGGAAAGTTCCGCAGGGACATGCAAATGAATGAATGAATGAGTGTGTTGTGTTGTTTATTTTAGTAGTGTGTTGTTTTATATCAGAAATGTGTTTTGTTGTTTATATCAGTAGTGTGTTGTGGTATATCAGTAGTGTTGTTGTATTATTTTATGTCAGTAGTGTGCTGTAGTTTTTTATATCAGTAGTATGTGGTGTTGTTTTATATCAGTAGTGTGTTGTGCTATATTAGTAGTGTGTTGTGTTATTTTATATCAGTAGTAGTTTTGTTTTTTATATCAATAGTATGTTGTGGTATATCAGCAGTTTGTTGTATTATTTTATGTCAGTAGTGTGCTGTAGTTTTTTTTTATATCTGTAGCGGGCATTGTTGTTTTATATCAATAGTGTGTTATGTTATTTTATATCAGTAGTATGTTGTGATATTTTATATCAATAGTGTGTTGTGTTATTTTGTATCCCTAGTACGTTTTGTTGTTTTATATCAGCAGTGTGTTGTGTTATTTTATATCAGTAGATTGTTGTGTTGTTTTATTTCAGTAGTGTGTTGTGCTATATCAGTAGTGTGTTGTGCTATATCACCAATGTGTTGTGCTATATCAATAAAACACTTTGTTGTTTTCTATCATTAATGTGTATTGTTCTTTTGTATCAGTAGTGCGTTGTTTTGTTTTATATCGGTAGTGTATTGTAATGTTCTATATCAGTAGTGTGTTGTATTGGTTATATCAGAAGGGTTTTTGTTGTGTTATTTCAATACTGTTTTGTGGAATTTTAGATCAGTAGTATGTTTTTTTATCAGTAGTGTGTTGTGTTGGTTTATATCAGTAGTGTGTTATGTTATATCATTAGTGTGGTGTGTTGTTTCATATCAATAGTGTGCTGTGTTGTTTTATATCAGAACTGTGTTGTGTTATATTAGTAGTGTGTTGTGGTATTTCAGTAGTGTGTTGTGTTATTTTATATCATTAGTGTGTGTTTTGTTCTATCAGTACTGTTGTTTTATATCAGTTATGTGTTGTGTTCTTTTTTGTCAGTACGATGTTGTGTAGTTTTTTTGTCAGTAGTGTGGCACGTTGTTTTATATTAGTAGTGTATTGCGTTGTGTTATATAAGTAGTTTGTTGTGGTGTTTTATATCAGTAGTGTGTATTGTTGTTTTATATCAGTAGTGTGTTGTGCTGTTTTATATCATTAGTGTCTTGCGTTGTTTTGTATCAGTATTGTGTTGTGATGTTTTATATCAGTAGTGTGTTGTGATGTTTTATATTGGTAGTGTGGTGTGATGTTTTATATCAGTAGTGTGTTGTGTTGTTTATATCAGAATGGTTTTTGTTGTGCTATTTTCAGTAGTGTGTTGTGGTATTTTAGACCAGTAGTATGTTGTTTTAGATCAGTAGTGTGTTGTGTAGTTTTTTATCAGTACTGCGTTATGTTATAGCATTAGTGTGTTGTGTTGTTTTATATCAAATAGTGTGTTGTGTTGTTTTATATCAGTAGTGTGTTGTGTTATATTAGTAGTGTGTTGCGTTGTTTTAAATCATTAGTGTGTTGTTTTATATCATGTAGTGTGTTATGTTGTTTTATATCAGTAGTGTGTTGTGTTATTTTATATCAGTAGTGTGTTGTGTTATATTAGTAGTGTGTTGTGTTATTTTAAATCATTAATGTATTGTTTTATATCAAATAGTGTGTTATTTTATGATAGTAGTGTCTTGTGTTATATCAGTAGCGTTTTGTGTTGAATTATATCAGTAGAGTGTTAATGTTGTTTTATATCAATAGTGTGTGGTGCTGTTATATATTAGTAGTGTTTTGTGTTATATCAGTAATGTGTAATGTTGTTTTATATCAGTAGTATGTTGTGGTGTTTTATATCAGTAGTATGTTGTGTTGTTTTATATCACTAGTATGTTGTGTTGTTTTGTACCAGTAGTATGTTGTGTTTTTTTATATCAATTGCGTGTTGTGTTGTTTTATGTTAATAGTGTATTGTATTGTTTATAGCAGTAGTGTATTGTTTTATATCAGCAGTGTGTTGTGTGATATCAGTAGTGTGATGTGTTGTTTTATATCATTAGTGTGTTGTGTTCTGTTGTATTAGTAGTGTGTTGTATTATATCAGTAGTGTGTTGTGTTGTTTTATTTCAGTAGTGTGTTATGTTGTTTTATATCAGTATTGTTTTGTGTTGTTGTACATCAGTAGTGTTTTGTGTTATTTTATATAACTAGTGTATGTTTTGTTGTAGCAGTAGTGTGTAATGGTGTTTTATATCAGTATTATGTTGCTTTGTTTTATATCAGTTGTGTGCGGTCTTGGTTTTTGGCAGTAGTGTTTTGTGTAGTTTTCTATCAGTGGTGTGTTGTGTTGTTGTATATCAGTAGTGTGTTGTCTTGTGTTATATCAGTAGTGTGTTGTGTAGTTTATTTGAGTCATGTGATGTGGTGTTTTATATCAGTAGTGTGTTGTGTTTTATCAGTAGTGTGTTATCTTTATGTCTCCATTTCTTGAGTTTTCTCCTCAGGTTATCATGACTTTCGTTTTACTGTTTTCCGCACGTTCTTTTTTGTGGATTTTGCTTAAACGTCCTGTAGGTCTCTTGTAGACGTCCTGTAGGTCTCTTGTAGACGTCCTGTAGGTCTCTTGTAGACGTCCTGTAGGTCTCTTTCAGATATCCTGTAGTCTCATATAGACATCCTGTAGGTCTCTTGTAGACGTCCTGTAGGTCTCTTTCAGATATCCTGTAGTCTCATATAGACATCCTGTAGGTCTCTTGTAGACGTCATGTAGGTCTCTTTCAGATATCCTTTAGTCTCATATAGATATCCTGTAGGTCTCTTTCAGATATCCTTTAGTCTCATATAGACATCCTGTAGATCTCTTTCAGATATCCTTTAGTCTCATATAGACATCCTGTAGGTCTCTTTCAGATATCCTTTAGTCTCATATAGACATCCTCTAGGTCTCTTTCAGATATCCTTTAGTCTCATATAGACATCCTGTAGGTCTCATGTAGACATCCTGTAGGTCTCGTTTAGACGTCCTGTAGGTCTGGTGTAAATCACTTGTAGCTCTCGTGTAAACGTTCTGTATGTCTGGTGTAGATTTTTTATAGGTTTCGTGTAGACATCATATAGGTCTGGTGTAGATTTTTTTAGGTCTCGTGTAGACGTCCTGTAGGTCTGATGTATAACTCTTTTAGGTCTCGTGTAGATACCATATAAGTCTGATGTAGACTTACTGTAGGTCTGTTGTAGATTTCTTATAGTTCTCGTGTAGACATCCTGTGGGTCTGGTGTAAAACTTGTATGTCTCGTATAGTCATCACATAGTTCTGGTGTAGATATCCTGCAGATCTCGTGTAGACATCCTGTAGGTCTGGTGTAGATGTCCTGCAGGTCTCGTGTAGACATCCTGTAGGTCTGGTGTAGATTTCTTTTTGGTCTCGTGTAGACATCCTGTAGGTCTGATGTAAAACTCTTGTATGTCTCGTGAAGACATCATAAATGTCCGGTGTCGATTTCTTTTAGGTCTTGTGTAGGCGCTACAAGAGGTCTCGTGTAGACATCAGATAGGTCTGTTGTAGAACTCTTGTATGTCTCGTGTAGACATGCTGTAGGTCTGGGGGTAGAACTCTTGTATGTCTAGTGTAGACATCCTGTAGGTCTGGTGTAGACTTCCTGTAATTCTCGTGTAGACATCCTGTAAGTTTGGTGTAGAACTCCTGTATGTCTCGTGTAGACATCATAAATGTCTGGTGTAGATTTCTTTTAGGTCTTTTGTAGATATCCTGTAGGTCTGGTGTAGAACTCTTGCAGATCTCATGTAGACATCCTGTAGGTCTGGTGTAGAACTCTTGTAGGTCTCGTATAGACATCTTGTAGGTCTCGTATAGACATCCTATAGGTCTGGTGTAGAACTGTTTTAGGTCTCCTGTAGACATCCTCTAGGTCTGGTATAGAATTCTTCTAGGTCTCGCTTAGACATCATATATGTCTGTTGTAGATTTCTTTTAGTTCTCGTGTAGATATCCTGTAGGGTTGGTGTAGAACTCTTGTTGGTCTCGTGTAGACATCTTCTAGATCTAGTGTAGATCGTTTGTAGATCTCGTGTAGACATGCCGTAGGTGTAGTGTAGATCTATATTAGGTCTCATGTAGATGTTCGTTAGATATTCTATAGATCTCTTACAGACGTCCTGTAGGCCAAGTCTAAAATGTTCTCTGCTGGAGTGAGTCTTGTTACTTTATTGATACTCTCGTGTGCTCCAAAATTCCGTGTAACAGGACCTGTTATCTTTTGGTTGTATCAGAAAACAAAACTTGCGAAGGTAGAACATAACTTGACAAAATGAAAACGTTTATTCTGTTTGACATAAATAATTGAATGTAGTGAATAAATAAGATTTTTTTCACCAAAAGTTGCCAAAAGTTAATAGACAAATAATTCATTTCTGTAAAAATGTTCCGTAGAAGAAACAGATGATAGTTTCTCTTTGATCAAGATGCCATGCTGTCATTATTTAATAAGTGCTAGTTTATCTTTGATCAATATGTCATGTTATCATTAAATGCCTTCCATTTTCTGTGTTGCGGATTGTTCATATTTTTAAAAACGTATGTCTTCGAATTACTTGCAGTTGTCCACCTCTTTCTGTGCCAGAGGAAGAAACGCAGACGTTCAGCTGGGTGCCGGGACGTTCAGCTGGATGCCGGGACGTTCAGCTGGATGCCGGGACGTTCAGCTGGGTGCCGGGACGTTCAGCTGGGTGCTGGGACGTTCAGCTGGGTGCCGGGATAGAAGCGCGGGTCCTGATCTGTATAGGGGGTATAGTTGTAAAAATGGAATGGAAAACAGTATTTCCATGTACTTCCGTGTACTTATTATGTTTCAAAATATAACTAAATGTATGAAAATTTCATAAATGCAGAGTTTTTTTTAGGAAAAAAGAAGTAATGTGGTGTTTTTAGACAATGACTGTGCCCAGCTCACCATCGGCTAGGTCTAGATATGCACTACTTACCATCTGAGATGTCTAGATCTACTTGTCGATCTCATATTGTGATTCTATGTTGCATTCTTGCTAAACTAATGTCTGAAATAACCTTCTAACTACTTCTCCCGTCGACTAATATGTCTAGATCTACTTGGGATACATTCAAGAGCAGTGGGGTGGTCACAGGCCATGTCCATACCCCTATCTACATCATCAAAAATTGAAAAATTTCGGCCTTTCTCTTCCTTTTTCTCGCTCGGCATCGCTCGTAACTAGGCACTCTTTCGCCATTTTGAAAACTGTCACCGGAATCGCGGACGAAATATGTATAATCTAAATGTTACACCGGTTGTTTTATTGAAACAAACCCAATGTCGCTATGTCGACCATTGGTAAGCATTGGGAAACCGGAATTGTCGATACAGCGACCAAAAGCCTCCAAAGAGCCACGATGTTTTCTAAGTTATACTTCTGTCCTTAGGGCGCTGTCCATGATGTTGCTAATTTATACTTCTGTCCTTAGAGCGCTTCCATGATGTTGCTAAGTTATACTTCCGTCCTTAGAGCGCTGTCCATGATGTTGCTAAGTTATACTTCTGTCCTTAGAGCGCTGTCCACGATGTTGCTAAGTTATACTTCTATCCTTAGAGCGCTGTCCACGATGTTGCTAAGTTATACTTCTGTCCTTAGAGCGCTGTCCACGATGTTTGCTAAGTTATATTTCTATCCTTAGAGCGCTGTCCACGATGTTGCTAAGTTATACTTCTGTCCTTAGAGCGCTGTCCACGATGTTGCTAAATTATACTTCTATCCTTAGAGCGTTGTCCACGATGCTGCTAAGTTATACTTCTATCCTTAGAGCGCTGTCCACGATGTTGCTAAGTTATACTTCTATCCTTAGAACGCTGTCTACGATGTTTGCTAAGTTATATTTCTATCCTTAGAGCGCTGTCCACGATGTTGCTAAGTTATACTTCTGTCCTTAGAGCGCTGTCCATGATGTTGCTAAGTTATACTTCTATCCTTAGAGCGCTGTCCACGATGTTGCTATGTTATACTTCTGTCCTTAAAGCGCTGTCCACGATGTTGCTAAATTATACTTCTATCCTTAGAGCGCTGTCCACGATGTTGCTAAATTATACTTCTATCCTTAGAGCGCTGTCCACGATGTTGCTATGTTATACTTCTATCCTTAGAGCGCTGTCCACGATGTTGCTATGTTATACTTCTATCCTTAGAGCGCTGTCCACGATGTTGCTATGTTATACTTCTATCCTTAGAGCGCTGTCCACGATGTTGCTAAGTTACACCTCTGTCATGCCATTATGCTGCTGAGCTTCGTGTAATGACCTTCCAGACAAGATATGTGAAACCAGTGTCTTCTAATTGTTGTATGCTACACTGAGTAATAATTAATATTTAGTCAAATTTCTTACATCTTACATCTTACATCGTTCCCGTGACGTTAAACGTCGCATAGGACTCGCATGGCAGTTCACATAGTTTTCCTGTTTTCGGTGAGCTTTTCAACCTCTTCAAGGGATTTTATGCCTGTTAATTTGGCCCTCCTTAACAATGTCCTCTTTAGAGTTTCACGTGATCGGCCTCTTTTTCTTCAGCCTACTGTATTCCATTTGATAGCTTGTTTTGGAATTCTCTGACTGTTTCTTCTAATGACGTAATCGATATATGTCCATCTCCTTTTCCTGATCACCCATGAGACTGGCTGTTGTTCAGTCATCTGCCTTATCTCTGCGTTTTTCTTGAATTCGTTTCATTTTATACCGATTATTTTCCTTATGCATTTGTTTTCAAAAGAGTCTAATTTCTTGTCTATTTCTTTACTTGTTTTCCAGCTTTCACATGCATAAATGAGGGTGGATATTACATTTGAATTGAACAGTCTTAAATTGGTTTTTGTGATTATAACTTTTGAACGCCGTATGTTCTCAAGATTCTTGAAGGTCAGTGCTGCTTCTGCAATTCTAACTTCCTTTCTAGTGTCACCATCCTGGTCTATGTAGCTGCCGAGGTATGCAAATTGGTGTAAATCTTCAACAACTATTCCTTCTATGTATATTTTTCTTTCTTGATTAATGGAAAGTTTCATTATTTTTTTCATTGTTAATTTCAAGTCCTATTTTACTAGCAGAATTTCCTATTTTACAGAATAGGCCAAGCAAAGACTGCATTTCAGAGAATGAGAAACATATTAGCTAACACATCTTTATCAATGAATGTTAGAAAACGAGTCCTAAAATGCTATATTGAACCTATCTTGTTATATGGAAGTGAATCATGGACAATAGGCAAGTCTGCACAAAAATCATTGGAAACAGCAGAAATGTGGTTTATTAGAAGAATGTTGCGAATCCCCTGGACAGCAAAAATAACTAATGAAGAATGTATAAGAAGAACTGGAGAGACAAAAAACCTTGTCAAAAAGATAAGAGAGAGACAATGTACTTTCATAGGACATGCAATGAGAAGAGGGGCATTGACAATATTATAACAACAGGAAAAATAGAAGGAAGAAGATCAAGAGGAAGACCAATAGAAATGATACTGGACAGTCTGACGGGATGGTGTGAGAGGAGATCACTAACTGAACTGATGGCCTGCATGAAGGATCAGGTACTCTGGAGAAGCATAATAGCCAACGCCAGTCAGCACGGCACCTGATGATGATGATGATTTTACTAGTCAGTGAAGACAGAGTACCTGTTTTTTCTTGTATGGAGTTCACATTGTCACTAATAAGAGTTACGTTATCTGCAAAATAAGATCTTCTAATTGGGTCCCATGTACCTAATCAATGCCCGTTTTACTTGTGCAACATTTATTCATTATGAAGTCTACTGCAATTCCAAAAAAGAAAAAAAGAGAGATAATTTACATCAAACTTCATTATGCCCAAAACGGAAAGTAATGTTAGTGGAATCCGACAAGATGAAAAGTAAAGTTACTGCTTTGAAGTTGATAGGAAACTTGATAACGAACAATAATTAGTGTACGATAAACGAATATTCAGAATTCTAAATTAACGTTCAATAATCTTCATATTCTTTCAAACTAAGTGCTCCATTCATTTGATCTATTTTTGTAAACATAGGATTCATGTGAATCTACACTTTATCTAACTCTTCGTCCTATAAGTGTTTGTATAATTAAGGCTCACGCCGAAACGTCACAACTTTGTAGTCGTTAAGTAATAAAGCTGTTCTTACTTTTCCTCTAGTTTATACATTTAGGAAACTTGATAGGAAACTTGATAGGAAACTTGATAGGAAACTTGATAGGAAACTTGATGTTATGAAAGCGATCGTGACTGAAGCCTGCAAGCATAGACGCATAGGTCATTCCTCTAAAAAAATCCAGGGCACAATTATTATTAAATATAAACAGAACAAAAGTGAATAGGAACAGAAATATTGCCTTGCTTGAAACAGAATCCTTCACTTTCAGTGAAAAACACAGGACATTTGATAGATCTGATAGTTATTTTTCTATGAAGTATCATATCAATTTACAGATCTTGGGAATTATTTTTCTAGAAAGTATCATGGATAACAGATACTGAGAATGATTTTTCTAGAAAGTATCATGGCAATTAACAGATACTGAGAATGATTTTTCTAGAAAGTATCATGGCAATTAACAGATACTGAGAATGATTTTTTAGAAAATATCATGGCAATTAGTGACCATTTGATGCATACTAGAGATACCGTGAAATATATGCCAATGATAACCATGATATATGTGCTAGTAATCCCCCGTGTGGTACCTGGGACATGGGCACATGCCTGAGAAGCAAAGAATAGGACCACTGTACCCTACCAAGCATGATTGTAAGAGGCGGCTAAGGAGGGTTCGGCATAAGGCCAGCAACCCTCTCTCTCTCTCTCTCTCTCTCTCTGAACCTTAAGTGCCCAGGGCACATGGGGCTTCCGCAAGGGTTTTCCACAAATGCCTGTCCTTCGCCTTTTTTTCTGCTCTTGCCCAGGTGAGCCCTCTATTGCTCAACATCCTTTCTGTTGTTCTTCTCCATGTCTCTTTTGGTCTACCCTTACTTCTGCTCCCCTGTGGTGTCCATCTTAGTGCTAATTTTGGTAGTGAGTTGTCAGTCATTCGGAGCACATGTCCCAACCATCGCCAGCGTCTTTCCTCAATAACTGTTGTCAGTGGTTTCATCTGCATTTCTGCTAATAAGATGTTATTTCTTATGGTGTTTGGCCAAAATATTTTTCTAATTCTTCGTAAACATTTAGTCTGGAAAGAATTCAACTTGTTTTCTATGGTTTTGGTGATTTTCCAGCATTCACTTCCATAGAGTAGTACACTTAGAACATTACTCTTAAATATCCTGATTTTCATATTTATGCTTAGTTTTTTTTATTTCCATATAGTCTGCAGCATTGCAAAAGCCTGGTTTGCTCTAGTAAGTCTGCTGTTGATGTCCTCTGTGCTGTCTCCATTTTCTGCTACTCTGCTGCCAAGGTATACAAATTCGTTGACCTCCTCCACTAACTTGTTATCTACTCTGAGTACATTTCTGTTGTTCACATTTTGCTTCATTAACTTTGTCTTTCCTACGTTGATCTTTAGTCCTATCCAGCAACCCTATCTGGTTTTTAAAAAAAAAAAACTGTCAGACTGCTACAGAAACAGAAGCAAAGGAAAAAAAAACCAAAATAAATGCAAGTGAAAAGAGAAATCCTTATGAGGAAGCTGAGCCCATGATGGTTGTGGATGAAAGCCAGCTACTGGAAGTCCCCAGCCCGACTGCAGACCTCCTGGAACCTAAACACAAGATGCGAATAGGCAGCTGGAATGTAAGAACACTTAACCAGACTGGAAAACTAGCACAAACCATCAAGCAAATGCACAGATACAGACAAGACATATTAGGAACACAAGAGGCAAAATGGACAGGACAAGGCAGAAGGAAATTAACAACACAGCACACAAAAGATACAATAATATGGTCAGGTAAAGAAGATCATCATTTTGGAGGAGTAGCATAGCTTCAAAAGAAGCATCAAGAGCATTGCTGAAGTGGACCCCTATAAATGAGAGATTATTATATGCACGCTTCAACTCAAGATTCACGAAGCTGTCTATTATAGTTTGTTATGCACCAACAGAAGCTAGCTGAAGAGGAATTAAAAGAAGATTTTTATAACAGCCTCTAAGCCACGGTAGAAACAATACCCAAGCATGGTATGCTACTCATCTTTGGCGGCTTCAGTGTAATAGTCAATCAATCAGTCATTTGCATGTTCCTTGCGGAACTTTGCCTCCCTAACAGCACTCCTGTAGGCCTCTCGGTTGTGAGCAAGATGCCCTGGTGCTGATGCATCCATTCGCATATCATCAACGATGTTTTGCAGCCATCTTCATCTTGGTCTTCCTCTCTTTCTTTTTCCCATTATGAACTCTTCAAAGACGGTCTTCTCTAGATAATCATGACATTTAACATGTCCAAAATATTTAAGTTTTCTGTTTAACCCTCTTTACTAGCCAGCCTTCTTCAGTATTAAGTTCTTGTAGGATGGATATATTTATTCTTTTCTGTGTCCATGATATTTGAATAACTCTTCTGTAGCATTTACATTCAAAGATATTTATGTGTTTCTCAGCTGTTTTGATAAGTGTCCAGGTCTCACAGTCATATGTTGCGATGGGAAAGATGCATGCCCTTAAAAATCTCTTTTTTTGTAGTTCTGTCTGTTCCTCTCCACAGCTTCTTTAATTGTTTTACTTTCTGATGTCCTACTTTTAATTGCTCTCATTATATCTCCATTATTAGTTAGTAATGATACAAGATATGCAAAACTCTCGACTTCTTCTAAATTTTTCCTCATTGATACATATATCAGTTGCCTTATTTATTTTGTCAGTTGTCACCAGTTCAGTTTTCTTCGCATGAAGATAGAGGTTTGCTCTTCGCTATTCTTACGGACTGACATAATTAGTTTTTCCATTCCAATGCAAAAGTAGGTCAGGGAAATGAAGATAGAAGAAGAATAATAGGAAGAGAAGGAATCGGAGAAATAAATGAAAATGGAGAAAGACTGTGCAGTTTCTGTGAAGAAAATATGATGACCATCGGAGGGATAAGTTTTCAACATAAAAACATCCATAAAGTGACTTGGAAGTTCCCAGATAAAACCACAGAAAACCAAATCGATCACATACTAATAAACAATGTTACTATAAGATGTGAGAACAATGAAAGGAGCAGATGTAGGAAGTGATCACAACCTTCTGGTAGCAAAAATAAAACTAAAACTAAGGGAAGCCAAAATTGGAGAACACAGAAAGGCACACTTTGATACAGCAAAACTAAAAGACCAGCAAACAAGGAATGAATTCTCAGTAGCACTTAAGAACCACTTCAGTGTCCTACAAGATGAAGCAGAAATGTCTATACTAGAGTTCAATGAAACACTACAGGAAACAGCAAAAGAGGTGCTGGGATATCAGAAACGGAGAAAAGAGGAATGGATAAGCAAAGACCACATGGGAAAAAAGCAAAGAAAGGAAATCAAGAAAAAATTACTAAGCTCCAAATCACAAAGGCTATAAGAACAAGTTTTAAGTAATTATGCACAAAAAGACAAAGAAGTGAAGGAATCATGCCATCAAGATAAACGTCAATACTATGACAACTTAGCAGAAGCAGCAGAGAAAACAGCATATGCAAATGACATGAAAACCATACACAAAATCACAAAGCAGATGACATTTAACTTCAGCACAAGATCTGAGAGTGCAATAAGGACACATAAGAGACAACTGATCAGTGGAGAAAGAGAAAAAATTGAAAGATGGAGGGAACACTTTAACACCCTACCAAACAGAACACAAGCAGCACAAACAATAGACATACCTGAAGCAAAAACGGAACTAAACATCAGTACAGGATCAATAACAATAAGTGAAGTAAAGGAGGTAATAAAGAAGCTAACATTAGACAGGGCACCAGGTGAAGATGAAGTGACTGCTGAGATGTTGAAAGCAGAAGAAACAGAAACACCAAAAACAACTCTGCCAGATCTAGAAAAAGCTCCAGAGGAGTGGAAAACTGGGCTTATAGTAAAACTACCAAAGAAGGGTGACCTCAGAGATTGCGGGAACTGGAGAGGCATTACCCTATTGCCACTCACCAGTAAAGTATTTTGCAGAATAGTCATCAACAGAATTGTACCAGCACTTGAGGGAAAACTTCGGAAAGAGCAGGCAGGATTTAGGAAATGAAGTTCATGCATAGACTACATATTTGTACTCAGACAAATATTAGAACAGGCAAATGAATGGCATAGAGCAATATATGCATTGTTTATAGATTTTGAGAAAGCCTTTGACAGTGTCAACAGAAATGCACTGTGGAAAATTCTAAGATGTCATGGCCTCCCCCATAAGATAGTGAATGTCATTAAAGGGTTTCCAGTGCAAAGTTATCTGTGGAGAACATACCTCCAGCAGCTTTGGGGTACAAACAGGAGTGAAGCAGGGATGTGTACTATCACTAACATTATTTATCTTGGCAGTAGACTGGTTAATGAAGGAGGCAACATCAGACAAACCCAGAGGATTACAATGGACCCTTGACACAGTGCTGGAGGACCTTGAATTTGTGGACGACATCTGTCTACTATCAAGCAGCCACAAAGATATGCAAGATAAAAGCAACAAGCTAACTCAAAATGCAAACAACATAGGATTAAAGATTAACATAGGAAAGACAAAGTTAATAAGCAAAATGTGAGCAACAGAAATGTACTCAGAGTAGATAGCAAGTTAATGGAGTCTCCTCCCCTAACTTGCTATCTACTCTGAGTACATTTCTGTTGTATATAAAGAATTTGTATATCTTGGCAGTAGAGTAGTAGAATGCAGAGAATTTAATGTGAATCTATATTTATCTTTTCTAGACTATTAAAAACATTTGAGTGTGTACAATACCAGAAACTTTGGGAAATAATGGAAAAAATGGGATTTCCAATAAATTTGATACAATTAATATCACTGCTGTATCTAGACCAACAAGCAGCAGTAAGAATAAATGGTGAAACAACAACTTGGTTTGATATAAAACAAGGGGTCCGTCAGGGGTGCATATTGTCGCCTTAATAATTTAACTTGTATACTGAACATATAATGAGGAATGTTAGAGAAGATGTAGACAAAGAACATTACGATGCCATAACAATTGGAAGTTATGAAATACCAGAGATTAGCTATGCTGATGATACAGTATTACTGTCCACAACACAAAAAGAGATGGAAAAACTAATTATGTCAGTCCGTAAGAATAGTGAAGAGCAAAACCTCTATCTTTATGCCAAGAAAACTAAATTAATGACAACTGACAAAACAAACAAAGCAAGTGATATATGTATCAATGAGAAAAACTTAGAAGAAATCGAGAGTTTTGAATATCTTATATCATTACTAACTAATAATGGAGATATAATGAGGGAAATTAAAAGGAGGACATCTATCGCTTTTCAGAAAGTAAAACAACTAAAGAAGCTGTGGAGAGGAACAGACAGAACTACAAAAAAGATATTTTTAAGGGCATGCATCTTTCTCACCGCAACATATGCCTGTGAGACCTGGACACTTAACAAAACAGCTGAGAAACACATAAATGCCTTTGAATGTAAATGCTACACGCACGCACGCACGCACACACGCACGCATAAACACACAAAAGAACAAATATATCCATACTACAAGAACTTAATATTGAAGAAGGCTGGCTAGTAAAGAGGATTAAACAAAGAAAACTTAAGTATTTTGGACACATTAAACGTCATGATAATCAAGAGAAAATTTAAATATTTTGGACATATTAAACGTCATGATAATATATAGAAAACTTAAATATTTTGGACATATTAAACGTCGTGATAATCTAGAGAAGACAGTCTCGGTTAGCGGGGTAGGGATATCCCCTATCAAAGAAGAAGTAAGACGCCTCCTTACTTCCGTCAGTCTATGGGACACCCTTGGGCAAGGTGGAGTACCGTATAGCCCCTCGATCAGGATGACGTGAAACCATAGGAGCAGGTGGTGGATGGAATGGGAGAGCAGTCGACAGATAATGTTGGTTATGGTCACCATTCTATGATGGTAGGCAGATGATCTCAATGTAGGGACAATGGCTACGATCACTGACTAGTACAGTCACTGCCCGGAAGGAAAGCAATGGTAAACTATCTTCTGAAAATATACCAAGAAACCCAAACATCAACATGGAAGACAGATAGGAAAAAGATCTGGTGGTGAGTCCCCCAGGCCAGATAGATCTAATTTTAACACTGAGGAAGAGTGCGAGACAGAGGTCAGTACTAGTAATTGTGATGACGGACAAAATCCTGATGGTGTTACTAAGGAAACCCCTGCATCAAACTAAAAAGAAAAATAAGAATAGGAACATGGAATGTGAGAAGTATGTATCAGGGAAAGTATCAAATTTAAGCGACAATTGATATGAGAACTTAATATTGAAGAAGGCTTGGTAGTAAAGAGGATTAAACAAGAGAAAACTTAAATATTTTGAACACATTAAACGTCATGACAATCTAGAGAAGACCGTCTTGGAAGGGTACATAATGGGAAAAATAAGGAGAGGAAGACCAAGGTGAAGATGGCTGCAAGACATCGTTGATGATCTGGAGATGGATGCATCAGTAGCAGGCCATCTTGCTTACAAACGAGAGCCCTACAGCAGTGCTGTTAAGGAGGCAATGTTCTGCAAGGGACATACAAATGAATGAATGAATTAGTTTTGGAAGGGGACATAATGGGAAAAAGAAAGAGAGGAAGACCAAGGCGAAGATGGTTGCAAGACAGCATTGATAATCTGGAAATGGATGGATCAACAGCAGGGGATCTTGCTTACAACCGAGAGGCCTACAAGATATATATTTTGAAACAATCTTTTCACTCTTATGGTGAAATATACTTTGAGACAATCTTTTCACTCTTATTATAGATTATATTTTGAGAGAGTCTTTTCACTCTTATTATGGAATATATTTAGAGACAATATTTTCACTCTTATTATGGAATATATTTAGGGACAATATTTTCACTCTTATTATAGAATATATTTTGAGAGAGTCTTTTAACTCTTATGGAGGAATATATTTTGAAACAGTCAAATATTGAACAGTACTGTAGTCAACAGCAAAGATGTAACAGTAATGTATTAAAGGCGAAGGTGTAACAATATTGTAGTAAAATATGAAGGTGTAACAGTATTGTAGTAAATGGCGAAGACGTAACAGTATTGTAGGAAATGATGAAGATCTAACAATGCTGTAGTAAAGGCATTGTTTTCATATAATATATAATTAACTTTCATACTATGAAGTTACTGATCTGTGAGAGCATGGCATTTCTGTGACATATCCTAGTCAACCAACAGCACTAGTCTCTTATCCTAGTTAACCAACAGCACTAGTCTCTCATCCTAGTTAACCAACAGCACTAGTCTCTTATCCTAGTTAACCAACAGCACTAGTCTCTTATCCTAGTTAACCAACAGCACTAGTCTCATATCTTAGTCAACCAACAGCACTAGTCTTATATCCTAGTTAACTAACAGCACTAGTCTTATATCCTAGTTAACCAACAGCACTAGTCTTATATCCTAGTTAACTAACAGCACTAGTCTTATATCCTAGTTAACTAACAGCACTAGTCTTATATCCTAGTTAACTAACAGCACTAGTCTTATATCCTAGTTAACTAACAGCACTAGTCTTATATCCTAGTTAACTAACAGCACTAGTCTTATATCCTAGTTAACTAACAGCACTAGTCTCATATCTTAGTCAATCAACAGCACTAGTCTTATATCCTAGTTAACTAACAGCACTAGTCTTATATCCTAGTTAACCAACAGCACTAGTCTTATATCCTAGTTAACTAACAGCACTAATCTCATATCCTAGTTAACCAACAGCACTAGTCTCATATCTTAGTTAACCAACAGCACAAGTCTCATGTCCTAGTTAACCAACAGCACTAGTCTTATATCCTAGTTAACCAACAGCACTAGTCTCATATCTTAGTTAACCAACAGCACTAGTCTTATATCCTAGTTAACCAACAGCACTAGTCTTATATCCTAGTTAACCAACAGCACTAGTCTCATCTTAGTTAACCAACAGCACTAGTCTTATATCCTAGTTAACCAACAGCACTAGTCTTATATCCTAGTTAACCAACAGCACTAGTCTCATATCTTAGTTAACCAACAGCACTAGTCTTATATCCTAGTCAACCAACAGCACTAGTCTCATATCTTAGTCAACCAACAGCACTAGTCTCATATCCTAGTTAACCAACAGCACTAGTCTCATATCTTAGTCAACCAACAGCACTAGTCTCATATCCTAGTTAACTAACAGCACTAGTCTCATATCCTAGTCAACTAACAGCACTAGTCTCTTTTCCTAGTTAGCTAATAACACTAGTCTCAGAGTGTAGTCAGTTAACAGCACTAGTCTCATATCCTAGTTAACTAACAGCACTAGTCTCATATCCTAGTCAACTAACAGCACTAGTCTCTTTTCCTAGTTAGCTAATAACACTAGTCTCAGAGTGTAGTCAGTTAACAGCACAAGTCTCATATCCTAGTCAACTAACAGCAAGTCTCAGATTCTAGTCTGACAATGAGTTCTGATAACAGAAGTACCTGGATCTGGAAGAGTCACGTGGGACTTTAGGATGTCAAGGATGACATTTCAAATAATGGTTTACACTCAACCCACCAACTACCTTCACTTCTTCTTCTCTCACATACACACACACGCATTCACACACACTCTCTGCCTTTGTTTCCCCCCCCCCCCCCCACTCTCTCTCTGTGACATAGTTAGAAAAGCAACTTGTTAGATATTGTTAGAAATTATTTTAATGTTTGTTTAAAAAAATATGTTAGAAGATCTGTATTTACAATGTATTTTTATTTATGTATATGTCTGCGGGTGTATGTGTGCGTGAGTGCTATTTTTTTAGGTTAATTACTTCTTCTCTTTTACCTTGAATGTAGTAGTTAAATCTTACACTCTTTTGATATGTTTTTTCCTAATTTAATTTGTATTTTTGTACTAAATCAAGTGTGTGGGAAGAATGAAAGATGGAGTGATGAAGGGCAGAATGTAAGACGGGCCTGCGTGCCCAATTCTTTACCCTTGAAAAATAAAGATTATTCATTCATTCATTCATTCATTCTCTCTGTCTCTCTAGCGCAGCGATATAATCATGTTGTATGTGTGTGAATGTGATATTAATTACATCTCATAAAGCTGTCATTTTAATTTTCTTCTTGCCAGTTATATCTCTATTACTACAGGTAATAGAGTGTATGCAAGTTGAGTGAAAGTTGTATGATGATAGGCAGAATATCAGACGAGCTGCTCATCGCTTGAAAATAAAGTCTACTCGTTCTCTCTGTCTCTCCCTCTCTCTCTCTCTCTCTCTCTGTCACTCTGTGCGTATATGTGAGTGAGCTTGAGTTGTTCACTGTCTGTCTGTCTCTTAAGGTAAATATGGATGAGGATATCCTTCAGGTTTGGAGCCTGCCATTTTTCGGAACACGAAAGTGCAACTGTCCTTGCTGTTTTACTTACTATAAACGTGCTGTGTTACATACTGTTAACTTGCTGTGTTATTTACTATAAACTTACTGTGTTACTTACTGTGTAGTCTGGAAACTTTTCCTAAAACTGTCCAAACGCTCCATGAGCAACTTACATTCAAATCTGGAAAAGTAATATTGGATTGTGTGCAAAAAGTGTAGGAGGGTTACACTGGTGAGACTGGTTTCAGATTCGGTGGCAGAATGGAGAAACATCTTTATCACATCTCTCAGAAGGCTTCTAAGTCAGTCTGTAATCATTTCAATGACCCTAACCACAGAGAAAAGTAGGAATTCAAGTAACAGCCAATGTCACTCTGAAAACACAGGCCGCCTTGTGCTAAAAAATCTCTTTATACAGGAATATAGGACCCTGAGACCACATGGATTAAATTTAAAATTCAGCTATTCCTAAATTTTCCTTTCATGTTCCCTACCAAGTTTTCATCTATTCTTTCTTCACTTGAAGCTAATATTCTAGGACCTTCACCACTGTATACGAAAAACCTTATATTCTAACTACATTCATCTATTCTATTTGTCTTTATCTCGGCATGGCAACCATTGTATCCATCTCTTTCCTGTCCCCTATCTCCGCCTCTTCTTTACTACCAATCAGGCAAATTATTATCACATCTCACAAGTCTTTATTTATAATTTCATAAAATTTTACCACATATATTCTCAGACCCAGCTTCGTACAAGTCACAATAAATTTAGATTTTCTCTTCTTTTCCTATTTCTTCGCCCTGCATGTATCTAATGACATAGGACATAAGCTGAAATGTCAAATGCGTGTTTTAGCAAAGTTTTTATGGTTAGCATTGGAAAAATCGCAGACAAAACACTTTAGACGTGAGAGAAAGAAAAATAATATGAGAATTATCTGGAACTCGTCCCCTGGGAAGAACGTTATTAAGAGCACACTTATCTTAACATGGTCTTTGTGAGACAGGGAACATAGAACATACTTATCTTAACATGGTCTTTGTGAGACAGGGAACATAGAACATACTTATCTTAACATGGTCTTTGTGAGACAGAGAACATAGAACATACTTATCTTAACATGGTCTTTGTGAGACAGAGAACATAGAACATACTTATCTTAACATGGTCTTTGTGAGACAGAGAACATAGATCTGTTTGCTTGAAAACTCTGACCTACTTCTGTAGCCCAGAAACTTGTAGCAATCAACACTAATTGTAACTATTACTTTTGTAAAATGTAATGTCAGGATGGTGGATGGATGGGGACATGGAGGTCGCCGTCAGGGATGAGGAAAGTCTGGTGTGAAACCAATGAATCCAGGACGTGACAAGCCTATGGGTCTTTACAACAATGGCTGACAGAATGATGTAAACAAAACAGAGCCAGCAGACTATAGGTAGCGGGGAATGGATATCGTTGAGGCACCCATCGGATTCTTCATCCCAAAGTCGGAGTGTCTTTGTGGAACTGTCTCAGAACCGTCTGACATGGAGAAGGGACTTAAGTAAAGCCATCAGAGGCTGGAAAACAAACTTTTGGCCAGGCCAGGCCAGCCTACACCACTGTCTTCTTGGCAGTCCGAGCAAGACCACAGTCTGCCCTAGTAAGGAAAGGTGCTGAAGTCGGAGTTACCCAGCCAGAAGGTGCATCACAAAAATCAGGGTAACACGCATTATCGCTAATGAAATGTCTCTGTCTGCAGTTTTCAAACATGGTGCTCGCCCTGTGAAGACTAACCAGGCAGGTGCAGTGCCGGGCCCCCTGCCTCGAAAGGGTCTACCCAATGCTACTGGAGGTCCTCTCAGTTCGTCTTGTGCAGCCAGGAGACATGAGAGTAGAGCTACTGGCCAAAAAAATACAACGGCAGAAAACTGACAGAAAGCAAGAACTTAAAATAATGCAGTGGAATGCTGAGGGTGTCAGTAGTGTTAGAGATGGCTGTAGCAAAAACAAAAAAAAAAAGGTGGAACTAGAGAACATGCTCTTTGCAGAGTAGGTAAGTATATGCTGCATACATGAGACACACCTAACCAAAGATGCCGCCTTTAAAATCAGAGCCTAGCAGCGTTTTAGATCAGACCGACAGGACAGAAGAAAAAGAGTACTACTCACACTTGTTAAGAATAATATCAGCGCATGTCAGGTGGGAGTGTACATGGAAGGAGCTGAATACAGTTGATCCATCTAAAAACCAGTAATACAGACTTCCACCTCCTTAAATATCACTGTCATAATGACCCCCCCCCCCCCAACTTGCTCTAGAAACAATCCCACATAAAGAGAGACTGATGGTCTGTGGTGATTTTAACAGCCATTCCCAGAGCTGGGGCTATGACCACAAAGACAAGAGAGGAAAGGAAGTTGAGAGCTGGCAGGATGATAATGGACTTCTCCTGATCAACCAGCCAATGGATGCCCCAACATTTTACTCAAGGGCTTGGCATACAACCTCAACACCAGATCTGGCATTCCACTCTCCAGATCTGAAGTGGAACATTACATGCAAAGTTAGAAAACAACTTGCAGGTAGCGACCAGTCTTCCTGACAATAGAAAATGAAGTCATTAACACCAGCAGCCTTCTCCCAGATGGAACTATAAAAAAGCAAACTGGACAATGTACAGACATCGTACAGGTATCCTGGTGGAACAGCTGTCCATAGAAGGTAAGGATATTAACAGCATAGTGAAGGAATTCAATGCTTGTATCCTTCAGGCCGCCCGTGAAACCATTTCCAGAGTAGCTCGTAGAGACTATAAACCATACTGGTTCAGTGAGCTGGAAAAATTCCATGATGACTTGGAAACAGCTCGAAAGTAAGTAGAAAATAGACCGTGCCAAGAACACCACAATAATTACCAACATGCTAAGGCCAAATTTCAGAGAGCCAAGTTGCACGCCAGACAGAAAAGTTGGAGAGAGAAAACAAATAAGGTAGACAGAGGTGTATGGTGCAGTTTTACAAAGTGAGGGAGGGAGTGAGCAAGGTGAGAAAAAAGCGAATAGAAAGTATGAGAATGTATAAATGAAAAACATACAACATCCGATATTTCGGCGTGAGGCTTATTCGAGGATACAAAGACAACGAAATACAAACACGAATAACTTATCTGAAGTGTCTTGCTCCACGTGGGAAGCAGAAATGTGTGTGGAAGAAGGAGGAGGAGGAAAAACCACGCTGCCTACAGACAAAAGATTCCCGATAGAGCCAATCATAACGAAGAAGTGGAAAGAGAGGAGGAGAACAAATGGGAGAAAGGGGTGGGGGGAAGGCAATAGAAACATGATAGCCGCTAGAGGTGTCGGGGGGGGGGGGAGGGAGAGAGGGGAGGGAAAAGGGGACGCGGAGAGGGAGAGACAATGAATGAAGAACATAAATACCTGTACCTGCATGGAGAAAATGTGAAACTGGTGAATAGGACAAGACCAATATGTTGGCAGAGAAGAAAATAGGATGGTGGTAGGGAGGGGTAGCATAGAGAAAGAAAATAGAGTATAAAGAAGGCCAGTGGAAAAATAAAGAAGTTACAGAAAGCTGAAGACATTGTTAATTCCAGCTGGGTGGAGACAGCCAGTCTGGAAATTAAGGCGCTGTTCTAGGACCCTCCGAGATCGTACATCAGCAGAACAAGAGCGGATCGCACTAACAGAAATATCCTGTTTGCTCCTTTGGTTGCCAAGGCAAAAATGTTAACCACAGGTGTCCAGGCCCTCTTAGAAATATCATTGAGATGCTGGCGAAATCGATCTCCTAACCATAAGCCAGTTTCCCCTATGTACTTCAAACCGCAACGTTTGCACATGATAACATAAATGACATTTTGTGAAGTACAGGTGAAACCCTCTTGAACTGATAATGTGGACTTAGGGAAGGAGATCTGGCTGGCCTCGACAACAAACGGACAAGTGTTACATCTACGGCGTCCGCAACGTCTGGTACCATAAAACGTTGTGGTTTGAAGTACATAGGGGAAACTGGCTTACGGTTAGGAGATCGATTTCGCCAGCATCTCAATGATATTTCTAAGAGGGCCTGGACACCTGTGGCTAAACATTTTTGCCTTGGCAACCACAGGAGCAAACAGGATATTTCTGTTAGTGCGATCTGCTCTTGTTCCGCAGATGTACGATCTCGGAGGGTCCTAGAACAGCGCCTTAATTTCCAGACTGGCTGTCTCCACCCAGCTGGAATTAACAATGTCTTCAGCTTTCTGTAACTTTTTTATTTTTCCACTGGCCTTTTTTATACTCTATTTTCTTTCTCTATGCTACCCCTCCCTACCACCATCCTATTTTCTTCTCTGCCAACATATTGGTCTTATCCTATTCACCAGTTTCACATTTTCTCCATGCAGGTACAGGTATTTATGTTCTTCATTCATTATCTCTCCGCGTCCCCTTTTCCCTCCCCTCTCTCCCTCCCCCCCCCCGACACCTCTAGCGGCTATCATGTTTCTATTGCCTTCCCCCACCCCTTTCTCCCACTTGTTCTCCTCCTCTCTCTCCACTTCTTCGTTATGATTGGCTCTATCGGGAATCTTTTGTCTGTAGGCAGCGTGGTTTTTCCTCCTCCTTTTTTTCCTCCTTCTTCTTCCACACACATTTCTGCTTCCCACGTGGAGCAAGACACTTCAGATAAGTTATTCGTGTTTGTATTTCGTTGTCTTTGTATCCTCGAATAAGCCTCACGCCGAAATATCGGATGTTGTATGTTTTTCATTTATACATTCTCATACTTTCTATTCGCTTTTTTCTCACCTTGCTCACTCCCTCCCTCACTTTGTAAAACTGCACCATACACCTCTATTTACCTTATTTATTTAAACCAGTTTTACTGCAGTCGCCATCCCTTTTATCTGAGAGAGAAAACTTTGAAAAGGATAGAAGGAAACTGTGGAAACCAATCAAACAGTTAAACGATTAGAGAACTGGACGAAGTACAAAGATTACACTAATATAGGATGGGAAACTCTTACAGGTAGGCAGATATCAGATCACTTTGCTTGCATGTTTGCACAAAGACTGCAACATTGATATCCATCCAGAGAAAGAGCCTACAGTGTGCACTGACCCACAGAAAGAAGAGGAACAAGGCATAAAAGTGGAGGTCATGGATGCACCAATGACACGCAGCGAGTTAGACTTAGCAGTCAGTAAATTGAAACCAAGGAAATCATCAGGACCAGATGGAGTGTCCAATGAAATGATCAAGAACCTGGGAATGGCAGCAATGGGAAAGCTGTTGGATATTTTCAATATGTGCTGGAGCACAGGTAAGTTACCTCAAATCTGGAAGAAAGCAAGCATGGCACCACTGCTAAAGTCCGAAAAAAAGCGATATAGCTTCCAGCTAGAGGCCAGTGAGTCTCACTAGCTGACTATGCAAAACGATGGAACGCATCATTGACCTGAGGCTAAAATGGTACCTAGAAAGTAGGTAAAAACCTTCTCATTCCACAACAAGCAGGATTTAGGCAGTACTACAGTACGGAAGATCAAGTGACCTATCTCTCTCAAGAGATTGAGGATGCATTCCAAGAAAAAAAACCTTGTACTAGCAGCATGGATAGACCTGAAGAAAGCCTTTGATAACGTATGGAAAAAAGGTCTGCTGTGGAAACTAAGAAACTGCAATGTGAATGGAAGACTGTACAACTGGATAAAGTCCTATTTACACAATAGAAGAGCTAGAGTAGTAATGGATGGACACAAAAGCCAGAAAGTACTTCTGCAACATGGTGTACCACAAGGAGGAGTCCTTTCACCTACACTGTTCCTTGTATTCATTAATGACCTGGTCAAGGAACTTCTCTATGGAATCAAAGCGGCACTGTATGCAGATGATCTGGTCATATGGTGTACAGATGAATGTGCGACAGTTACTACACAGAGACTCCAAAGAGCAGCAGACATCTTGACATCATGGACAAACAAATGGTGTGTAAGTATAAACACAGAGAAATCAAGTACCACTCTGTTCACCCTCTCATCTAAACAGAAAGCAGGTAAGATCTTTGTAAATGAAATACCCTTAAGGATGGACAACCAACCCACTTACTTAGGAGTGACTCTTGACTCAAAACTGACTTGGAAGCAACACATCAACAGTGCAGAAGCAAAAGCCAGAAGAAAACTAGCCATATTAAGAAAATTGAGTGGAACCACATGGGGAGCTAGTGAAAGAATCCTCAAGAATGTATATCAGCAAAGTATTCTACCACATTTAGAAAATGGCTCAACATCTTGGTGCACAGCATCAAACACTATGCTGCATAATCTAGATAAGGTTCAAAATCAGTTACTACGGATTATCACAGGTGCCATGAGGTCCACACCATTAGTAGAAATGCAGAAAATAGTTGGTGTTCAAGCGCTAAAGGAACGTAGAGACACAAAGGTCATGACCTTGAGAGAGAAATTCCTCAGCTCTGTAAGCCATCCCCGAAGGAGAGATTCAATAACTTGGCACTAAGACAGCTTAAAAGAAGCAGCTTCATTCATCAGGTCAAGCGTATGCGTAAGCTGATACCTGACCTTCCAACTGTAGTCACTCCATTATCATCTGTTCCAGAGCATACACCATGGAAAGAAGCAGATTATACACAAATAACTATTCAAACTGAAGTGAAAGGTGTGCAGAATGGTGAGATGCAGAACAGTCTTGTAAGATCAGCGGCCACACTTAGTTTGCTAGATGACAAATATCCATGTGACACATGGATACATGTGTATACAGATGGATCTGCACACAATACCATAAAAAATGGAGGGGCAGGAGCACATATTGAATATCCAAACAACACCATTGACAAGATTTCCATACCCACTGGAAAATACTGCAACAACTATGATGCAGAAGTTAGGGCAATTATTGCTGCAGTTGAAAAACTATCAGACTCCAGAATTGATACATGCCCTATAGTAATTCTCACAGACGCAAGATCAGTACTGGAAGCTCTTCAGTGCAACAAACTACCAGATCTTAAGGATGCCTTGTCAAAAATTGGCTTACAACACAGAGTCACCTTGCAGTGGTTTCCGTCCCACTGTGGGCCGTCTGGCCAAAGAGGGCACTGAAATAGAGAAACCAGACATACCAATCATCTATAATCAGAAGAAAAGCATGATAAAACCTACAGGAAGCCACAAACACCACCACATGATGACTATCACATGCTAAACAGAAAGGAACAAGTCACCATATTTCATCTCCAAACAGGACTCTGAAGTCATATGTATACAAAGTTTAAAGTTGGTACTACTACTCTTTGTACATGAGCCCAGGTGCCCCAAACTGTGGAACATATCCTCCAGAACTGCACCAACTACGAGACACTGAGAAGATTACTGGCCCAGTGAAACCACCAAAGAAGATAAGCTCTACGGTTTCATAAATGAATTACACCCCCCCCCCCCAACCAGTGAAATTTATCCAAGAGACAGGACTGCAGATATAGACAGACATTCCGTAAGAAGATCTGGAACTCGAACCATGGACTCCGGCACGCAATCAGCCACCTAGCCACAAGAACAACGCACGTCTTACACGTCCGAGGAAAAGGTATTTGAGTTGCCGATAGTCCTGACACCGGTAAGGAAATGAGATCTTGACACAGAAATTCCGGTAAAATTCATATTTAAAAAATGTAAAGAAAGCTTAAACGTTACAACTGTGTATCATTAATGAATGAATATATTCCTTGCATTTTACAGTTGTGTGCTCATTAATGAATCAATCTATTCTTTACTTCTTACAACATTTGCTTTAATAGTGTAACATTTTCTTATGCAGCTTTATGGAAGTGATTTTGTGTATATTTAATGTACTTATACCAAAAACTGCTTACCTGATTATATTTCGTGCATTCTGTTCGTTTGAGGATCTATTATCGTTTAATTCTCTTTGCTTGAGTGATCTATTATAATAATTATTAATGAATTATGTTTGATTGAACGACGATTAGTGCCAAGTGACATAAAAATTACAAGTGACATTAAAGAAGTAAAGGTGAATTGATTTTCAGGTCTTTTAACAATGTTTTTTTTTAAAATTTTAATCGGATACATTGTATTTTCATGAAAAGCCCGGATACAGCTCGCGGGCCGCCATGTGGTAACTCTGATTTACAAGCTGAACTAAGGAGTACAATATCATACACAAGTGAAGATTTTATTAATATTCTTATGTAATATTGACTGGTACATTAAGGCAACACGCGCGAGTGTAGTGCGACACATACTCGCAGCCCGTCGCATGATGCACCTGTCCACACAAACCCAGAAAGTGATCGGGTTAGAAGAGAAACATTTATTTTGATCACTGGCTTGTAACCAGCCATAGAGTAACCATGCTTTCTCCATAAGAACAGTCCCGTGGATTGTGTCCTGTGCTAGAACTCCTGCCGTTTTGTTTACATTTGAAGCTCTTTGTCTAACTGAATATAACTGTGGAGGGTGAAAGATGACTGCATACAGAACGTTAGCGCCTGGCGACAGTCATGATTGACTGACAAAAGAGACAAGTCTAGAAATGTCTGACAGCGCAATCGGTCTGTCTCTAGCGTTGTTAGGACAACACGCCCCAAAGATAGAAAACTTTTTACAGCGCAGGACCACCCACTTTGAAGGGAAAAATTCCCGCGTATTTTGATGGTAAATTGAATTTGACACAAACGATTCTGCATTAGGAACGTCTGACAACTGGCACAGTAGAAGATGATCGCAGAAGAAAGAGTGTGGCATTTTATTTGTTCAAGGGCGGCGTTATATTGTCGGGCATGGAGGGGTCGGTTTCAGTCTTGTAAGATTTGATAGAAAAGAGTATGGGATAACATGTAGTGTATTGTATTGCGTGAACATACACATATTTTATGTTTTATTAAATTCTTCTATGGGATAATGTGTAGTTTAGTTAAAAAAGGTAAAGATATGAGTTGTAAATCAGCATCACCGCACACGGTCAGCTTATAAGTGCTGTGTTGCCTAGTCGAACAGGTGACCAGAAACTGTCAACTAATGTTGCCATCAGCATGAACTCTGTAGCTGGCTGCGTCATTCCTCTCTCTCTCCTCACAGCGTTAAGTCAGGTACCCAGTTTTCCTTGAGACTGCATGAACCTCGGAAGTTTTGTTTATGTGAGCGACAGGTCGCCGCCTGGTCGACAAGGAAATGACCAATCACAGTGCTCACCTTGTAGTTTATTGTAATGCATGAACACACATATAGTTTATGCTTTATTCGTTTCTTTTTTTTTAAATCTCAGCTTTTATTTCCTTCCATTCTAACGCTGTCCGTCGCCCCTTCTTCTTCTTCTTCTTCTTCTTCTGCTGTTTTCATTCACCCGTTCACAAATCTGTCATGGTATTTTGTTGGCCATTTATCATTTTGCTAATCATTTATCAACTATTTCTTCAATTTTTGATCTATTATCGATGTATCTACTGTGGACCTCCCCCTCCCCCCCCCCCAAACCACCACCACTACCGAATTAGAAATGGAACTGGTCTTAGTGTAACTGCCACATGAACTGCTTATAACATGTGTGTAGTCACTGTACTGTACACATCAACTAGCCAGCTATAAAGTATGTGCCCATTTATTTTCATACGTGAAGATAATACGGTCTTTGAAGTATCAATAAATAATTCAGCCTTAATATTACCACTGTTATCTTACGCGAACCCCATTAATATTGATTGGCGCTGTTATCTGACGTTAATCCCATTAATATTTGCACTGTTAGCTTATGCTAATCCCTTTAATATTGGCACTGTTATCTGACGTTAATCCCATTAATATTTGCACTGTTAGCTTATGCTAATCCCTTTAATATTGGCACTGTTATCTTACCTTAATCCCATTAATATTGGCACTGTTATCTGACGTTAATCCCATTAATATTGGCACTGTTATCTTACCCTAATCCCATTAATATTGGCACTGTTATCTGACGTTAATCCAATTAATATTGGCACTGTTATCTTACCCTAATCCCATTAATATTGGCACTGTTATCTGACGTTAATCCCATTAATATTGGCACTGTTATCTGACGTTAATCCCATTAATATTGGCACTGTTATCTGACGTTAATCCCATTAATATTGGCACTGTTATCTGACGTTAATCCCATTAATATTGGCACTGTTATCTACGTTAATCCCATTAATATTGGCACTGTTATCTGACGTTAATCCCATTAATATTTATTATTATATAATATATTATTTATTTATAATATTGTTAATGGAAACTATCATGTGTATACTAAAGCAAGGAGATTAATCACACATACTAGCTCCAACCAGATAAACCACACATACTAGCTGAAACCAGGTGACATACTAGCCAAAACCAGATAAACCACACATACTAGCTGAAACCAGATAAATCATACATACTAGCTGAAACCAGATAAACCAAACATGAACCAAACGAAAGGCTCCACTGAACAAAGGTTGGAATGGCTTGGCTTAATAAACTCTATACCTTGCTATGGGAAAAACAGGAGATTGAACTAGAGTTAGACAAAAGTGAAATGGGATTTAGTAAAAAATAGAAGCTGTACAGATGCCATTTTCTCAGTAGCGCAGCTAACAGCCGAAATATCAGTTGAGCACATTCAGGTAATGCACATAGTCTATGTAGATCAAGGAAGAAAAAGCATTCGATCCATTAAGTTGATAGATACAGACTATCGGATATCTTACAACAGTTAGTACATATCTGATCAGCTTGTGCCAAAACCTATACGTAAACAGACAGTGTACAATTAGAACAAATACAAGACATTCTGAGCACTCATAACAAAATCTGGAGTGAGGCAAGGCTGTGTACTACTTCTTCTTCTTCTTCATCCATAGATCTGACCTTAGACGTCTATATTTATTGTTAAAACAAAAATAGAAACAGCTTTATTAATTACCGATCAAACAGTTGTAAAGTTTTGGTTGACAGCTTAATCATACACAAACATACAAGACAAAGAAACGGGATAGGAAGACAAAATATACACTCACATGAATGATATACAATAAATAGGAATTGAAAAATGAAGAAAAAAAAAGAGAGCACTTAGCTGTGACTTGTAAGAAGCTAAGTCCGACAGTGCGTGTGGTGGTCTATTGTGAATGTGTTAAATAAAGACTTGTAAGGTGTGATAGGTTGGTAGTAAAGAGGAGGTGGGGGAAATGAAAAGGAGAGAGGGGGGGGGGGGAAGAGAGATTTTAAAAAAAGGGGGGGGGGATACAGTGGTAATCAAGCCAAGAAAATTCTGGGTGGAATAGATGAATGTGGTTGGAGTAGATGGTTGTAATCTAGTACCGTGAGGGTTCTGGGATTTTAAGTTACATATGAGGAAAGAGTAGAACTTAGTAGAGAGGGAATATGTGAGGAAAGAGTAGAACTTAGTAGAGAGGGAATATGTGAGGAAAGAGTAGAACTTAGTAGAGAGGGAAAATGTGAGGAAAGAGTAGAACTTAGTAGAGAGGGAATATATGAGGAAAGATTAGAACTTAGTAGAGAGGGAATATGTGAGGAAAGAGTAGAACTTAGTAGACAGGGAATATGTGAGGAAAGAGTAGAACCTAGTAGAGAGGGAATATATGAGGAAAGAGTAGAACTTAGTAGAGAGGGAATATGTGAGGAAAGAGTAGAACTTAGTAGAGAGGGAATATGTGAGGAAAAAGTAGAACTTAGTAGAGAGGGAAAATGCGAGGAAAGAGTAGAACTTAGTAGAGAGGGAATATATGAGGAAAGATTAGAACTTAGTAGAGAGGGAATATGTGAGGAAAGAGTAGAACTTAGTAGACAGGGAATGTGTGAGGAAAGAGTAGAACCTAGTAGAGAGGGAATATATGAGGAAAGAGTAGAACTTAGTAGAGAGGGAATATGTGAGGAAAGAGTAGAACTTAGTAGAGAGGGAATATGTGAGGAAAGAGTAGAACTTAGTAGAGAGGGAATATATGAGGAAAGAGTAGAACTTAGTAGAGAGGGAATATGTGAGGAAAGAGTAGAACTTAGTAGAGAGGGAATATGTGAGAAAAGAGTAGAACTTAGTAGAGAGGGAATATATGAGGAAAGATTAGAACTTAGTAGAGAGGGAATATGTGAGGAAAGAGTAGAACTTAGTAGACAGGGAATATGATTCTGGGGAAAAGGAATGTTAAGTGTTGCTGACTTTCGAGTTCGAACCGTGCGCTTCCAGCATCCCCAAGTCATGTATGTAGCGGTTCTCATGTGCCAGGTGGTTTCTGTCATCAAAGTGATATTGTTTAATGTCTGTTACTAGAAAACAGACTTGTCTGGGATTGTTTAATGGCTGTTACTAGAAAACAGACTTGTCTCTGTGGTTGGGATTGCTGAAATAATTAGAGACTGGCTTAAAAGCATAATCGAAAATGTCATAAAGATGTTCTTGCACCTGGTCACCTAATCTGAGACCAGAAGCATCTTTATGACATCTCCCAGCATGCTTCTTCACAATAAAAATGAGATTAAGGAGAATATTAAATCAAGAAGAGACCAAGTCTGAAATGACACCATCAGAGCAAAGATTGGATTAACACCAGTGTTACATAATTGCATCCAGAAACATTAATACAGGCGGTCTGGTCACGTTATAGCACAGAAAACAGTGGCGCTGACACTTGTAGCAAACAGACGTGATGGAGAGGGCAATTGCAGAAATCGTAAATATCTCAGTCAGTCATTTGCATGTCCCTTGCGGAACTTTGCCACCCTAACAGCACTCCTGTAAGCCTCCCTAACAGCTCTCCTGTAAGCCTCCCTTACAGCACTCATGTAAGCCTCCCTAACAGCTCTCCTGTAGGCCTCCCTAACAGCTCTCCTGTAGGCCTCCCTAACATCTCTCTTGTAGGCTTCCTTAACACCTCTCCTGTAGGCCTCCCTAACATCTCTCTTGTAGGCTCTTTAACACCTCTCTTGTAGGCCTCCCTAACATCTCTCTTGTAGGCCTCCTTAACACCTCTCCTGTAGGCTTCCCTAACATCTCTCTTGTAGGCCTCCCTAACATCTCTCTTGTAGGCCTCCCTAACAGCTCTCCTGTAGGCCTCCCTAACAACACTCCTGTAACCCTCCCTAACAGCTCTCCTGTAGGCCTCCCAACAGCTCTGCTGTAGGCCTCCCTAACATCTCTCTTGTAGGCCGCCTTAACACCTCTCCTGTAGGCCTCCCTAACAGCTTTCCTGTAGGCCTCCCTAACAGCTTTCCTGTAGGCCTCCCTAACAGCTTTCCTGTAAGCCTCCCTAACAGCTTTCCTGTAGGCCTCCCTAACAGCTTTCCTGTAGGCCTCCCTAACAGCTTTCCTGTAGGCCTCTCTAACAGCTCTCCTGTAGGTCTCTCGGTTGTAAGCAATATGCCCTGCTGCTGCATCTGTCTGAAGATGATATCTCGTTACATGAAGCAAATTGCCCAGTCCAATCAAGATGTCCATTTGTCCCTTACACACTGAAAGCTTTATGTCGATGAAGGCGAGGTTGTACTTAAAAAGAAAATTTAGTTTATTAATCAACTGATGAGTTTCTCTGCATGAGATATCTTCATTATAGTAACTTATGAGCGGTATATGGGGGGGGGGGGGGGCGGCGGGGTAACGATTGTTGTGGTTCCTATACATCTAAGGAGGACAGTTCTTAAATATTCACTATCTCTCTCTCTCTCTCTCTCTCACTCTCTCTCTCTCTCACACACACACACGCACACGCACACGCACGCGCACGCACACACACACACACACACACACATATATATATATATATATATATATATATATATATAAGAAGATGAAGTGAGCGGAAGTAATGCCATTTTTGTTTGGAAAGAAAACATAAAAAAGTTGTGCAACAGAAAAAAAAATAAATAAAAAGATTCATGTGACAAAAATATGACATGGGACTCACTGATACAAAAAACATTCCACACATTTTTTGGTCAGATAATTGTTTGGAATGGAATTGTTTTATGAAGGGACTACTTGACACTGAATCATATTTTACAAGGCTTGTTTGAGACTAATTCATGCTTTAAATCGTTTGCTTAAGATTGAATCATTTTATAAATAGTTTGTTTCATATATAGAACCATTTTATAAAAAGTTTGTTTCATATATAGAACCATTTTATAAAAAGTTTGTTTCATATATAGAACCATTTTATAAAAAAGTTTGTTTCATATATAGAACCATTTTATAAAAAAGTTTGTTTCATATATAGAACCATTTTATAAAAAGTTTGTTTCATATGTAGAAAATTTTATAAAAGGTTTGTTTCATATACAGAAACATTTTATAAAAAGTTTGTTTCATATATAGAACCATTTTATAACAGGTTTGTTTCATATATAAAACAATTTTATAAAAAGTTTGCTTGAAACAGAATCATCAAAAAAGTTGCAGATTTACATCCACGTGAATATACCACAAAGAAGATTTATACCAGTGTGAATATACCACAGAGAAGATTTAAACCAGTGTGAATATACCACAAAGAAGATTTACACCAGTGTGAATATACTACAGAGATCATGTCTAATATAGAATTTTAGATTTCATTTATATTTTCCATTTGCTTTACACATGGAAACAAAATATGGAAATCTTATTCAGCTACAATGTTTTGCTGGCAAATCCATGTAGCAGTGTTGACTGCGCAGGTCCGCTAGCCTTGTAAAAATAGTTCATTAATCGATATTGTTCATTGTGTCAGAGAGAGAGAGAGAGAGAGAGAGAGAGAGAGAGAGAGAGAGAGAGAGGAGAGAGATGGTAAAAAAGGTAATTAATGTAAACATTCACAAAATGAAACTAGCCAAACCTTATCGCTCACGCATAAAAGAGAGTGGCTTGATCAATAGCAGCTTTGCAGGTGAACGCTCACAGCAGCCAATAACAGGTAGATTTTTATTTTTATTCAACGTCCAGAATTCAACATTTTTCTTTCCTACACCTCTCGGGCACAGCTTCATACAAATCACAAGATAAGTAACCCCATTCTTATTTGTGAAGAATGTTGTGATTGTGATCCTTCTTTTTTACTTCTTATCTTCTGGACGTTTTAGTATGAATAAAACCTGTACCAACACGTTGCACCTGTGTGCTCCCTTCATGAATAAAGCTGTTCTTACATATGTGCTCCCTTCATGAATAAAGCTGTTCTTACATATGTGCTCCCTTCATGAATAAAGCTGTTCTTACATATGTGCTCCCTTCATGAATAAAGCTTTTCTTACATATGAAAAAAAAAAGGAAACGAGCTGTTTGAGAATTCTATAAAACACTATACTAGCTGTAAGAAAGAAATATACAGTATAAAAGGTTGGCACTGTCACACAGGAAATGATTGTTTATGTGTTGAGTTAATAAAGAATGTTTAAATACACCCGAAATTACCAAAACTAACAAACACACACACACACACACACACTGCTTCTGAGGAAAACATAGAAATATAGAAAAAAATAAAACTACACACTTTGTTAGTGAACCAGAAACAAAACTATATACTTTGATAGTGCAGATATAGAAGAAATAAAACTACATACTTTGATAGTGCAGATATAGAAGAAATAAAACTACATACTTTGATAGTGCAGATATAGAAGAAATAAAACTACATACTTTGATAGTGCAGATATAGAAGAAATAAAACTACATACTTTGATAGTGCAGATATAGAAGAAATAAAACTACATACTTTGATAGATATAGAAGAGATAAAACTATATACTTTGATAGTGTAGATATAGAAGAAATAAAACTATATACTTTGATAGTGCAGATATAGAAGAGATAAAACTATATACTATGATAGTGCAGATATAGAAGAAATAAAACTACATACTTTGATAGTGCAGATATAGAAGAAATAAAACTATATACTTTGATAGTGTAGATATAGAAGAAATAAAACTATATACTTTGATAGTGCAGATATAGAAGAGATAAAACTATATACTATGATAGTGCAGATATAGAAGAAATAAAACTATATACTTTGATAGTGCAGATATAGAAGAAATAAAACTATATACTTTGATAGTGCAGATTCATTCATTCATTTGCATGTCCCTTGCGGAAATTTGCCTCCCTAACACCACTCCTGTAGGCCTCTCGGTTGTGAGCAAGATGGCCTGCTGCTGATTTGCAGATCATCAGCGATGTCATGCAGCTAACCTCGCTTTGGTCTTCCTCTCTTTCTTTTTCACATTATATACCTTCCAAGACGGGCTTCTCTAGATTATCATGACATTTAATGTGTCCAAAATATTTAAGTTTTCTCTCTTTAATCCTCTTTACTAGCCAGCCTTCTTCAATATTAAGTTCTTGTAGTATGGATATATTTGTTCTTTTTTTGCATTCATGATATTTGGAGAACTCTTCTGTAGAATTTACATTCAAAGGCATTTATGAGTTTCTCAGCTGTTTTGTTAAGTGTCCAGGTCTCACAGGCATATGTTGTGATGGGAAAGATGCATGCCCTTAAAAATCTTATTTTTGTAGTGTAGATGTGGAGAAAATAAAAACGTGTTTCTTTCGATTTGTTAAAAAAACTGTGGTATGTTGGGGAATATGTAGAATAAACAAGCAGAAACTGGTAACATTTATAATCACTCACCTAGATTAAACATAGCAAAAACACGTTCTGTGAGGAAAAACATATTCCATAAGGAAATACCCTAAAAAAACATGTTCTGTAAGGAAAAATATATTCTATAAGGAACCCCCTAAAAAAGATGTTCTGTAAGGAAAAAAGATGTTCTGTAAGGAAAAAAGATTTTCTGTAAGGAAAAAGATGTTCTGTAAGGAAAAAAGATTTTCTGTAAGGAAATGGCCTTAAAAAAATCTGTTTGGGGGAATAAGGAGGAAATGAATTGAAGCTAAACTCGTACATAATGCTACTCTTCTCAGAAGAAACAGGTAGATGTTTAAGGTTGCTGAGCATCATTTTGTTCATCATCTTCTCTACTGGCTAATTCTAACAATAATCTATTTGCACGATCAACCACAGCAACAACAAACAGTGTGTTCCACACTTTGATCTCCTTAAAATTTGAATGTTGTCTTCAAATTTGTTTCATCTCAAATGATGCTGCATTCAAGCGTACAATCATTCTCCAGATGACCCAGTTTTGAGCCAGTTCTTGTCAGTCCTACTGTATAAAAGAAACTTGACTCATGCATGATTTACAAATATCTCAGTGCTGGTCTAACATGTGGTGTCCCTCCCCTCAAAAGTTTGCTTGGGGAAGCTGCTGCCATGTATTACTGCTGCATGCCCCAGCCATCTTAATTTTCAGCTTCTGAGTGTTGTCATCATGATAGAAGTTTAGCACGCAGTAGAACTCTAATTGAGTGTTGTTATCATGATAGTAGTTTAGCACACAGTAGAAAGTGAGTGTTGTTATCATGATAGTAGTTTAGCACACAGTAGAACTCTAATTGAGTGTTGTTATCATGATAGAAGTTTAGCACGCAGTAGAACTCTAATTGAGTGTTGTTATCATGATAGAAGTTTAGCACGCAGTACAACTCTAATTGAGTGTTGTTATCATGATAGAAGTTTAGCACGCAGTACAACTCTAATTGAGTGTTGTTATCATGATAGTAGTTTAGCACACAGTAGAAAGTGAGTGTTGTTATCATGATAGACGTTTAGCACACAGTAGAACTCTAATTGAGTGTTGTTATCATGATAGAAGTTTAGCACGCAGTAGAACTCTAATTGAGTGTTGTTATCATGATAGAAGTTTAGCACGCAGTAGAACTCTAATTGAGTGTTGTTATCATGATACAAGTTTAGCACGTTGTAGAACTCTAATCGAGTGTTGTTATCATGATAGTAGTTTAGCACGCAGTAGAACTCTAATTGAGTGTTGTTATCATGATAGAAGTTTAGCACGTTGTAGAACTCTAACTGAGTGTTGTTATCATGATAGAAGCTTAGCATGTAGTAGAACTCTAACTGAGTGTTGTTATCATGGTAGAAACTTAGAACGCAGTAGAACTCTGAGTGTTGTTATTATGACAGAAGCTTAGCACGCGCTGTAGAACTTCAATGTAGAACTTGTCGTGCCACCACACACGGATTATTTTGCAAAGGCAGAGAAAATAGAAACTTTTTTTTCACTGTTGCTGTGAGTATTTTGTGCACGCTTCAGATCCATTATAAGACGCTGAGCAACTGATAAATCTGAACCTTTCTAGTTTTCTATTACTCCCAGAAACTTTTGTCTTCAGTGCTAGTCTTCTATTCCTCATAGAACTTTTGTCTTCAGTGCTAGTCTTCTATTCCTAATAGAACCTTTGTCTTTAGTGCTAGTCTTCTATTCCTAATAGAACTTTTGTCTTCAGTGCTAGTCTTCTATTCCTCATAGAACTTTTGTCTTCAGTGCTAGTCTTCTATTCCTCATAGAACCTTTATCTTCAGTGCTAGTCTTCTGTTACTCATAGAACCTTTATCTTCAGTGCTAGTCTTCTATTCCTAATAGAACCTTTGTCTTCAGTGCTAGTCTTCTATTCCTCATAGAACCTTTATCTTCAGTGCTAGTCTTCTGTTACTCGTGGACATTTTGTCTTCAATGCTAATCTTCTGTTGCTCATAGAACCTTTATCTTCAGTGCTAGTCTTCTGTAACTCGTGGACATTTTGTCTTCAATGCTAATCTTCTGTTGCTCATAGAACCTTTATCTTTAGTGCTATTCTTCTGTTACTCATAGAACCTTTATCTTTAGTGCTAATCTTCTGTTACTCATAGAACCTTTTTCTTTAGTGCTAATCTTCTGTTACTCATAGAACCTTTATCTTTAGTGCTAATCTTCTGTTACTCATAGAACCTTTATCTTTAGTGCTAATCTTCTGTTACTCATAGAACCTTTATCTTTAGTGCTAATCTTCTGTTACTCATAGAACCTTTATCTTTAGTGCTATTCTTCTGTTACTCATAGAACCTTTATCTTTAGTGCTAATCTTCTGTTACTCATAGAACCTTTATCTTTAGTGCTAATCTTCTGTTAGTCATAGAACCTTTGTTTTCAGTGCTAGTCTTCTATTCCTCATAGAACATTTATCTTCAGTGCTGGTCTTATATTCTTCATAGAACCTTTATCTTCAGTGCTAATCGTCTGTTTGTTCCCATGGACCCTATCTTAGGTGTAAATTATCTGTTGCTCCTAGAATTGTTGTCTTCGGTTCTAATCATCTGTTTTTCCTGAACGTTTGTCTTTGGTGGTAATCATCTGTTGCTTCCTGAACTTTTGTCCTTGGCGCTAATCATCTGTTGCCTCGTTTTGTCTTCGGTGCTAATCATATGTTAGTTCATTTTGTCTTTGGTGCTAATCATATGTTCCTTCGTTTTGTCTCCGGTGCTAATCATCTGATGCTTCGTTCTGTCTTCGGTGTTAATAATATGTTTCTTCGTTTTGTCTTCGGTGCTAATCATCTGTTGGTTCGTTTTGTCTTCGGTGCTAATCATCTGTTGCTTCCTGAACTCTTATTTTAAGTGCTAATCATCTGTTGCTTCCTGAAATCTTATTTTAAGTGCTAATCATCTGTTGCTTCCTGAACTCTTATTTTAAGTGCTAATCATCTGTTGCTTCCTGAACTCTTATTTTAAGTGCTAATCATCTGTTGCTTCCTGAACTCTTATTTTAAGTGCTAATCATCTGTTGCTTCCTGAACTCTTATTTTAAGTGCTAATCATCTGTTGCTTCCTGAACTCTTATTTTAAGTGGTAATCATCTGTAGTTCTATGTTCTCCTTAATTTGCCAAATGTAGTAACCGTCTTTCCTAGCAGTGTACCGATTGTTTTCTGCTATAGAGAAACGACGACGATCGAAGAAGGTTGCCTAGGAAAGAGGATTAAACAGAGAAAACTGAAATATTTGGACACAATAAACGTCATGAGAATTTAGAGAAGACAGTCTTGGAAGGGTGCATAATGGGAAAAAGAAAGAGAGGAAGACCATGGCGAAGATGACTGCAAGACATCGTTGATGATCTGCAAATGGATGCATCAGCATCAAGACATCTTGCTCACAACCGAGAGGCCTACAAGAGAGCAGTTAGGGAGGCAAAGTTCCGCAAGGCACATACAAATGACTGACTGAGAGAAACGATGCAGAACCAAAGTAAATGAACCTGTCCACTGATTTACAAGAATTTACGTTGTATGTTATTCAGATCAATGTCCTTATATCCTTCCCAGAAAAACAGTTTGCTGATATTTATTGTCAGTGAGGATATAGTGTCTTACAGTTATTCAATGAGGATATATCACATGGTTTGTCTACTTACTATTGTTTAGTGAGGATATATCAGCTGCTTTATCTTGCTTACTGATTGACCTCTTCGCGTGTGACAGAAAAGCAAGCTGTAATGTCAGCAAATAAAACGCTGGTTATTAGGAATTCATTTGTGTGTGTGTGTGTGCGTTGTTTTTTCTTGATTCTAATTCATTTTTTAAAATGCTTTATTCTCCTGATTCTAATTCGTTTTTAAAATGTTTATTTCTCTGTATTCTAATTAGTTTTTTTAAAAGATTTTCTTTCTCTTGATTTTAATTCATTTTCTTAAAATGCTTTTTTTTTCTTGTGATTCTAATTCATTTCTTTAAAATTTTTTTTCTCTTCTTTCTAATTCATTTTTTAAAATGTTGTTTTCTCTTGAATCTAATTCATTTTTAAAAAAATGTCTTTTAAACTTGATTTTAACTCATTTTTAAAATGTTTTTTTCTCTTGAGTCTAAATTAATCTAAAGTTAAAAGCGAGCTTGGCTATAAGTCATGTTAAACATTGAGCTTGACTATAAATCATGCTAAACAGCTTTGTTCTAAGTCAAGCTAAACATTAAACTTGACTATAAGTCATGCTAAACATTGAGTTTGGCTGTAAGACTTTGTAAATACTGAGCTTTGTTCTAGGTCATGCTAAACATTTAGCTTGGTTATAAGTTATGCTAAGCATTGAGCTTGGTTCAAAGTCATGTTAAACATTTAGCTTGGTTGTAATTCATGCTAAACATTCAGCTTGGTTCTAGGTCATGCTAAACATTTAGCTTGGTTGTAAGTCATGCTAAACATTGAGCTTGGTTCAAAGTCATGTTAAAAATTGAGCTTGACTATAAGTCATGCTAAACATTGAGCTTTGTTCTAATTCACGCTAAACATTGGGCTTTGTTCTAAGTCATGCTAAACATTGAACTTGGTTCTAAACCATGCTGAACATTGAGTTTAGTTCTAAGTCTTGCTAAACGTTGAGCTTGTTTTATGGCTAAAGTTAAACATTAATCTTAGCTCGTGCTAAAGTTAAGCATTAGCTTGGCTCCTGCTAAAGTTAAAAATTAGCTTGACTCATGGTAAAGTTAAACATTAAGCTTAGCTCATGCTAAATTTAAAGATTAAGCTTGCCTCATACTAATGTTAAACATTAACTTGGTTCATGCAAAAGTTAAACATGGAACAATCTGTGTCACTTAGAATGAACACATCAGCAGCAGTGTGTGTGTGAAACGGTCGATTCTGCATGTGTGTGATACAGTCGATTCTGTATGTGTGATTTACAGCTGATTTTGTATGTGTGTGATACATCCTATTTTGTATGTGTAATACAGTCGATTCTGTATGTATGTGATACAGTCGATCCAGTCAGTATTATACACTCGATCTTCTCTGTATGACATAATCGATTTTTACTTGTATGATACAATCCGTGTGGCTGATATGATAAGTCAGTCCAGTTAATACAGCACATAGATAAAGAAGAGCAGACGTTAAAGTTTATTCATCATTTGTCTAATTTTGTTTTGTTTCCAGGCGAATGTTTCCCGTTTTCCGAGCTAGTGTATCCGGCCTTGACCCTAATGCTATGTATACACTGCTACTGGATTTTATCCAGGTGGACGCGCACAGGTAAGAATATGGGTGAGATATACTTAGCATCATAAGTCTCATTTCGTTAATCAGACTGTGTCTTATACTTTGCTAAAAGTGTCTTTTACATGTTTCTAATGATGTTTGTATCAGTTATGTTTCTAAAACTGTATTTTACATATTTCTAGTGATGTTTGTATCTTACATGTTTCTACATTATCATACTTTACATGTTTCTAATGATGTTTGTATCTTATATGTTTATAATGATGTTTGTGTCTTATATATTTCTAATGGTGTTTGTATTTTATATGTTTCTACAATTGTCATACTTTACATGTTTCTATAGTCCGATGTATCCTAAATGTTTCCATAGTCCACTGTATCCTACGTTTTTATATAGTCCACTGTGTGCTACATGCTTCTATAGCCCGCTGTATCCTACATTTTTTCTATAGTCCACTGTATCATACGTATTTCTATAATCTACTATATTCTATATGTTTCTACAATCCACTGTATGTTATATGTTTCTGTAATCCACTGTATTCTATATGTTTCTGTAATCCACTGTATTCTATATGTTTCTGTAATTAATTGCATCGTTTCTTTCAGACAGACAACAGGTAGTATTCTTCAACAATTCTCTATCAGATTCTGCTACAGTTGACACTGGTGTTCCGCACGGTTCTATTCTAGGCCCGTTGCTCTTTGCTATCTATATCAATGATCTTCCATTTCATTTTAAACACTCTTCTTGTGACCCTTTTGCCGACGATTGCACAGTCTACACCAGTGACAATGATTGTATTAATCTAGAATCAACTCTTCAGGTCGAGTTATACAATTTAATTAGATGGAGCAAAAATAATGGCATGATTATAAACACCGATAAAACAAAATCAATGCTCATAACAACAAGACAGAAACTACAAAACGCAACAAAAACAACACTTTGGCTCTGTACAGAAACATCACAGATAGAAAACGTTAGCGAGCACAAAACACTAGGTCTTATTATTGACCAACATCTGACCTGGAACTCTCATGTGCAATGTCTAACAAAACTCATCGCACAAAAAGTATACCAATTAGCTAAAATTAAGCACTTCATCGATCAAGACACTAGGAAGACATACTACGTATCTCATATACAAACACATTTAGACTAATGCTCAACAGTTTGGGATGGTTGCTCAGTGTGAAATACAAAGAGGCTTTGCTCACTCCAAAACCGAGCAGTAAAGCTTATTAGTGACAAAGATCAAGCACAAACAACTAACCAGCACAAACGTATCAAAATACTGCCTCTTAAGAACAGGTTCCTCTTCAACAAAGCCAAGTTAGTACATCAAATTCTTTCACGGCATGCCCTGCCTTATCTATGGAACCTGTTTAAATTTAGCCCAAAGTGCAGCCAACGCTTGAACAACATATATCTTCCAAAACCTAGACTTGATCTTTACAAGAAAAGCTTTAGTTATTCTGGTGCTCATCTTTGGAATACCCTCCCATCCTATATAAAAAAAATATAAATTATACTCCTTCCTACAACTACAAGCTTTCCCAATATCTATTTGATGTCGACTACATGCCTCCATGAATTATAAAACTTAAAAGTTATCTTAAACTGCTCTTACAGACACCGAATACAATTAATTGTTTTCTGAATAGTCCCGAAAATTTTGTTTAGTAGATAGCCATTTATAATGTATGTAGTTAGTTCTGTACTGAGTGAATGTTTAAGAGCGAAACGTAAATGTTATATTTTATTTTATGTCTCTCAGCTTCAATGTTAGTTATGTTTGTTATATGAACAGCATATTTGTAGAATGTCTGGAATAGAGTGAAAGATGTATGATAAAGGGCAGAATGTCAGACGGGCCTGCGTGCCCAATTCTTAACCCTTTTGAAATAAAGATCAATCAATCAATCAATCAATCAATCAATCAATCAATCAATCAATCTCACTAATTTTTTTAGTTTCACGTCATGCTTCTTTTATATATGTACGCATGTGCACCAGCTTAACGGACAACTTTGGGACCGGCCATCGGGGCGTAAGTTGACTTGTCGACCATTGTAAACATGTTACAAGCCGAATAGACATGATTACTATCAATTTAAGATACTAACAGAATGCAAATTAGCACAATTAACTGTATATAAATTAATCGTAAAATACGATAACAGCACAATAAGTAAAGAATCATACTGTAATAGCTTTTCCGTGGCACACAAATGTACATATACATATAGACATCCACATGCAAACATATGAGATGCATTACTGTATTACAACTTAGAAATCTGCAGCGTAGCACTGTATGTGTAGCCTAATTCATAAGGCCTCAGCGACCAGTAGCGGCCGGGTTTTGCCGTTTTCCATATTTTTCCCAAGGAATCTTGGCTGTAAGTACTAGTTGCCGTACCCCGAGTCGTAAATCGGCACATGATATATACGTTCTGATGTCGGCTGGTTTGTTTTATGTTAGAAACTATTACATTTGTCATTTTCTTTCCCCAAAGTGGTACCTGAAGCTATTAAATTTGTCATTTTCTTTCCCCAAAGTGGTACCTGAAACTATTAAATTTGTCATTTTCTTTCCCCAAAGTGGTACCTGAAACTATTAAATTTGTCATTTTCTTTCCCCAAAGTGGTACCTGAAGATCGTTTGGGCAGAACAAAAGCCCCGAGTACAGATATGCATTGAAAGCCACAAGTACAACCTTGCCACGTTTACAGAGAACACAACTTGAAGTCAAGTACAACCTTGTCTCGTGTACAGAGAATATGACTTGAAAGCTTGAAGCCAAGTACAACCTTGTCTCGTGTACAGAGAATATGACTTGAAAGCTTGAAGCCAAGTACAACCTTGCCATGTTTACAGAGAACACAACTTGAAGGCTTGAAGCAAGTACAACCTTGTCTCGTGTACAGAGAATATGACTTGAAAGCTTGAAGTCGAGTACAACCTTGTCTCGTGTACAGAGAATATGACTTGAAAGCTTGAAGTCAAGTACAACCTTGTCTCATGTACAGAGAATATGACTTGAAAGCTTGAAGTCAAGTACAACCTTGTCTCGTGTACAGAGAATATGACTTGAAGGCTTGAAGCCAAGTACACCCTTGCCTAGTGTACAAAGAATATGACTTGAAAGCTTGAAGTCAAGTACAACCTTGTCTCGTGTACAGAGAATATGACTTGAAGGCGTGAAGCAAGTAAAACCTTGCCTAGTCTACAGAGAATATGATTTGAAGGCGTGAAGCAAGTACAACCTTGCCTAGTCTACAGAGAATATGATTTGAAGGCGTGAAGCAAGTACAACCTTGCTACGTGTGCAGAGAACACAACTTGAAGGCTTGAAGCAAGTACAACCTTGCCTAGTGTGTAGAGAATATGACCGAAGACTGCACGTACAACCTGGCTGCAGTGGCCTGCCCTACGGGTCAAGAAAGAACAGTTAATACAAATTTCAGACATCTTATGATGCTGGAAAAAAACAGCTTAAGCGTTGTATAAAGGGTACACTGAGCTTAGTTTTTTTTTTTTAATGTCTACGATTTTTTCCAAGTCTTATGGTACAACACTGTGTTCTGGATTTCTTCCAAGTCTTATGGTACAACACTGTGTTCTGGATTTCTTCCAAGTCTTATGGTACAACACTGTGTTCTGGATTTCTTCCAAGTCTTATGGTACAACACTGTGTTCTGGATTTCTTCCAGGTCCGATCGTACAACACTGTGTTCTGGATTTCTTCCAGGTCCGATCGTACAACACTGTGTTCTGGATTTCTTCCAAGTCTTATGGTACAACACTGTGTTCTGGATTTCTTCCAGGTCCGATCGTACAACACTGTGTTCTGTTACTTTGCTGAGGATTATTGTCGCTTTAATAAAGCGAAGCAAACAAAAATCAAGCTTAACTGAGGCGCCGTATAACTGGAACATTGAAAATTTGACTCTTTAAAAACACAATGAGGGGGATGGGGGCGGCCGAACCCCTTGTGACACAGTCATTTGTACAAAACGTATTATTATTATTATTATTTTATTATTAGGTTCAAGTAACATAGCGTGATTAAGGCAATATTAGTCTTATTAATTTAGATAAAATGTACAATAAACAATTTATAAGATAGAATGAGAGACCCCAAAACCTCAAAATGTAGAGGAAGCTGAGAACGAATAAGGAAGGAACTCCAACGGTATTAGTCTGTAATACTACAACAGACAAAAATAGAACGGCGCCAGAAATATGTAAACTAAACACATACACACACATATTTCATTTCATTCATTTGCATGTCCCATGCGGAACTTTGCCTCCCTAACAGCATTCCTGTAGGCCTCTCGGTTGTGAGCAAGATGGCCTGCTGCTGCTGCATCCATTTGCAGATCATCAACAATGTCTTGCAGCCATCTTCGCCTTGGTCTTCCTCTCTTTCCTTTTCCCATTATGTACCCTTCCAATACGGTCTTCTCTAAATTATCATGACATTTATTGTGTCCAAAATATTTAAGTTTTCTTTCGTGAATCCTCTTTACTAGCCAGCCTTCTTCAATATTAAGCTCTTGTAGTATAGATATATTTGTTCTTTTTTGTGTCCACGATATTTGGAGAACTCTTCTGTAGCATTTACATTCAAAGGCATTTATGTGTTTCTCAGCTGTTTTGTTAAGTGTCCAGGTCTCGCAGGTATATGTTGCTATGAGAAAGATGCATGCCCTTAAAAATCTTATTTTTGTAGTTTTGTCTGTTCCTCTCCACAGATTCTTTAATTTTTTTTTTTTTTTTTGCTTTCTGAAAAGCGATAGACGTCCTCTTTTTAATTTCCCTCATTATATTTTCAGTATACAAGTTAAATAAGTAAGGTGACAATATGCACACCTGACGGACCCCATGCTTTATGTCAAACCAAGTTGTTATTTCACCATTTATTCTTACTGCTACCTGTTGGTTCTCTAAATATCGTGGACACAAAAAAGAACAAATATATCTATATTACAAGACCTTAATGTTGAAGAAGGCTGGCTAGTAAAGATGATTAAAGAAAGAAAACTTAAATATTTTGGACACATTAAACGTCATGATAATTTAGAGAAGACTGTATTGGAAGGATACATAATGGGAAAAAGAAAAAGAGGACGACCAAAACGAAGATGGCTGCAAGACATCGTTGACGATCTGCAAATGGACGCAACAGCAGCAGGCCATCTTGCTCACAACAGAGAGACCTACAGGAGTGCTGTTAGGGAGGCAAAGTTACTCGAGGAACATGCAAATGAATGAATGAACCTGTTGGTCTAGATACAGCAGTGATGTTAATTGTATGAAATGTATTGGAAATCCCATTTTTTCCATTATTTCCCACAATTTCTGATGTTGTACACAATCAAATGCATTTGAGTAGTCTATAAAGGATAAATATTGATTCACATGAAACTCTCAGCATTTCTGTAATATTAATCTTATATTGAATATATGATCTCTTGATCCTCTTCCTTGCCTGAAACCAGCTTGGACCATACTGACTTCTTCTTCTATTTTCTTACGAAGTCTACCAATTATGATTTTTAACAGCATTTTCCTGGCATGACTAATCAGGGCAACAGTTCTGTAGCTTGTGCATAATTTCAGGTTACCCTTTTTTGGCAGTGGTATGAATACAGTTCTTTTCCATTCTTTTGGCCAAATACCTGAATGTCATGTCTTTTTACATAGTGCATAATAGATTGTTGCATATTCCTTTCCTTCTGCTTTAATAAATTCAGCTGCTATCTCATCACATCCTGGTGATCTGCCATTTTTCAGATTCTTTATTGCCCATAAAACTTCTTCTATTGTCGGTTCGGGTTCTTTCTCCTCCAATAATAATTTACACTGTCACAGTCAGTTATTTCATACATTCCTCTGCAATATTCCTTCCATTTTTCTAGAATTTCCTCTGTCTCTGTTAATGTATTCCTCATCTTGTCACAAATTACATTTAGCTAAGGTGTGACATTTCTCGTCAATGTCTTCATTTCTTTAAACATTTCACTATCTCTTCCACACTTCTGACGTCCTTCTATTCTTTCACAACAATCTTGTATGTATTGTTTTTTGTCTTTTCTTATGTTTCTTCGTACTTCTTTTGTTAAAGTTTTATATTCCTCTTTGTTGTTGTCTGTCACTTTCCATTGCGTCTTCATTTCTCTACGTTGTTTTATCAGTGTGCCTGCTGTAATCCATCCATTCTTTTGTGTTTTCTTTACTGGAACCATGTCTTTAGCTGTTGTTATTAAGATATCTCTGGCCTGTGTAGCCAAATCATCTGGTGTTATCTCCTCCTGTACAGCCATCAGGATTTCGAAGCGGTTCTTCACTTCTATACCATATTATTCTGGTATTTTTGTAAGATCAAAACCAAGTGGTCTTGATCCTACAACTGTCTTTTTTATCTTTATCTTCATGTCTGCTATTAATAACTCATGGTCCATGTCACAATCAGCGCCTGGTAAAGTTTTTGCTGATGTTATACTTGATCTCCACCTTCTTTGCATTAAAATGTAATCTATTTGATTCTTGGTTTTCCCATCCGGTGATGTCCATTTGTAAAGTGTTCTTGAATGTTGTATGAATAATGTGTTAGCGATCATTAGCTTATTTTCCATGCAAAACGCCATTAGATTGTCTCCTGCCTCATTTCTATGTCCTATGTTAAATTTCCCTACAACACGTCCTTCATCGTCTGTTCTTTCTGTACCAATTTTTGCATTAAAATCCCCCATCTGTCGTTTGCAGTGTGTTATAAAAGTATTCTACTTCCTCTTCTTTTGCTGCTGATGTAGGTGCATATATCTGGATGATTGTTACATTTCTAGGAGTGCCCTTAAGTCTGACTGTGAGGATTCTATCACTTAGTGGATTGTAACCTAATAATGCTTTTGATGTTGATTTGTTCAAGTAAAAAAACCACTTCATTCTTTCCTCCTAATTCTCCACCGGAGTATATAAAGATATTATCATTCTCGATCTTAAAGTGTCCTGATCCTTTCCATCGATGTTCGAAGATTCCCAAAATGTGTACCACTGTTCTTTTCATCTCATCACTTATTATTTGATACTTCCCTCATACATACTTCTCACATTCCATGTTCCTACTCTTATTTTTCTTTTTAGTTTGATGCAGGAGTTGTCCTTAGTAACACCGTCAGGATTTTGTCCGTCATCACAATTACTAGTACTGACCTCTGTCTCACACTCTTCCCCAGTATTAAAATTAGATCTATCTGGCCTGGGGGCCTCACCACCAGATCTTTTTCCTATTTAACTTTGCATGATTGCTGTTTGGGTTTCTTGGTATATTTCCAGAAGATAGTTTACCATTGCTTTCCTTCCGGGCAGTGACTGTACTAGTCATTGATCGTAGCCATTGTCCCTACATTGAGATCATCTGCCTACCATCATAGAATGGTGGCCATAACCAACATTATCTGTCAGCTGCTCTCCCATTCCATCCACCACCTGCTCCCATGGCTTCACGTCACCCTGATTGGGGGGGGGGGCTATACGGGTACTCCACCGTGCCCAAGGGTGTCCCGTAGACTCACTCACTCACTCTCTCTCTCTCTCACGCACACACATACACATTCATTCATTTGCATGTCCCATGCGGAACTTTGCCTCCCTAACAGCATTCCTGTAGGCCTCTCGGTTGTGAGCAAGATGGCCTGCTGAAGATGCATCCATTTGCAGATCATCAACGATGTCTCGCAGTCATCTTCGCTTTGGTCTTCCTCTTTTTCTTTTTCCCATTATGTATCCTTCCAATACGGTCTTCTCTAGATTATCATGACATTTAATGTGTCCAAAATATTTAAGTTTTCTTTCTTGAATCCTCTTTACTAGCCAGCCTTCTTCAGTATTAAGTTCTTGTAGTATGGATATATTTGTTCTTTTTGTGTCCATGATATTAAAGAACTCGTCTGTAGCATTTACATTCAAAGGCATTTATGTGTTTCTCAGCTGTTTTTTAAGTGTCCAGGTCTCATATATGTTGCTATGGGAAAGATGCATGCCCTTAAAAATCTTATTTTTGTTGTTTTGTCTGTTCCTCTCCACAGATTCTTTAGTTTTTTTTTCTTTCTGAAAAGCGATAGACGTCCTCCTTTTAATTTCCCTCATTGTATTTCCATTATTAGTTAATAGTGATCCAAGATATTCAAAACTCTCCAGTTTTTCTTCATTGATACACATTTCAGCTACCTTGTTTGTTTTGTAAGTTGTCATCAATTTAGATTTCTTTGCATTAAGATAGAGGTTTTGCTCTTCGCTGTTCTTACAGACTGACATAATTATATTTTCCATTCCTTTTTGTATTGTGGACAGTAATACTGTGTCATCAGCATATCTAATCTCTGGTATTTCATAACCTCCAGTTGTTATGACATCGTAATATTCTTTGTCTACATCTTCTCTAATATTCCTCATTATATTTTCAGTACACAAGTTAAATAAGTAAGGCAACAATATGCACCCCTGACGGACCCCATGTTTTATATCAAGCCAAGTTTTTGTTTCACCATTTATTCTTACTGCTACCTGTTGGTCTAGATACAGCAGTGATGTTAAGTGTATCAAATGTGTTGGAAATCCCATTTTTTCCATTATTTCCCACAATTTCTGATGTTGTACACAATCAAATGCATTTGAGTAGTCTATAAAGGATAAATATAGATTCACATTATACTCTCTGCAATTCTCTATTATTAAGCTTATATTGAAAATATGATCTCTTGATCCTCTTCTTTGCCTGAAACCAGCTTGGACCTTGTTGACTTCTTCTTCTATTTTCTTACGAAGTCTACCCATTATGATTTTTAACAGAATTTTCCTGGTATGACTAATCAGGGCAACAGTTCTGCAGCTTGTGCATAATTTCAGGTTATCATTTTTTTGGCGGTGGTATGAATACAGTTCTTTTCCATATATATATATATATATATATATATATATATATATATATATATATATATATATATATATATTAGGTTAGCGGGGTAGGGGTATACCCTATCAAAGAAGAAGTAAGACACCTCCATACCCCCGTAAGTCTATGGGACACTCTTGGGCAAGGTGGAGTACCCGTATAGCCCCTCGATCAGGGTGACATGAAGCTGTGGAAGCAGGTGGTGGATGGAATGGGGGAGCAGCCGACAGATAATGTTGGTTATGGTCACCATTCTATGATGGTAGATAGATGATCTCAGCGTAGGGACAATGGCTACGATCAATGACTAGTACAGTCACTGCCCGGAAGGAAAGCAATGGTAAACTATCTTCTGGAAATATACCAAGAAACCCAAACAGCAATCATGCAAAGTCAAATAGGAAAAAGATCTGGTGGTGAGGCCCCCAGGCCAGATAGATCTAATTTTAACACTGGGGAAGAGTGTGAGACAGAGGTCAGTACTAGTAATTGTGATGACAGACAAAACCCTGACAGTGTTACTAAGGACAACTCCTGCATCAAACTAAAAAGAAAAATAAGAGTAGGAACATGGAATGTGAGAAGTATGTATGAGGGAAAGTATCAAAGAATAAGTGACGAGATGAAAAGAACGGGGATACACATTTTGGGGAATCTTCGAACATCGATGGAAAGGTTCAGGACACTTCAAGAGTGAGAATGATAATATCTTTATATATTCTGGTGGAGAACTAGGAGGAAAGAATGGAGTGGCTTTTTACTTGGACAAATCAACATCAAAAGCATTACTAGGTTACAATCCAGTAAGTGATAGAATCCTCACAGTCAGACTTAAGGGCACTCCTAGAAATGTAACAATCATCCAGATATATGCACCTACATCAACATATATATATATATATATATATATATATATATATATATATAACATCCGACAATTAAGTAATGGGACTGATTTTATTATGGCCAAAAACAAAAATGCTATCTGTGAAGCAAAATATGGAATCCAAAGTGGTAGCCTTCATCTATGATCGGGCAACTTTTCATTGCCGCCCGATAAGCAGACGACAAACAAGCTGCCATTTTGTTGACCTAGTCAAAAGTGCATTGTCACATAATCAGTATGGAGCAAAAAGCTAACATTAAATTATGTTTAAAACTCGGAAAGAGTGCCATTGAGATAGTTCAATTTATGCGACAAGTTTATAGGGATAATTGTTTATCTCGCGCACAAATATTCATGTGGTATTCCGATTCAAAAGTGGCGTGGAAACGATTACAAATGCAACTGAACATGGACGCTCAGTTTCTGTTCGTAATGAGGAACTCAGTGCAAAAGTCAGAGAAAGTATACAAGAAGATCGTTGTTTGACTGCGAGGATGATGGCAGATGAATTTGGTGTTAACCAATAGATCATTTGTACAATTTTAGTGGAAGACTTGAGCAAGAAAAAAAGTTGCTTGCCGGTTTGTACCACATGCGTTGTCTGAAGACCAAAAACATCAGCGTGTTTAGTACGCAAAAGACATCATCAAAACGTGTCGCAGAAATAAACATTTCTTAAATTTGATTGTTGCAGAGGATGAAACATGGATTTTCCGCTATGATCCCACAACTAAAAAGTTCTCAGTGAAAGTCGTCATCATAAAAAAAGGCAAAAAATTTCATCTTCAAAAGTCGAAAGTGAAGACAATGTTGATGTGCTTCTACGACAGCAAATGAGTTATTCACAAAGAATTTATTCCAGAGGGACAGACTGTCACTGCTAAAGTTTATTTAAGTATTTTGAAACGCCTGTTGAAAAGGATTCTCCGAGTCCGACCCGAGTATTCAACACCTGGCAGTTTTTTCCTTCTTCCTGATAATGCACCGGTTCACTGGGTGGTAGCTGTACAGGAATTTTTCGCCCAAAAAACAAATGTGTGTTCTCAGCCATCCGCCCTATTCCCCAGATTTGTCTGCCTGCGATTATTTTCTGTTCCCAAAATTGTTACCGTTGAAAGGACGCTTCTTTGACGATACTGATGACATCCAAATGGCCTCAACTTCGAGTTTAAGGGCCATACCTACAGAAGAACTGCAGAGGTCGTTCCAGTGTTTGTTAGATTCATGCCACTCGCACAAGGAGCTTACTTTGAGTACAATACAGGTTATATCTTCAACTCTTGTTTATTTTATTTTATATGTAGTTACTCTCCTTACTTAATTGTCGAACCTGATATATATATATATATAATATATATAATATACATATTATATATATATATATATATATATTATATATATATATAAGCTGCCAGACGCGACCAACTAAATAGTTAGAAAAACTTAACAGTTAGACTATTACGTGTGCCAGAAACAAGATGGCAACATTTTAACAGTTCTACTTTAACAAGATTTTGGCAGAATTACTTCTTGTTATTTTATTGCTGCCGAAATACACAGCTAGCAAGAAGTTTACAAGTATTTGTGGTTGATCTGAACAAGTTGAGAACCGCTGAATTTAGTTGTCTAGTGTTTGTAATGACAATATTAGAATTTTGAATTGTAGCTGTATAACTTCATATCACGTTCTTGTTATCCACATAATGAACGCGAACATTCCCAGGCTCACAGACACTAGAACAACCATAACACTTTAGATGACACAAGCAGGCTCACAGACACTAGAACAACCATAACACTTTAGATGACACAAGTAGGCTCACAGACACTAGAACAACCATAACATTTTAGACGACACCAGCGGGCTCACAGACACTACAACAACCATAACACTTTAGATGGCACAAGCAGGCTCACAGACACTAGAACAACCATAACACTTTAGATGGCACAAGTAGGCTCACAGACACTAGAACAACCATAACACTTTAGATGATACAAGTAGGCTCACAGACACTAGAACAACCATAACACTTTAGATGACACAAGCAGGCTCACAGACACTAGAACAACCATAACACTTTAGATGACACAAGTAGGCTCACAGACACTAGAACAACCATAACACTTTAGATGACACAAGCAGGCTCACAGACACTAGAACAACCATAACACTTTAGATGACACAAGTAGGCTCACAGACACTAGAACAACCATAACACTTTAGACAGCACAAGTAGGCTCACAGACACTAGAACAACCATAACACTTTAGATGACACAAGTAGGCTCACAGACACTACAACAACCATAACACTTTAGATGACACAAGTAGGCTCACAGACGACACAAGTAGACTCACAGATGACACAAGTAGGCTCACAGATGACACAAGTAGGCTCACAGATGACACAAGTAGGCTCACAGATGACACAAGTAGGGTCACAGACGACACAAGTAGGCTCACAGATGACACAAGTAGGCTCACAGATGACACAAGTAGGCTCACAGATGACACTGCTAACAATCATGGAAGTCAGCAGACACGTTGGTGTAGTGACAGTTCTACAGAAGATTTATGAATGAAGAAAATGAGGATGACATAAATGAAGATGAGGAAAACCACTGCCACGCAGCAGTGACAAAAAGACATAACAACAGACATTCCCGGGAAAGCGAAACCTAACAAAAGAATAGTTACAATAAATCTACTACTTACAATTTACAGAAATTCCAATATAAACCCCACACTAAACACAACTGTCAAAAACTGGAAACCAATGAGAAACACTTTTGTCCTGACAAGGACAATACTACAAACTGTTTACATTTTTAAACTACCAAACTGGCCTTAAAAGGACAATGCCACTGCTATCTACATCTAGAAAGAAGCTCTACCAGTTACATACTCTAACAAGTAGCTCTGTCTCAAAAACTCTCTACACTGTGACACTACATTCCTACTCTGAACTGACATCAACTGAAACTGCTACTCAAAAACCTCCTCTGCTCTTTCCTTAAATTAATTTTTATATAGCTGACTTTCCCTGGCATCCTTTCTGACCTAAACTTTTATATAGCTGACTTTCCCTACCGTCCTTCCTGAACTTTTATATAACTGACTTTCCCTACCATAATTCCTGAACTTTTATACAGCTGACTTTCCCTACCATCCTTCCTGAACCTTTATTTAACTGACTTTCCCTACCATAATTCCTGAACTTTTATATAGCTAACTTTCCCTACCGTCCTTCCTGAACTTTTATACAGCTGACTTTCCCTACCATCCTTCCTGACCTGAACTTTTATATAGCTGACTTTCCCTATCATCCTTCTCGAACTTTTATATAGCTGACTTTCCCTATCATCCTTCTTGAAATTTTATATAGCTGACTTTCCCTATCATCCTTCTTGAACTTTTATATAGCTAACTTTCCCTATCATCCTTCCTGATCTGAACTTTTGTATAGCTGACTTTCCCTATCATCCTTCCTGACCTGAACTTTTATATAGCTGACTTTCTCTACCATCCTTCCTGAACTTTTATATAGCTAACTTTCCCTACCATCCTTCCTGAACTTTTATATAGCTGACTTTCCCTACCATCCTTCCTGAACTTTTATATAGCAGACTTTCCCTACCATCCTTTCTGACCTGAACTTTTATATAGCTAACTTTCCCTACCATCCTTCCTGAACTTTTATATAGCAGACTTTCCCTACCATCCTTTCTGACCTGAACTTTTATATAGCTAACTTTCCCTACCATCCTTCCTGAACTTTTATATAGCTAACTTTCCCTACCATCCTTCCTGAACTTTTATATAGCTGACTTACCCTACCATCCTTCCTGAACTTTTATATAGCTGACTTACCCTACCATCCTTCCTGAACTTTTATATAGCAGACTTTCCCTACCATCCTTTCTGACCTGAACTTTTATATAGCTAACTTTCCCTACCATCCTTCCTGAACTTTCTCTAGCTAATCCGCTGACTAAACAAAGCCAGTGTCAGACAATGGGCGCGGCAAACTATTGTTTCCCTGTTGGAAGTACCTACACGTAAGATGATGACGTGTGAGGAAGAGGAACTGTGTGAGATTACGAGGCCGTGTAGTCGCCGTGATGGACTACGGTCCACAGCTGCTAGAAACTACACGCTTAACAAAAAGAAGGCCCTGGAGGCTAAACTCCGAGGGTGCGGCAACCGGCCAGGTGTGAAAAGAAGTCTAACCAGGGACAATGTGTTACCTGCCAGGTGTGACAATAAAGAAGTCTAACCAGGGACAAAGTGTTACCTTTTCCTTTCACAATACTCTTCAATACGAGAGCATAAAGCAAGCCATGGATAAACAATATCACACCCAAAGTGAAAAACGGTCAGACAAAGATGGGGCGAATGCCATCATCATCATCATGTGCCGTGCCGACTGGCGTTGGCTATTATGCTTCTCCAGAGTACACGATCCTTCATGCAGGCCATCAGTTCAGTTGGTGATCTCCTCTCACACCATCCCGTCAGACTGTCCAGTATCATTTCTCTTGGTCTTCCTCTTGATCTTCTTCCTTCTATTTTTCCTGTTGTTATAATATTTTCAATGCCCCCTCTTCTCATTGCATGTCCTATGAAAGTACATTGTCTCTTTCTTATCTTTTTGACAAAGTTTTTTGTCTCTCCAGCTCTTCTCATACATTCTTCATTAGTTATTTTTGCTGTCCAGGGGATTCGCAACATTCTTCTAATAACCACATTTCTGCTGCTTCCAACGATTTTTGTGCAGACTTGCCTATTGTCCATGATTCACTTCCATATAACAAGATAGATTCAATATAGCATTTTAGGACTCGTTAGGGCGAATGTAGAAAATATAATAAAAGCGCAAGCCCTTACCATTCACTTATCTTATCTTATATCTTATATCCTTCCCGTGCCGTTAGACGTCACATAGGGCTCGCAAAGTAGTTCGCCAATTTTTCCTGTCTTCGGCGAGTCTTTCAACCTCAACAAAGGATTTTATGCCTGTTAACTTGGCCTCTCTTAATAATGTCCTCTTCAGAGTTTCACGCGGTCTGCCCTTTTTTCTTCGGCCTGTTGTGTTCCACTTGATAGCTTGTTTTGGGATTCTCTGATCATTTCTTCTCATCAAGTGACCAACATATGTCCATCTCCTTTTCCTGATCACCCGTGAGACTGGTTGTTGTTCAGTCATCTGTCTTATCTCTGCATTGTTCTTGAATTCATTCCACTTGATGCCGAGTATTTTCCTTAGGCATTTGTTTTCAAAAGAGTCTAATTTCTTTTCTATTTCTTTAGTTGTTTTCCAGCTTTCGCATGCATAAATGAGGGTGGATATTACATTTGAATTGAATAGTCTTAACTTGGTTTTTGTGCTTATAACTTTTGAATTCCATATGTTCTCAAGATTCTTGAAGATTGATGCTGCTTTTGCAATTCTGATCCTAACTTCTTTTCTAGTGTCACCATCCTGGTCTATGTAGCTGCCAAGGTATGCAAATTGATTGACTTCTTCAATATCTGTCCCTTCTATGTGTATTTTTACATTTTGATTGATGGGAATTTTCATTATTTTTGTTTTGTCCTTGTTAATTTCAAGTCCTATTTTGCTAGCCAGTGAAGATAGGCTATCTGTTTTTTCTTGCATGGAATTCACATTATTACTGATAAGAGTTATGTCATCAGCAAAATCAAGATCTTCTAGTTGGGTCTCATGTACCCAGTCAATACCTGTGTTACCTGTGCAGCATTTTTTTCATTATGAAGTCTATTGTAATCCCAAAAAGTAAAGGAGACAGTATACATCCTTGTTTCACGCCTGTTTCAATCTGGAACCATTCACTCATCCCTTCTTCTGTCTTGACTGCACAACCATATCCATTGTATAAGTCCTTAATGATGTTGACAATTTTAGATGGTATTCCATATAGACATAAAATTCTCCATAATGAATCTCTGTGTATGCTATCAAATGCCTTTTTAAAATCTATGAAGTTCAGTATTAATGGTTTCTGCTTTTCAATATGTTCTTCAAGTATTATTCTGAGAGTAAAGATCTGGTCGAGACAGCTTCTCCCTTTTCTAAATCCTGCTTGTTCTTCTCTCATTGCAGTATCCACTATATCTTTGAGTCTATTCAAAATGACCTTGCAAAATATTTTTGACACAACTGATATTAAGGTTACTCCTCTCCAGTTGTTACAGTCACTAAGGTTGCCCTTTTTTGGTATTTTAACAATGATTCCCTTCTTCCAATTAGAAGGGACCTTTTCTTCTTTCCAAATCTTGTTAAACATTTTCTGTAGTTGTCTCATATTGTCACTATTGATAGCTTTTAGCATCTCGGCTGTTATTTCATCTTCACCTGCAGCTTTGTTGTTAGCAATTAAATTCACTGCTGTTTCAATTTCATGCAATTTAATTTCATCTAGATTGACATTTAGTTGTGGGGCTGGTAAGTCAGTTTCAAGGTTTAACAATTCTTTTGGGTGTGGTCGATTGAGTATTTCTTGGAAGTGTTCAGCCCATCTTTGCTTTTGGTCTTTATTTGATGTTAATAGTGTTCCAGTTTTGCTAAGGATTGGTCTTTCTTTAGATGTAATAGTACCTGTTAGCCTCTTTTGTATGTTATATAAAGTTTTGCTGTCTCCTGTTTTTGCTGCTTTTTCTACCTCTTTCGCCATATTGTCTATGTATTCTCTTTTATCCCTTCTAGCTGAACTTTTTACTTTCTTGTCTATGTCTTTGTATTTTGCTTTTGCCGAATCTCTTTCATGATCTGCTTTTGCATTCAAAATGTTTAATTTGACTGCTCGTCTTTCATGTATATACTTGTATGTTTTATCTGATATCCATGCTTTTCTATTTGGTTTTTCCAATCCAGCGCTTACTTTTGCTGCTGTGATTATGGCTGTGCTGTAAGAATTCCATAACTCATCTATACCTATCTCCTCAACTTCACTGGGTGTTTTGGAATGATTGGCAAGTTCCTGATTGAAATTAATGTTAGTATTTTCTTCTTGTAGGCTGTGGCTGTTTATCTTTCTGTGTACTGATTTCTTGTGTTGACTTTTCAATTTTAGTTTTATTTTCCCTATGCACAGGTTGTGATCACTGTTGACATCTGCACCCCTATAAGCCCTTACATCTATGAGAGATGTTCTGTATTGCTTTCTAATACAAAAATGGTCTATCTGGTTTCTAGTTCTATCATCTGGAGATATCCATGTTGTTTTATGTATCTCTTTGTGTGGGAATATTGTGCCTCCAATGACCATGCCCTCTGTGAGACATATTTCAGTTAATCTTTCTCCATTCTGATTAACCATGTCAATTCCTTCTTTCTCCATCACTTTTTCAACGTCGGTATTATCCTTCCCTACCTTAGCGTTGAAGTCCCCCATAGCAATTAGGATGTCGTGTTTAGGGACTTTGTTGATGATTTGTTGTAGCTGGTGATAGAAGTCGTCTTTCACATTATCATCTGCATCATTCGTGGGTGCATAACACAGTATTATTGTCATTCTTCCGTGTCGTAGGTTGTATCGTGCTCTTATTATACGACTGTTCACCGGTTCCCATTCTACAAGGCTCTTTGCAGCTACATTTGACATAATAATGCCCACTCCATCTCGGAATTTATTGCCATTTCTGCCTGAATGTATTATTAACTTACCGTTTTCCGCCGATCTTTTACCTGCTTCTGGCCATCGCATTTCGCTGATGCCCAGTATGTCTAGATGGTATCTCTCCATTTCTTTGATGACCTGGGTAGTTTTTGTTGGTGCTGCCATCGTTCTCACATTCCAGAATCATTCACTTATACCACACCAAAAACAAAGTGTTGATACAGGGTACAGAGGAGGCTGTTTATTCCTGGTTGTCTGATGGGTTTAGTTTTTTTCAAGAATCAGTCACCAGGATAGAAATATCAGCTAACGTGCAGCATGCTGAAAACACTCTTCTAACAGTACTTGACTGCTAGGACAACACACTTGACACACCAGAAGCTTGTCTAGAGAACATGCCAGGAGACCAGCTGAACAATCCTGACACCGAACACGCAGGAGGAGTCGTGTCAGAGTCGACATCTACACATACTGAAGACCACACAGACCAGCAAGTAACTCAGCTTGTGGTGAAACCACAAGATCCTCGTCTACCTACTACTATCATGTGCATCACAAACCACAGTTGTCCAGAGTCACTCGATGATCGAAGTTCTCTGGAAACTTCAACTTCTGGCGAAGGGTCATCAGTTCCTTTTAGCCAGGAAGTAATAAATACTGTCAAGGAGTTGGTAAAGACTCTCATCAAAGACGTGGCTGCTGAAATAAAACAGTCTCTCAACAGCGAAAATGACAGTCTCAGGAGAGAAAGCATGAATCTCAGAGAGGAAAATCAAAGCATGAAGTGTCTTATTGATTTGATGCGGTCAGAAACTCTCAGCCAAAATAACATTCCAGAAAAAAGCGTCGAGAAAGTTTCTACAGATGAAAGTGACCCAAATCAGGGGACACAATCACAAGCTGAGCCACCGTCTCCGAGCTCATCAAATAAATCCCGACAGGAACTTGAGCTTACGCCCAGACAGCGCAGCCAAGAATCATCAGAAGAACTGAAAGAAGTCAACACAATGTAGCCCATCGATGTACACATTAGCAACAGGTCTGAAGTTTTGCAGGACAGTTCAGCAACAAGCAGTCAGCAGGTGCCTACATCACTAAAAACAGACATGGTTCACAAGCATTCCTTTCAGCAGCGAAATCACCACCAGCACCATCCCAGTCACCATCCCAGTCACCAGCACCATCCCAGTCACCATCCCAGTCACCATCCCAGTCACCAGCACCATCTCAGTCACCAGCACCATCCCAGTCACCATCCCAGTCACCAGCACCATCCCAGTCACCAGCACCATCCCAGTCACCAGCACCATCCCAGTCACCAGCACCATCCCAGTCACCATCCCAGCCACCAGCACCATCCCAGTCACCAGCACCATCCCAGTCACCAGCACCATCCCAGTCACCAGCACCATCCCAGTCACCATCCCAGTCACCAGCACCATCCCAGCCACCAGCACCATCCCAGTCACCATCCCAGCCACCAGCACCATCCCAGTCACCAGCACCATCCCAGTCACCAGCACAACTTCCACATCAAAGAAAACACTAATCATCTGGTGATTTGAGACTCCCTAATGAAAGGAATATATACTGACCGGTTGTCCATCTCAGCGGAGGACATAGTCTCAGTGATTCCCGTATCAGGGGCTGGTATCATGAAAATAATAGGAACACTGAGATAATAGGAACACTGAGATAATAGGAACACTGAGATAATAGGAACACTGAGATAATAGGAACACTGAGAAGTTTGAACGTCGACAAAGATCATGAGGACGACAGTTCACGTTGGCATCAATGACAGCATGAATGGTTTGACTCTCTACCCTACGATCTTCATGTCCTGATATCGACAATTAAACAAACATTTCCAAGCACGTCAATCTTCATATCCTCAATCATACCTGCGTGCTCTGGCGCTGGGCGTCGCTTGGCATACAACAACAACAGAATTCTCAGCACACTTTGCCAACAAAACAACTTAAGCTTCATCGATAACACCCTGTTCTTCTCTTCAAGTCTGGAGCTCCCAAGAAAAGACTTTATCGTGACCAGATCCACACCAACAAGATTGGTACTAGCATACTAGCTAAAACATCAAGTACCCCGCTCGAACACAGCAGGACAGAGTGTCACCGTCAGCCAACATAAAGCAGGCCAGAGTGCCATCGTCAGGCAACATAAAGCAGGGCAGAGTACCACAGTCAGGCAACATAAAGCAGAGCAGAGTGCCACCGTCAGGCAACATAAAGCAGGGCAGAGTGCCACAGTCAAGGAACATAAAGCAGGGCAGAGTGCCACCGTCAAGCAGCATAAAGCAGAGCAGAGTGCCACCGTTAGGCAACATAAAGCAGGCCAGAGTGCCACCGTCAGGCAACATAAAGCAGGACAGAGTGCCACCGTCAGGCAACATAAAGCAGGGCAGAGTGCCACCGTCAGGCAGCATAAAGCAGGACAGAGTGCCACCGTCAGGCAACATAAAGCAGGACAGAGTGCCACCGCCAGGCAACATAAAGCAGGACAGAGTGCCACCGTCAGGCAACATAAAGCAGGACAGAGTGCCACCGTCAGGCAACATAAGGCAGCGAAGACAAGAAAAAACCCGCAACACACGGGGGGGGGGGAACCACCTCTTCTCTGACTATGCAACCCCCCCCCCATGTCCTCCAAAACCTCACCACCTGCCCCCCCCCCATACCAACTCCAACTCATTTATCCTCTCCATATGACCCATCCTCTCCATATAACCCATCCTCTCCATATGACCCATCCTCTTCATATGACCCATCCTCTTCATATGACCCATCCTCTTCATATGACCCATCCTCTCCATATGACCCATCCTCTTCATATGACCCATCCTCTCCATATGACCCATCCTCTTCATACGACCCATCCTCTCCATATGACTCCATGTTCCCACCCCTTCCCACTCGGCAGCCCCAACCATCCAGGCAAACTACTGCTAACACAACCCAGAATCTACCACACCCACCAACCATCCAGGCAAACCACTGCTAACACAACCCAGAATCTACCACACCCACCACAGTGGAATCAAGATTTACATTATCTCATGCAGTTCAGCCCCGCAGCTTTAAGCCAAGCCTTCATGATGTCTGTCATCCACAAGCAACACATGTCACCCATGTTCAGACAATAGGAACTGTGACATTTCATGAAATATCTTGTTACTCAATTATCTATCATTGTAACTTTATTACTACTAGTTGTAGAAAATGCCCCATATAGTTTATGAGTGGCTACGAATGGAAGGTCTCAGAACTGATCATTTAAACATTTACCACCTGTTAGGGAAACTTTCTGAGACAACTAATATAGTTAATCATAATTTCCATGTCTTTGGCTTTTCAGAAAGTCATCTAAACAAAAATATAACTGACGAAGACATTAGGATAGACGGTTATAGTTTACTTCAACGTGACCCTAGGAGGAAGCATGAGACAGGATTAGTTGTACATGCTACCACAGCCACACACTCTTGTCGTAGAACAGACCTTGAGACAGGATTAGTTGTACATGCTACCACAGCCACACACTCTTGTCGTAGAACAGACCTTGAGACAGGATTAGTTGTACATGCTACCACAGCCACACACTCTTGTCGTAGAACAGACCTTGAGACAGGATTAGTTGTACATGCTACCAAAACCATACACTCTTGTCGTAGAAGAGACCTTGAGACAGGATTAGTTGTACATGCTACCACAGCCACACACTCTTGTCGTAGAAGAGACCTTGAGACAGGATTAGTTGTACATGCTACCACAGCCACACACTCTTGTCGTAGAACAGACCTTGAGACAGGATTAGTTGTACATGCTACCACAGCCACACACTCTTGTCGTAGAACAGACCTTGAGACAGGATTAGTTGTACATGCTACCAAAGCCATACACTCTTGTCGTAGAACAGACCTTGAGACAGGATTAGTTGTACATGCTACCACAGCCACACACTCTTGTCGTAGAACAGACCTTGAGACAGGATTAGTTGTACATGCTACCACAGCCACACACTCTTGTTGTAGAACAGACCTTGAGACAGGATTAGTTGTACATGCTACCACAGCCACACACTCTTGTTGTAGAACAGACCTTGAGACAGGATTAGTTTTAAATGCTACCACAGCCACACACTCTTGTCGTAGAACAGACCTTGAGACAGGATTAGTTGTACATGCTACCACAGCCACACACTCTTGTCGTAGAACAGACCTTGAGACAGGATTAGTTGTACATGCTACCACAGCCACACACTCTTGTCGTAGAACAGACCTTGAGACAGGATTAGTTGTACATGCTACCACAGCCACACTCTTGTCGTAGAACAGACCTTGAGACAGGATTAGTTGTACATGCTACCACAGCCACACACTCTTGTCGTAGAACAGACCTTGAGACAGGATTAGTTGTACATGCTACCACAGCCAAACACTCCTGTCGTAGAACAGACCTTGAGACACCAGATATTGAATGTATATGGTTAGAAATCAGACTTCCAAAGCAGAGCCCAATCTTAATCGGGTTTCTGTATCGTAATCCAAATGCAACAGTATCGTGGTATGATCACTTTACAAGTATGATGGATTATGTTTTGTCTTTTAATTTAAAGGATATAATTGTTCTTGGAGATTTCAATATTAATTACAGACAAACAGATGCTACATGGAATGATATTGTTTTATCATACAATTTATCCCAAATTATCGCTAAACCTACCAGAGTAACTGAAACATCATCCACACTAATAGATCACATATATGTAGCTCATCCAGAAAACATTATAGAATGTAAAGTACCTCACACATCACTGAGTGATCACTATCCTGTCTGTTGCACAAGACACGACATGGCTTGAAAATTCCCAAAAATAAACATACCAGTATTAAATTTAGAAGTTTTAGCAAATTCAGTTTAGAAGTATTTCTGAAAGAGTTACAAGCAGTACCTCTAGATCATGTGTACCAACTAACTGACCCTTATAAGGCCCTGGAATACTGGATAAAAACCTTCAGGGATATATTTGACAAGCATGTTCCTAGTAAAGAGGTGAGAGTTAAACATCAAGTGAAGTCCCCCTGGATAACACCTGAGATATTGCAAGTCATGAGGGAAAGGGACAAAATTAAAGGGGTTCACTAGCTATTGATTACCTAGAAATAGAGCTCAGTATTTAATTAGGCTAGAAAATAAAAATTATTTTAGAAACCTAGTTCAGAAAGAATCAGACAGTAAGCCTGTCTGGAAAGCAATTAACATTCTAGCAAGCAAGAGAACTGACTTGCAGAGTTATAATCATGTGCCCGCATGTGAAGAGTTCATCATTCACTTCAGAGAAGAAGTCAATATCTTAAAATCTTCACTACTAACCCCTACTTTTGAATTAAGCGAATTAAATAAATTTATAGGTAGCAAATGTGCAAATCTAAAGCAATCCAGTATTCCTTTCATGTCAGTTAGTGAAGTTTACAATTATCTTTCATCTTTAAAGAACAACAACACAGCAGGACTTGATGAATTCAGCAACAAGATATTACGCTACTCTGCCCCAGTAATTACAGATACACTAACTTACATTTACAATCAGTGCATTGCACGTTGTCATTTTTCTCAGGCTTTTAAAATTGTAAATATATATACCCTTTTTAAATCTGGTTCGGAGAAAAATCCCTCAAGCTATAGACCAATTTCTATTCTATCGACTTTGTCAAATCCCCTAGAAAAACACATACAAAAAACAACCTTACAACACATGCAAGAAAATGATTTGATTGTTGACTGTCAGTCAGGTTTTAGGCCAAAACATTCCTGCTACACAGCTCTCACAAAGGTGACAGAATATTGGTTATCTAATATAAACGATGATAAATTATGTGGTGCTGTCTTTGTTGACTTTAAGAAAGCATTTGACATGATCATGAAAGCCTAGTTGCCCTTACTTGACAAAAATTTATTACATATTTTCTTTCCAACAGACAACATGTAGTTTCCCTCAAAAACTCTAAGTCAAGTTCATCTGTGGCTGATAATGGTGTTCCACAGGGATCTATTCTTGGTCCTCCCCTGTTTACCATCTACATCAATGATCTTCCACTTCATCTCAAAAAATCATCTTGTGACCTCTTTGCTGATGACTGCACAGTTTACACTAGTGACAGTGACTGTATTAATCTTGAGTCAACCCTTCAAATTGAAGTAAACTGTCTAATTAACTGGAGCAAAATACAACAGAATGCTCATAAACACCAGCAAAACAAAATCCATGGTCATTACAATGAGACAGAAATTAACAAATTCACCAACAACAACACTACAGCTCCATGCTGGAACTTCACAAATAGAGAATGTTGGTGAACATAAAACTCTGCTTCTCATGATTGACCACAACCTCAGCTGTAATCATCATGTAGACAATCTAAGCAAACTCATTGCACACAAAGTTTACCATTTTACTAAAATTAAACATTTTCTTGACATAGAAACCAGAAAAATATACTACATATCACAGATACAAACACAGTTGGACTACTGCTGAGCTGTCTGGGATGTTGTTCCATGTCAAACAGGAAAAGACTTTACTCACTTCAAAAATGAGCAGTAAAGCTTATAGATGACAAACATGCAGCACATATTACAAATAAGGACAAACATCTTGATATTCTACCCCCCAAGAAGAGATTTATTTTCAACAAGGCCAAGTTAATTCATAAAATTCTATCGCACAATGCTCCACTCTAATTGTGGTCGTTGTTCAAATCCAACTCAAAACACAGTCAACGCTTAAGCAATTGTACTGTCCCAAAACCAAGGCTTGATATGTTTAAAAAAAGCTTTTCTTACTCAGCTGCCCACCTTTGGAGTGCCTGCCAATTCACGTAAAACTTATAACTTTAAACTTTATCAACATCTGTTTGATATAGAATATATGCCTCCCTAATCATCATCATCATCATCATCATCATCAGGTGCCGTGCCGGCTGGCATTAGCTGTTATGCTTCTCCAGAGTACACGATCCTTCATGCAGGCCATCACCTCAGTTGGTGATCTCCTCTCATACCATCACGTCAGACTGTCCAATGTCATTTCTCTTGGTCTTCCTCTTGATCTTCTTCCTTCTATTTTTCCTGTTGTTATAATATTTTCAATGCCCCCTCTTCTCATTGCATGTCCTATGAAAGTACACTGTCTCTCTCTTATCTTTTTGACAAGGTTTTTTTGTCTCTCCAGCTCTTCTCATACATTCTTCATTAGTTATTTTTGCTGTCCAGGGGATTCACAACATTCTTCTAATAAACCAAATTTCTGCTGTTTCCAATGATTTTTTGTGCAGACTTGCCTATTGTCCATGATTCACTTCCATATAACAAATAGGTTCAATATAGCATTTTAGGACTCGTTTTCTAACATTCATTGATAAGGATGTGTTGGCTAATATGTTTCTCATTCTCTGAAATGCAGTCTTTGCTTGGCCTATTCTGTTCCTAATGTCTGTTCTGCATTTCCCATCTGAAGTTATTACTGCTTCAAGGTATTTGAATTTCTGCACCTGCTTTAGAATAGTTCCGTTTAATTTTATATTGCATGCTGGTGGATTCTGTTTCTTGGATATAACCATAGTCTCTGTCTTTTTGACTTTCAAAGTAATTCCTTTCTGTTCACTTTCTTTGTTGACTTTATCCAAGAGATTTTGCAGGTCTTGTTGGTTCTCAGCTGTCAGTATTGTCGTCAGCATACCGAAGGTTGTTAATAATGTATCCTCCAATTTTTCTGCCTGGTTCTGTGATGATCGTTCTTAGAATATTCTCGCTGTACAGAGAAAAAAGGTCTGGAGATAGTACACATCCTTGTCGCACCCCTTGTTTTATACGTTGATACTTTCCAGTTCTATTTTCAACTCGAACTGCTGCTTCTTGCTGCCAGTATAGACGTTTTACAATCATCAGATCTTTGCTGTCTCTACTGATATCTTCAAGCATTTTAATAATTTCATTATGTTTCACCTTGTCGAATGCCTTGGTGTAATCAATGAAGCATAAGTAGAGATCTTTCTGTACTTCTAAAGCTCTTTCTGTTAGTGTTCGTGAAGCATAAATGACGTTGTATGTTCCCTTTCCTTCAACAAATCCAAACTGTTCATCTGCTATTTCCATTTTTATCTTTTCCCGTCTTCTTCTCATACTTATTCTCATAAGTATCTTCGTTATGTGACATGAGAGGCTGATAATCCGGTGGTCATCACATTCCTTTGCACCTGGTTTCTTTGGTAGTGCTATAAACGTGGATTTAATCAGGTCATTTTGGTATATAACCACTGTTGTAAATGTCATTCAGTAACTTGGTTATTATTTTTATTCCTGTCTCCTGTAGTGCCTCTATTTCTTCTATTGTTATATTATCAGGCCCAGTCGTTTTTCCTTTCTTCATGTGTTTGATGGCATCTATGATTTCATCTTCAAGTATTGGTGGTCCCTCACAGTTTTCAGTATCTGGTGTTAATTCTGGTCTTTATCCTCCATATAGCTCACCAATGTACTCTGTCCACCTGTCCACAATGTCTTCTTTTCCCATTAATATTTTACCTTCTTTTGATTTCAGGCATCCTGTGGTATATTTTGTCTTCCTGCCCGTGAGTTCATTAATTCGTTTGTGCATGTTTTTGCTGCCTTTATTATGAGAGTCCTATATTTGTCTGCACTATTCATTTAACCACACTTCTTTTGCTTCTCTGCATTTGCGTCTTATTTATTTATTTATCCGACTATATTTTTCTTGGTTATTTTTACTCCTCCTCTTGTCCATCAGTCCTAAGATGTCGTCTGTCATCCATTTATTTTCTTTTTTTTCGGTGGTATAATCTCCTTAACAGTTTGGTGGATAGAATCTCTTAACATTGCCCATTGTTCATCTATACTATTTATCTTTTGCTATTGCATTGTATCTATTTGTTATAATAACTTTGTATTGTTCTCGCAGTTCTTGGTCATTTTTAAAGAGTTCTGTATTCAGTTTGATGTTTATCACTTTTCTGCATGCTTTCGTTAGCTTTATTCTAATTTTTCCACAGTGTGGGTTGTGGTCATTATTGCAGTCGGCTACTGGCATGCTTTTTGTTGTCAGTAATGCATTCTGGAATCGTTTGTTGATTAATGTGAAGTCTGGTTCTAAGGACTGTTATTGCCGGAGGTTGGGTGGAGATCGAATTCTCCACCCCAACGGCGTGCGTCTGAAACAGCCTCTGGCAGTCAAGTCCAGCTCCTGGCCTTCCCGTGGCAGAACTGTTTAAACTGACAGGAGAAGGGGCGAGGGCGATTATCTGGTGCCTGAAAACCAGATACTTAGGGTAGATGAGAGGCACGTTTGGTAGCTCATCTGCCGCTGTTGGCGAAATTCTTCAGCTGCCGTGAGTGGAGCGGTGCTCCTCCCGGCTTATGAAGAAAGGTGCAAATGGGGTTGCCGCGCAGCATCACTGCGGAAAAGGTGGTAGAAAGGATAAAGCGAAGCAAACAGTCAAATCACGGCACCTCTGGTCTTGAGGTCGGCCACGTCCTGAGTGCGGTCATATCGGGTGAAAAGCATGAACCGGCTTGTCCCAGAGGTTAAGACACTGCTGGCGAGACTCTTCAAATGCCGCGCGTGGAGTGAAGCTCCTCCCGGTCAAGGAAGTAAATACGGAAAAGAAATAAAGGTTGCTGTGCGGTGCCGATGGGAAAAGGTGGTGGAAAGGATAAAGTGAAATTTAATCGGTATGTCCAGTAGTATCGTTTGCCTCCCAAACTGCACTCCTGTAGGCCTCTCCGTTGTAAGCAAGATGGCCTGCTGCTGATGCATCCATTTGCAGATCGTCAACGATGTCTTGCAGCCATCTTCGTTTTGGTCTTCTTCTCTTTCTTTTTCCCATTATGTATCCTTTCAATATGGTCTTCTCTAAATTATCAAGACGTTTAATGTGTCCAAAATATTTAAGTTTTCTCTCTTTAATCCTCTTTACGAGTCAGCCTTCTTCAATATTAAGCTCTTGTAGTATGGATATATTTGTTCTTTTTTATGTCCACGATATTTGGAGAACTCTTCTGTATTTCCCTCTTTACATTTTCTAATTTTCCAGCCTGGAATAAATTTATAACATTCCATGTTGCTATTTTGAACTTGTTAGTTTTGCCACCAGTAGCTTGATGATGATCTGGCCTCACCTGTGGCTCGTGAGCTGCCCTACCGGACGAGGCTGTTCCAGAGGAACATCCATTAACGTCGTTCATGACAAATCTATTACTCTGAATAAGCATAATTGTTCTTGGGAGCTACAACAGTGGTTTCCCGTTGCCTTCTGTCGGTTTGTGTACGGACTCTCCGCTAGCCTTTAGACTCCCTGTCCTACCCGCAAGGCAGCGGGAGCGAGAGGTTTTAAGGCGCCTCTTACCCGCCTGGTATTCCCTTCACTGAGCACCTGAGGCACTTTATAGGAGTAGTAGAGCCACCTACTACCCCACCTCGCTCTCTGAGTCTACCTCCAGTTGGTCCGCGCCTGCTTATTTGGGCAAATCTTTATTCACAGGGATCTTCCATATCTGGAGGACTTTCATCATCTGCCACCTGTGACGCACTGGGTTGAGGATGGTCGCTCCAGCTTTACTCAAATGCACTCAATGCAGAAAGTAATTACACACGTATATAAATGACAATAGAAAGTAACTACTTACAAATATAAATGACTACAGAAAGTAACTACATACACATAGAAATTACTACAGAAGCTAACTATAGAATATATAAATGAGTACAGAAAGTAACTACATACATATATAAATGATTATCTACCAAACATAATTTTGGTACTATTCATAATAAACAATTTGGTGTCTGCACGAGCAGTCTAGAATAACTTTTGTGAATCATGCAGGCATGTAATCGAGATGTTGTATTTGTAGGAAGGAGTATAGTTTATATATTTTATACAAGATGAGAGGGTATTCCAAAGATGAGCAGCAGAATAAGAAAAGCTTTTTTTGTAAAGATCAAGTCTAGGTTTTGGAAGACATATTTTGTTTAAGCGCTGGTTACAATTTGGGCTAAATCTAAACATGTTACACTGATAGGGCGGAGCATGCTGTGAAAGAATTTGATGCGTCACATTGGCTTTGTTAAAGAGGAACCTGTTCTTAAGAGGCAGTATTCTAATACGTTTGTGATGGAGTTGTTTTTGCTTGATCTTTGTCATTAATAAGCTTTACTGCTCGCTTTTGAAATGAGTATAGCCTTTTTGTATTTGATACTGAGCAACCATCTCAGATTGTTGAGCAATTGTCTTTGTATATGTGATATGTAGTATGTCTTCCTTGTGTCTTGATCAATGAAGTGCTTAATTTTGGCTAATTGGTATACTTCTTGTACTGTGAGTTTTGTTAGGCCTTGCACATGAGAGTTCCAGGTCAGATGTTGGTCAATAATAAGACCTAGTGTTTTGTGCTCGCTAACGTTTTATATCTGTGATGTTTAAGTAAAGAGCCGAAGTGTTGCTTTTTTGCGTTTTGTAGTTTCTGCCTTGTTATGAGCATTGATTTTGCTTTTTCAGTATTTATAATCATACCATTGTTGTTGCGCCATTTAATTAGATTGTTTAACTCCACCTGAAGAGTTGATTCTAAGTTAATGCAATCGCAGTCGCTTGTGTAGAGTGTGCAATCATTGGCAAAAAGGTCACACGAAGAGTGTTTAAGATGAAGTGGAAGATCATTGATGTAGATAGCAAAGAACAACAGGCCTAGAATAGAACCTTGTGGAACACCAGTGTCAACTATAGCAGCATTTGATAGAGAATTGTTGAAGAATACTACCTGTTGTTTATCTGAAAGAAATGATACAATTAATTTTATTAGGTCAGGGTGCAGTCTATAAGTCTATATTTTTTGTTACAAGAATATCATGGCAAATCATATTAAATGCGTTTTTAAAATCGACAAAGATGGCATAGCATAGTCTGTCGTCATTTATGTTTACTAACCAGTTTTCTGTCATTTTGGTGAGAGCTATTTGGCAGGAATGATTGGGTCTAAAACCTGACTGACTGTCTATGAGTAAATTGTTCTCTTGCATGTGTCGTAGAGTTGTTTTGTGTATGTGTTTTTTTTTCGAGTGGTTTTGATAATGATGATAATATGGATATTGGTCTGTAGTTGGCAAGATTGTTGGATGAGACAGATTTAAAGAGAGGATACACTTTAACGGTTTTAAAAGCCTCGGGGAAATAACATTTTGCAGTTCACTGGTTGTAAATGTATGTTCTTACATTTTTTATATTTTTCCCATGCCGTTAAACGTCACATATTGCTCGCAAGGTAGTTCGCCAATTTATCCTGTTTTCGGTGAGATTTCAATCTCATGAAGGGATTTTATGCCTATTAATTTGGTCTCTCTTAACAATGTCCTCTTTAGAGTTTCACATGGTCTGTCTCTTTTTCTTTGGTCTGTTGTGTTCCACCTGATAGCTTGTTTTGGGATTCTCTGATCGTTTCTTCTCATCACGTGACCAGCATATGTATGTTAGTGTATGTGAAATGACAGGTGCAGTATAACGTAAGATCTTATTCCTAATATTATCAAGTGCAGCTGTATTGTTGTTTTTAAGGATAAAAAATAACTGTAAACTTCACTAACTGTTAAGAATGGAATGTGTAACTGTTTAAATTCAGTACATCTGCTGTCCAGGAATATTTGTAATTCATGTAAGTCGCATACAGGAGCTGGTATTGCCGATTTAAGAACATTGATTTCTTCTCTGAAATGTGCTGATTTGTGTACTAGTGTATGCATGATTACTGGCTTGAAAGTAAAATTCTTTCCTTTTATTTGATAGGGTATTTATGGCTTTCCAAATTGATTTACTGTCTGATTTATTCTCTACTAGATTCATAAAGTAATTTTTTTTCTCTTGTCTTATTAAGTATTGCACTTTGTTTCTGAGTGAACGGTAGGTCATAAAGTCCTTGATTTAGTGCGCGGTCACGTTCTTTCATTCATTCATTCATTCATTTGCATGTCCCTTTGCGGAACTTTGCCTCCCTAACAGCACTCCTGTAGGCCTCTCGGTTGTGAGCAAGATGACCTGCTGCTGATGCATCCATTTGCAGATCATCAACGATGTCTTGCAGCCATCTTCGCCTTGGTCTTCCTCTCTTTCTTTTCCCCATTATGTACCCTTCCAAGACGGTTTTCTCTAAATTATCATGACGTTTAATGTGTCGAAAATATTTAAGTTTTCTATAATCTTCTTGACTATCCAGCCTTCTTCAGTATTAAGCTCTTGTAGTATGGATATATTTGTTCTTCTTTGTGTCCATGATATCTGAAGGACTCATCTGTAGCATTTACATTCAAAGGCATTTATGTGTTTCTCAGCTGTTTTGTTAAGTGTCCAGGTCTCACAGGCATATGTTGCGATGGGAAAGATGGTTGCCTATATGCTCTCATGGATTGCAGTATTTCAGGTGTTATCCAAGGTAACTCTCACTCTTTCATTGGGTACATGTTTGTCTAATATATCTCTGAAGATCTTTAGCCAATATTCTATTGCCTCATCAGGGTCAGTTAGTTGGTACATGTAACTGAAGATGCTTGCAGATCATTAAGGATTAATTATGGTTAAATTTTTTGAAACTTCTAAATTTCATACTGGTGTGATTACGTTTTGGAAGTTTATACCCCTTTTCTCGTCCGTGTACAGCAGACTGGGTAATGATCACTTAACGAAGTATGAGGGATGTTACATTCAATGATGTTCTCTGAGTAGGCTACATATATATGATCTAATAATGTGGATGATGCTTCTGTTACTGTAGTAGATTTGGTGAAATTTTGGAAAAGATTGTATGCAGGAAATTCAGCGGACAACACAACAACAACACAGCTCCTTCAGGTCATGGAAGGAAGTACCCCCCGCCCCGCCCCCCCCCCCAAATAAAACAAGTGTTTCGGCCTTATTAAACTCCTGACACTCTACGGAAGGGGGAGGGATGAGCCCCTCTGGGTCATGACTGCCAGAGTTTTCGTCCCAGAATTGAGTTGGCACTGCACTTTGAAGTGCATCTTTAGCGATTTAGCTACGGAGGACTGGTATTGGTTGTAGCAAACAACATTTAAGTTCTCAGTACTTGTTTCGCATACTCCACAGTCAGCATTAAGCCTTTTCTGCTGTTTCTGAAAGGAGTTTCAATGCCCTTGCTCTTGCTTGTCCCTTTATGCCCAGTTGCTTACATAGGTCGTATGTTGATGTTGCTACGAATCTTCTCGTAGTACTGGATCTGTAGATTCTTGTAGCATCATTGTAAGCCTTGTCTTTCCAGCCTTGTATTCTTCGACCACATATATCTTCTTCTTCTTCGTTCGCTTCTACCACCAAGACCGCCCTGTGATCCTATTGAATTTACTCCTGTGGTCCTCGTTAAGTCCCGTGAAAAGGACCACACTAGATCCCCGAGAGGACCACAAGAGGTTCAGAGTATCTCAGGGCTTGAGCCTGTATTCTTGGTGGGTCTGAGAAGCTGGATTGCGTGACACCGTGGTTTTCGTTGCACCAGTTTAGTCTAGACTTGGACCACATATATGAATGGTAGCTGCAGTTTGCTGTTCTTGCAGTACAGTGATACATCAGTTAATCCTGGTGGTACGCCCAGCCATTGGATTTATTTATCTTTCTTTCGACTGGCTGTACTGTGCTGGTATTTACTTCGTAGATGAGTAGTGTCTACATCACTTTTGGAATCAGCATGAACTGGAGGCACCATATTTTGAACTTCCCCAGTAGCTTGGTTTCGTCTATGATGTTCATCCATTCTGTGACATTTCTGTGACCTGCTTCACCGCGTTTGAGTTTCATGGATGCATCATATACTCTGCCAAGGCTCTTCACTGGCTCTTCCCCTACAATTGGGATTATCTGATTTGCCACTGTGTATGATCTTTTTATCACTTTCCCCTTTTGAGTGACAGGCTTCTTGACTTCTTTGGCTTGAAGCTAATGCAGCACCATATGATAAGGCTGTCTAAACGCTCTAACATCTTTCGTGCCTGTGCTTCACTGGTTGTTATTACTGTTGTGTTATCCATGAACACTTTTAGTGGTGGCATCTGACATCCATTTCTGAACCTTGGGCCTTCTGCTGCTCCTTCTGCTGCTCTCAGGATTACGTGCATGGCTAGTATGAACAGTATGGGAGATTTTGTACAGCCCACTGCAATTCCTACCTAGAGCTCAATCCATCTTGTAATATATCCTGATGTTCCAAATCTCACGAGGAACCCTGTGAAGTTCATTTTCAGCATCTTCATGATTTCTTTTGGCACATGATACACGTCTAGTGCTAGCCATATCATTTGGTGTGCTACTGAGCCATACACATTGGCAAGGTCAAGCCATATTACCTGTATATCTTGCTTGCTTTCTAGATCTTGCCTGTTGAATAGCTTCCCAAATCATCGACACATGCTCGAGACATCCTGGGGAACCTGGAATTCCTCACTTCTGCACGGATGTATCAACGTAACCATTGTCTAGGAGGTATGTTGTTAGTCTTTTTGCCATCACAGAGAAGAATATCTTTCCTTCTACATTCAGAAGTGAGATCGGTCTGAACTGGTTGATTTCAATAGAATTCTGCGCCTTTGGGATGCACACTCCGTTAGACTTTCCATTCTTTACTTATGAGTCCCTTGGTTCATTCTGTTCATAGGAGTTTATGGAGCTTCTTTAGAACTTCGGGGCATCTTTTGTATAGTATGTAAGGGATGCAATGCGGGCCTGGTGCTGATTTTCCTTTAGCTTTTCCTACGATGCTCTCTACCTCTTGTAAGGTTGGTGGGCTGCATTTGAACTTGCTGCCTGGTCCACAGGGTCACACTAAACCTTTCATCTGCTTGAGAGATGTATGCTGATTTTTATCAGAGTATGTCTTGCTCAGATGTTCCTCGAGCACCTCCTTACCTGCTTTCAGCGTACCTGATTTTGGTTGTTCCAATAACTGCTTTGGCGTATCTGGTTGTCCTCTTCCTTTTACATAGTCTTTCAGCTCTGCAAAGGGCATTGTGCTGGGATTTTAGATGCTGCCAAACCTGTCTTAGTCATTCCTTTTCTGATTCGTGTGCCTTTTTGAACATTTTCCGGGCATGGTTCTTCTGCTGTTTTACTGCTTCTATTTTCCTCTGTCTTCTGGACTTTCTTGGTGTTGCTTTTTCCCTTTGTGTCTGTTTGGTTCCAAACTCTTTGTGGCAGTGAAGATATATGATGTTACCAAATGCTTCCAGCTTATGCTCCAGGTTTTTCCCTCTCAGTTGTTTGTCCAGTTCTTTGCATAATCCTGCGTCTAGGTTTTCCCATATGCTTTTGGCACTTGCTGGTGGAAAGTTAACCTTGTCTCTGGTCTCGTCGGAGAGCTGCATTGCCTCCCTGCTGCCTGACTCAACCTGAATATTCCCTGTACTGTGGATTATATCCTGACAGAGATCTTCTAATGTCTTATCTGAGACTGGCGTCACAGTGAACTGTTGAGTATTGGGCAGCAAGGAACCACCACATCCCTTCTTCGTTCTGTGTATCTTCATGCCACGTTGAGTTCCCTTCTTCCTTCTGTGTATCTTCATGCCACGTTGAGTTCCCTTCTTTGTTCTGTGTATCTTCATGCCACGTTGAGTTCCCTTCTTTGTTCTGTGTATCTTCATGCCACGTTGAGTTCCCTTCTTTGTTCTGTGTATCTTCATGCCACGTTGAGTTCCCTTCTTTGTTCTGTGTATCTTCATGCCACGTTGAGTTCCCTTCTTTGTTCTGTGTATCTTCATGACACGTTGAGTTCCCTTCTTTGTTCTGTGTATCTTCATGCCACGTTGAGTGTTACATTTCCTGCCACAGATGCATCCGCTTTTCTGAACTGGAATTAATTTGGGTGGGCGTGGTCGATTCCGTATAGTCACATGTGGATCCATTATTCCCTCCCCCCCTTTCGGTGAATCCTGGGGGCATTTCTTCTTTTTGAACTTTGTAGCAATAGTATGACAGCTGACAGGGTTGATAGTATGAAGGCTGACAGAGTTGATAGTATGAAGGCTGACAGGGTTGATAGTATGACGGCTGACAGGGTTGATAGTATGACGGCTGACAGAGTTGATAGTATGAAGGCTGATAGGGTTGATAGTATGACGGCTGACAGGGTTGATAGTATGACGGCTGACAGGGTTGATAGTATGAAGGCTGATAGGGTTGATAGTATGACGGTTGACAGGGTTGATAGTATGACGGCTGACAGGGTTGATAGTATGAAGGCTGATAGGGATGATAGTATGACGGTTGACAGGGTTGATAGTACGAAACTGACAGGGTTGATAGTATGACGACTGACAGGGTTGATAGTATGACGGCTGACAGGGTTGATAGTATGAAGGCTGATAGGGTTGATAGTATGACGACTGACAGGATTGATAGTATGACGGCTGACAGGGTTGATAGTATGAAGCCTGACAGGGTTGATAGTATGACGGCTGACAGGGTTGATAGTATGAAGACTGACAGGGTTGATAGTATGAAGTCTGACAGGGTTGATAGTATGACGGCTGACAGGGTTGATAGTATGACGGCTGACAGGGTTGATAGTATGACGGCTGACAGGGTTGATAGTATGACGGCTGACAGGGTTGATAGTATGACGACTGACAGGGTTGATAGTATGACGACTGACAGGGTTGATAGTATGACGGCTGACAGGGTTGATAGTATGAAGACTGACAGGGTTGATAGTATGAAGACTGACAGGGTTCATAGTATGACGGCTGACAGGGTTGATAGTATGACGGCTGACAGGGTTGATAGTATGACGGCTGACAGGGTTGATAGTATGACGACTGACAGGGTTGATAGTATGAAGACTGACAGGGTTGATAGTATGAAGACTGACAGGGTTGATAGTATGACGGCTTACAGGGTTGCTGGCCTTGACAGCCCAGTTCAGGGATGCTTTCGCAGTGAGGATTCTGGTCTTTCCCTCCACTGTCAATGGCATCACCATGCTGTGTATGCAGGAACTCTCTACTGTAGAGAGCGGAACAACACCACAACTCCTTCAGATCATCAGAGGAAGCGCACCCTCCCCCCCCCCCCAAAAAAAATCAGACAACTGTTTCGGCCTTATTAAACTCCTGACACTCTAAAGCGAGGGGGGGGGGGGTGTGGGCCCCTCTGAATCATGACTGCCAGAGGTCTTGTGAGTTGTTGCTTTTTTCGTCCCGGGATTGAGTTGGCACTGCACTTTGAAGTGCGTCTTTAGCGATTTAGCCACGGAGGACTGGTATTGGTTGTGGCAAACGACACTTAAGTTCTCAATGCTTGTTTCGCATACTCCACAGCCAGTATGAGGCCTTTTCTGCTGTTTCTGAAAGGAGTTTCAATGCCCTTGCTCTTGCTTGTCCCTTTATGCCCAGTTTCTTACATAGGTCGTATGCTGATGTTGCCACGAATCCTCTCGCTCCCACTTCTACAGCTATCACTTTTGCCCTGACTCCTGCCCCCTGCCTCAGTTGCTTGACCAGATCATTGTACTTCTCACATTTGAATAGATGCTGCTCCTCTGTTCTTGTTCGTACGGAAAAGCTCGATCATTGTTAGTTCCCGTTTTTCTATGGAGTACACTACAATCTTCAGTCTTATTCCTGTATTCTTGGTGGCAGTCGGGTATTCTCTTCTTCCAGGTAAGTCCGCTATCACATCTCAATAATTTCCACCATCTAGCAGTGATGGTAAGAGAGTGTCCCTGATTTCAATATTCGATGTCGTACCATAACATAATATTGCTCAAAGTTGGATTTGATTGTGTTAGGTCTATGTTGAAATCTCCAAGAATGATAATATTTTTGAACTTAAGGGTTGAGACCTCATCCATCAAAGTCGTGAGGTGATCATACCACAGTGATGATGCGACTGGATTACGGTACAAAAGTCCAAATAACTAATGGACTCTGGTTTGGCAACTTAACTTCCATCCAAATATAATCTACCTCTGATGATTCTAGGTCTTCTCTACGACTAAACTGGATAGCTATGGAGACATATATTACTAGACCTGTTTCTAGTTTTCTGGTTGGGTCACGCCGAATCAGGATAATTCTAATATCTTCATCAGTTATCTTCCTATTTAAACGGCTTTCAGAGAGGCAAAAATGAGGAAATTTTGATTTAATATGGTTGTGTGTGTGTGTGTGTGTGTGAGAGAGAGAGAGAGAGTGTGTGTGACCTGTGTGAGAAGACTGAAGAGAGAGAGAGAGAGAGAGAGAGAGAGAGAGTCTGTGACATTTGTGAGAAAGTTGAAAAAGAGAAGAGAGAGAGAATGTGACCTGCGTGAGAAGTTTGAAGCAAGGGGGAGAGAGAGAGAGAGAATGTGGCATGTGTGAGAAGGTTGAAGTGAGGAAGAGGGAGAGAGAGAGAGAGAGAGAGAGAGAGAGAGAGAGAGAATGTGGCATGTGTGAGAAGGTTGAAGTGAGGAATAGTGTGTGTGTATGTGACCTGTGTGAGAAGGTTGAAGTAGAGAATAGAGAGTGTGTGTGACCTGTGTGATAAAGTTTAAGTAGAGAATAGAGAGTGTGTGTGACCTGTGTGATAAAGTTTAAGTAGAGAATAGAGAGTGCGTGTGACCTGTGTGAAAAGGTTGAAGTAGAGAATAGAGAGTGTATGTGACCTGTGTGATAAAGTTGAAGTAGAGAATAGAGAGTGTGTGTGACATATGTGAGAAGGTTGAAGAGAGAGGTGTGTGTGTGTGTGACCTATGTGAGAAGGTTGAAGAGAGAGGTGTGTGTGTGACCTACATGAGAAGGTATAAGAGAGAGAGTGTGCGTGTGTGTGTGACCTATGTGAGAAGGTTGAAGAGAGAGAGGTGTGTGTGTGTGTGTGACCTATATGAGGAGGTATAAGAGAGAGAGTGTGTGTGTGTGACCTATGTGAAAGGTTGAAGAGAGAGAGGTGTGTGTGTGACCTATATGAGAAGGTTGAAGAGAGAGGTGTGTGTGTGTGTGTGTGATCTATGTGAGAAGGTTGAAGAGAGATGCATGTGTGTGTGACCTATGTGAGAAGGTTGAAGAGAGAGGTGTGTGTGTGTGTGACCTATGTGAGAAGGTTGAAGAGAGAGGTGTGTGTGTGTGTGATCTATATGAGAAGGTTGAAGAGAGAGGTGTATGTGTGTTACATATGTGAGAAGGTTGAAGAGAGAGGTGTGTGTGTGTGACTTATATGAGAAGGTTGAAGAGAGAGGTGTGTGTGTGTGTGTGTGTGACCTATGTGAGAAGGTTGAAAAGAGAGGGGTGTGTGTGTGACCTATGTGAGAAGGTTGACGAGAGAGGTGTATGTGTGTGACCTATATGAGAAGGTATAAGAGAGAGAGGTGTGTGTGTGTGTGATCTATGTGAGAAGGTTGAAGAGAGGTGTGTGTGTGTGTAACCTATGTGAGAAGGTTGAAGAGAGAGAGGTGTGTGTGTGACCTATATGAGAAGGTTGAAGAGAGAGGTGTGTGTGTGTGTGTGACCTATGTGAGAAGGTTGAAGAGAGAGATGTGTGTGTGACCTATGTGAGAAGGTTGAAGAGAGAGGTGTGTGTGTGTGACTTATATGAGAAGGTAGAAGAGAGAGAGGTGTGTATGACCTATTTGAGAAGGTATAAGAGAGAGAGGTGTGTGTGTGTGTGACCTATATGAGAAGGTATAAGAGAGAGAGTGTGTGTGACCTATATGAGAAGGTTGAATAGAGGTGTGTGTGTGTGTGGCCTATGTGAGAAGGTATAAGAGAGAGGTGTGTGTGTGTGTATGTGTAACCTATGTGAGAAGGTTGAAGAGGAAGAGAGTGTGTGACCTATGTGAGAAGGTTGAAGAGAAAGAGAGTGTGTGACCTATGTGAGAAGATTGAAGAGAGAGAGTGTGTGTGACATATATGAGAAGGTTGAAGAGAGAGAGAAGTGTGTGTGACCTATATGAGAAGGTTGACGAGAGAGGTGTGTGTATGTATGTGACCTATGTGAGAAGGTTGAAGAGAGAGATGTGTGTGTGACCTATGTGAGAAGGTTGAAGAGAGAGGTGTGTGTGTGTGACTTATATGAGAAGGTAGAAGAGAGAGAGGTGTGTATGACCTATTTGAGAAGGTATAAGAGAGAGAGGGTGTGTGTGTGTGACCTATATGAGAAGGTATAAGAGAGAGTGTGTGTGACCTATATGAGAAGGTTGAATAGAGGTGTGTGTGTGTGTGGCCTATGTGAGAAGGTATAAGAGAGAGGTGTGTGTGTGTGTATGTGTAACCTATGTGAGAAGGTTGAAGAGGAAGAGAGTGTGTGACCTATGTGAGAAGGTTGAAGAGAAAGAGAGTGTGTGACCTATGTGAGAAGATTGAAGAGAGAGAGTGTGTGTGACATATATGAGAAGGTTGAAGAGAGAGAGAGAGTGTGTGTGACCTATATGAGAAGGTTGACGAGAGAGGTGTGTGTATGTATGTGACCTATATGAGAAGGTTGACGAGAGAGAGGTGTGTGTGTGACCTATATGAGAAGGTTGAAGAGAGAGAGTGAACTATATGAGAAGGTTGAAGAGAGAGAGTGAACTATATGAGAAGGTTGAAGAGAGAGAGGTGTGTGTGTGACCTATATGAGAAGTTTGAAGAGAAAGAGAGTGTATTACCTATGTGAGAAGTTTTAAGAGAGAGAGTGTGTGACCTATATGAGAAGGTTGAAGAGAGAGAGTGTGTGTGTGGCCTATATGAGAAGGTTGAAGAGAGAGATGTGTGTGTGGGTTTGACCTATATGAGAAGCTTGAAGAGAAATAGAGTGTGTGACCTATAATGAGAAGGTGAAAGAGAGAGAGTGTGTATGACCTATGAGAAAGTTGAAGAGAAAGAGAGTGTGTGACCTATATGAGAAGGTTGAAGAGAGAGAGAGTATGTGACCTATATGAGAAGGTTGAAGAGAGAGAGAGTGTATGTGACCTATATGAGAAGGTTGAAAAGAGAGAGAGTATGTGTGACCTATATGAGAAGGTTGAAAAGAGAGAGTGTTTGTGACCTATGTGAGAAGGTTGAAGAGAGAGAGAGAGAGTGTGTGTGTGACCTATATGAGAAGATTGAAGAGAGAAAGTGTGTGTGAATTGTATGAGAAGTTTGAAGAGAGAGAGAGTGTGTGTGACCTATATGAGAAGGTTGAAGAGAGAGAGGTGTGTGTGTGTGACCTATATGAGAAGGTTGAAGAGAGAGAAGTGTGTGTGTGTGTGTGAGCTATATGAGAAGGTTGAAGAGAGAGAGGTGTGTGTGTGTGACCTATATGAGAAGGTTGAAGAGAAAGTGAGTGTTTGACCTACATGAGAAGGTTGAAGAGAAAGTGTGTGTGACCTATATGAGAAGTTTGAAGAGAGAGAGAGTGTGTGTGACCTATATGAGAAGGTTGGAGAGAGAAAGTGTGTGTGACCTATATGAGTAGGTTGAAGAGAGATAGGTATGTGTGTGTGACCTATGTGAGAAGGTTGAAAAGAGAGGTGTGTGTGTGTGTGACCTATATGAGAAGGTTGAAGAGGAAGAGAGTGTGTGACCTATATGAGAAGGTTGAAGAGAGAGAGAGTGTGTGTGACCTATATGAGAAGGTTGAAGAGAAAGAGAGTGCGTGACCTATATGAGAAGGTATAAGAGAGAGAGTGTGTGTGACCTATATGAGAAAGTTGAAGAGAGAGAGTGTGTGTGTGACCTATATGAGAAGGTATAAGAGAAAGAGTGTGTGTGACCTATATGAGAAGATTGAAGAGACAGAGTGTGTGTGACCTATATGAGAAGGTTGAAGAGAGAGAGTGTGTGTGACCTATATGATAAGGTTGAAGAAAGAGAGTGTGTGTTACCTATGTGAGAAGTTTGAAGAGAGAGAGAGGGAGAGAGTATGTGTCACCTATGTGAGAAGGTTGAAGAGAGAGAGAGTGTGTGAGAGAGAGAGAGTGTGTGTGTGTCACCTATGTGAGAAGGCTGAAGAGAGAGAGAGAATGTGTGTGTAACCTATATGAGAAGGTTGAAGAGAGAGAGTGTGTGTGACCTAGGAGAGGAGGTTGAAGAAAGAGACAGAGAGACTGTGTGGCCTGTGAGAGAAGATTGAAGAGAAAATGAGTGACCTATGTGAGAAGGTTGAAGAGAGAGAGAGAGAGTGTGTGTGTGTGTGTGACCTATGTGAGAAGGTTGAAGATTAAGAGTGTGAATGTGTGAAAAGGTTGAAGAGAGTGTGTGTGTGTGACCTTTGTGAGAAGGTTGAAAGAGAGAGAGAGAGTGTGACCTTTGTGAGAAGGTTGAAGTAGGGAAAAGAGAGAGAGTGTGACCTATGTGAGAAAGTTGAAGAGAGAAAGAGTGAGAGAGTGTGACTTGTGTGAGAATGTTGAAGAGAGAGAGAGTGTGACCTGTGTGAGAATTTTGAAGAGCGAGAGTGTGTGTGTGAGAAGGTTGAAGTAGGGAAAAGAGAGAGAGTGTGACCTGTGTGAGAAGGTTGAAGAGAGAGAGAGTGTGTGTTTGAGAAGGTTGAAGTAGGGAAAAGAGAGAGAGAGAGTGTGTGTGTGTGTGTATGACCTGTGTGAGTAGGTTGAAGTACGAAAGAGATAGAGAGAGTGTGACCTGTGTGAGTAGGTTGAAGTACGGAAGAGAGAGAGAGTGTGGCTTGTGAGAGTAGGTTGAAGTACGGAAGAGAGAGAGAGAGAGAGTGTGACTTGTGTGAGTAGGTTGAAGTATGGAAGAGAGAGATAGTGTGACTTGTGTGAATAGGCTGAAGTACGGAAGAGAGAGAGTATGACCTGTGTGAGTAGGTTGAAGTACGGAAGAGAGAGAGAGTGTGACCTGTGTGAGTAGGTTGAAGTACAGAAGAGAGAGAGAGTGTGACCTGTGTGAGTAGGTTGAAGTACGGAAGAGAGAGAGTGTGTGACTTGTGTGAATAGGTTGAAGTACGGAAGAGAGAGATAGTGTGACCTGTGTGAGTAGGTTGAAGTACGGAAGAGAGAGAGATATTGTGTGTGTGTGTGTAAGACCTGTGTGTGAAGGTTGAAGTAGGGAAGAGAGAGAGAGAGAGAGAGTGTGTGTGTGTGTGTGTGTGTGTGTAATACCTGTGTTGAAGGTTGAAGTTGGGAAGAGAGAGAGAGAGAATGTGTGTGTGTAAGACCTGTGTGAGTAGGTTGAAGTACGGAAGAGAGAGAGAGAGAGTGTGTGACTTATGTGAGAAGGTTGAAGCAGATAAGAGAGATGGTGTGACCTGTGTGACGTGCAGGGTGCACCATTAGGTGCATGGGTCTCAAGGGATATAACACTGGGTTCATGATGTAGTATCCTCACTATTTAGTAAGTTCACGTTTTCATTCAAGGATAGGTTAAAGAGTGGTTTGATGGCATTGATGAGTTGGTATAACAATGGCCGTAGAACAGTGGTTCAGTAGGACAGTGATTTGTTTTCTCTCGGTCTCCGAGATGTAGGGGTTTGATTATTGTATTACATGAACATGTTGGATTTTCCAACTGCTCCGAGATATTTGGGTTTGATTATTGTATTACATGAACATGTTGGATTTTCCAACTGCTCCGAGATATTTGGGTTTGATTATTGTATTACATGAACATGTTGGATTTTCCAACTGCTCCGAGATATTTGGGTTTGATTATTGTATTACATGAACATGTTGGATTTTCCAACTGCTCCGAGATATTTGGGTTTGATTATTGTATTACATGAACATGTTTGGCTTTTAGTTAATGTGCATGTTAGAAAAATCATGTTTTGGATTGTAAATATTATATTATGTTTGTGTTAAAATTAGCAACTCTGGAGAACTCCAGTAATGAGGAAGCGAGGAGGGATGTGATGTTAATAGTTGTACTTATTACTTACTGTCTATTTTTTAATTTTATTTTATGTTGTTCCTGGGCAACTTGATGAACGTCTTGATTGTATTGAGACTAGGTTCTGAGAACTGATGAAATTGACTGGTTTGAATTGATATAAATTATAGCTTGTTATATATTTTGTGGTACTATTACATCTAAAGAAAGACCAATCCTTAGCAAAACTGGAACACTATTAACATCAAATAAAGACCAAAAGCAAAGATGGGCTGAACACTTCCAAGAAATACTCAGTCGACCACACCCAAAAGAATTGTTAAACCTTGAAACTGACTTACCAGCCCCACAGCTAAATGTCAATCTAGATGAAATTAAATTGCATGAAATTGAAACAGCAGTGAATTTAATGGCTAACAACAGATCTGCAGGTGAAGATGAAACAACAGCCGAGATGCTAAAAGCTATCAATAGTGACAACATGAGACAACTACAGAGAATGTTTAACAAGATTTGGAAAGAAGAAAAGGTCCCTTCTAATTGGAAGAAAGGAATCATTGTTAAAATACCAAAAAAGGACAACCTTAGTGACTGTAACAACTGGAGAGGAGTAACCTTAATATCAGTTGTGTCAAAAGTATTTTGCAAGGTCATTTTGAATAGACTCAAAGATATAGTGGATACTGCAATGAGAGAAGAACAAGCAGGATTTCGAAAAGGGAGAAGCTGTCTCAACCAGATCTTTACTCTCAGAATAATACTTGAAGAACATATTGAAAAGCAGAAACCATTAATACTGAACTTCATAGATTTTAAAAAGGCATTTGATAGCATACCCAGAGATTCATTATGGAGAATTTTATGTCTATATGGAATACCATCTAAAATTGTCAACATCATTAAGGACTTATACAATGGATATGGTTGTGCAGTCAAGACAGAAGAAGGGATGAGTGAATGGTTCCAGATTGAAACAGGCGTGAAACAAGGATATATACTGTCTCCTTTACTTTTTGGGATTACAATAGACTTCATAATGAAAAAATGCTGCACAGGTAACACAGGTATTGACTGGGTGCATGAGACCCAACTAGAAGATCTTGATTTTGCTGATGACATAACTTTTATCAGTAATAATGTGAATTCCATGCAAGAAAAAACAGATAGCCTGTCTTCACTGGCTAGCAAAATAGGACTTGAAATTAACAAGGACAAAACAAAAATAATGAAAATTCCCATCAATCAAAATGTAAAAATACACATAGAAGGGACAGATATTGAAGAAGTCAATCAATTTGCATACCTTGGCAGCTACATAGACCAGGATGGTGACACTAGAAAAGAAGTTAGGATCAGAATTGCAAAAGCAGCATCAATCTTCAAGAATCTTGAGAACATATGGAATTCAAAAGTTATAAGCACAAAAACCAAGTTAAGACTATTCAATTCAAATGTAATATCCACCCTCATTTATGCATGCGAAAGCTGGAAACCAACTAAAGAAATAGAAAAGAAATTAGACTCTTTTGAAAACAAATGCCTAAGGAAAATACTCGGCATCAAGTGGAATGAATTCAAGAACAATGCAGAGATAAGACAGATGACTGAACAACAACCAGTCTCATGGGTGATCAGGAAAAGGAGATGGACATATGTTGGTCACTTGATGAGAAGAAATGATCAGAGAATCCCAAAACAAGCTATCAAGTGGAACACAACAGGCCGAAGAAAAAGGGGCAGACCGCGTGAAACTCTGAAGAGGACATTATTAAGAGAGGCCAAGTTAACAGGCATAAAATCCTTTGATGAGGTTGAAAGACTCGCCGAAGACAGGAAAAATTGGCGAACTACTTTGCGACCCCTCTGTGACGTTTAACGGCACGGGAAGGATATAAGATATAAGATATATATATATTTTGTTTATGTTGTATGCTATGTAACAGTGAGGTGAGGATATAAATTATAGCTTGTTATATATTTTGTTTATGTTGTATGCTATGTAACAGTGAGGTGAGGATATAAATTATATCTTGTTATATATTTTGTTTATGTTGTATGCTATGTAACAGTGAGGTGAGGATATAAATTATAGCTTGTTATATATTTTGTTTATGTTGTATGCTATGTAACAGTGAGGTGAGGATATAAATTATATCTTGTTATATATTTTGTTTATGTTGTATGCTATGTAACAGTGAGGTTAGGATAAATGAAGAACCCAAAGCATCTTTGGAGGAGTGAGAGACGACATTAAGAATCTTAAAAGGGAAAAGCCTCCGGCTGGATGAAATAACAGCTGAAATGATACAAGTCATAGGAGAAGCTAGCACCCACATTTATCACGCTCTGTGCTGTAAGATCTGGAAAAGTGGAAGTTAGCCCAAGGACTGGGAACACTCGGGCGATCTAAAAATGTGTACTTACTATAGAACTATAACACTTATAAGTCATACAAGCAAGATATTGCTACCAATCATATAGAAAAGGGGGGGGGGACAACAAATACATGAAGTACAGGCGGGTTTCAGGCCAGACATAGGCATCAGAGATCATATATTAAACATATGAGGAACATCATAGAAAAGTATAGAGAGTTTAATGTGGAGCTATACACCTGTTTTGTAGACTACTCCAAAGCTTTTGACTGTGTCTAACATCAACAGTTATTGCCCCTTATGAACAACATGGATTTTCCCAACCATCTGGTGCACCTCATCACCAAACTGTAGCAAGACCACCAAGCAGCAGGGAGGGTTGATCGGGTTGGTTTGACGTATAAAAGGGAGTAAGACAGGGATGTATCCCTTCTCCATATTTGTTTAACATCTACGCTGAAAATATCACGAAGAATATAAGAGATGAAGAGGAAACAGCATGTCTGACTCTTTCAACATCGAGGGCCACCACATTCCAGAAATTAGATACGCCGATGATCTTCTATCAAACAGCTCAGAAGGACTGCAACACTTGATTCTCTCAACCAAAAGACACAGCAAAGCTCAGAATCTTTTTAAACACCAACAAAACCAAAGTAATGATAATTGACAAAATGAGAAGCAAAAGCAAAATTACATTGGATCATCAAGAACTTGAAAACGTATATCTAAGTTCAATCATCACCAAGAATGGCCACTACACAGTGGAAATCAAAAGAAGAATTGCAGTTGCATCACAGAAACTAGCACAAATGAAACGTATGTGGCAAGGTACCAACAAGAAAACAGAATTTACTATGAGATTACATATTCCCAGTGGCAACTTATGAATGTGAAACATGGACACTTAACAAATCAACAGAAAAGAGAACAACAGTATGTGAAATGAAATGTTACAGAAAGGCACTTAGAATATCATGGACAGAACAAAAATGAAATAAAGAGATACTGATGGGATTAGCTGTCGCAGAAAACCGACCCACTAACACCATAAAAATTAAAAAGCTGAGATACTTCGGCCACATCAAGAGACACAACAGCTTGGAGAGGTTGATAGTAGAAGACATAGTGCATGGCCACATCAAGAGACACAACAACTTGGGGAAGTTGATAGTAGAAGACATAGTGCATGGCCACATCAAGAGACACAACAACTTGGGGAAGTTGATAGTAGAAGACATAGTGCATGGCCACATCAAGAGACACAACAGCTTGGAGATGTTGATAGTAGAAGACATAGTGCCCGGCCACATCAAGAGACACAACAGCTTGGAGAGGTTGATAGTAGAAGACATAGTGCCCGGCCACATCAAGAGACACAACAGCTTGGAGAGGTTGATAGTAGAAGACATAGTGCATGGCCACATCAAGAGACACAATAGTTTGGAGATGTTGATAGTACAAGACATAGTGCATGGCCACATCAAGAGACACAACAGCTTGGAGAGGTTGATAGTAGAAGACATAGTGGCCGGCCACATCAAGAGACACAACAGCTTGGAGAGGTTGATAGTAGAAGACATAGTGCATGGCCACATCAAGAGACACTAGTTTGGAGATGTTGATAGTACAAGACATAGTGCATGGCCACATCAAGAGACACAACAGCTTGGAGAGGTTGATAGTAGAAGACATAGTGCATGGCCACATCAAGAGACACATCAGCTTGGAGAGGTTGGTAGTAGAAGACAAAGTGCCCGGTGCAGGAAAGTCTGAATGTATCACTACAAGACCCCGGTCAACTTGAGGAAGACCGTACTGCAATCAGGGAGGCTGTGCGAAGAACAACGTTCTGGAAGGGACATGTCAAATGAATGAATGTATGTTATGCCTTGATGTTTGGTTGTCATTATATGTTATGCCTTGATGTTTGCTTGTCATTGTATGTTATGCCTTGATGTTAGGTTGTCATTGTATGTTATGCCTTGATGTTTGGTTGTCATTGTATGTTATGCCTTGATGTTTGGTTGTCATTGTATGTTATGCCTTGATGTTTGGTTGTCATTGTATGTTATGCCTTGATGTTTGGTTGTCATTGTATGTTATGCCTTGATGTTTGCTTGTCATTGTATGTTATGCTTTGATGTTTGGTTGTCATTGTATGTTATGCCTTGATGTTTGGTTGTCATTGTATGTTATGCCTTGATGTTTGGTTGTCATTGTATGTTATGCCTTGATGTTTGGTTGTCATTGTATGTTATGCCTTGATGTTTGGTTGTCATTGTATGTTATGCCTTGATGTTTGCTTGTCATTGTATGTTATGCTTATGGTGTTTGGTTGTCGCTGTTATTACTAAGCCTATACTGTCCGAGCAACTGAATGGAGTGTTCATTTTGTTTGCTACAGACTGAATAAATGACGTCAAAGTTGTAGATTGTGTTGCTGAACGTGAATAAAGAATTAACTGTCTTTACCATGCCGTGGACATTCTGTGTTATGTTAAGAGTGAGCTGACAAAGGTCAAGAGAGACTGCTAGATAACAACATTTTGTGTTATTTTAAGAGTGAGCTGACAAAGGTCAAGAGAGACTGCTGGATAACATTTTGTGTTATTTTAAGAGTGAGCTGACAAAGGTCAAGAGAGACTGCTAGATAACAACATTTTGTGTTATTTTAAGAGTGAGCTGACAAAGGTCAAGAGAGAGTGCTAGATAACAACATTTTGTGTTATTTTAAGAGTGAGCTGACAAAGGTCAAGAGAGAGTGCTCGATAACAACATTTTGTGTTATGTTAAGAGTGAGTTGACAAAGGTGAAGAGAGAGTGCTGGATAACAACATTTTGTATTATGTTAAGAGTAAGCTGACAAAGGTCAAGAGAGAGTGCTAGATAACAACATTTTGTGTTATGTTAAGAGTGAGCTGACAAAGGTCAAGAGAGAGTGCTAGATAACAACATTTTGTGTTATGTTAAGAGTGAGCTGACAAAGGTCAAGAGAGGCTGCTGGAGAAGACGGGGCCGCGGAACCTGGTTAATAAGTTAGTTTTGTTGTTGTTGTTGTTGTTGTTGTATACATGGGAAATTCACTTCCACTATGCATAAATGATGAAGAGTTAGATCCAGTCCTACAGTAGAACCTCTCCACCATGTTCAAAATCTCTACATAACAAACTGTGGTATCTTTCCATGACATTCTTGGCATGTTGTGGAATCCCTTAATCACATTCTATCGCCCCTATGTAAAAAGTTGTAGAACCTCTCAATTGTATTCAGCGCACCTATATGACAAGTTGTGGAATAGTTCTATCTCAAGCAGCGTCCCTATATGACACATTTTGGAACATTTCCATCACAAGCGGCCCCTGTATGACAAGCTGTGGAACATTTCCAACACATGCAATGCCCCTGTATAACAAGGTGTGGAACATTTCCAACACAAGCAGTGCCCCTGTATGACAAGGTGTGGAACATTTCCATCACAAGCAGCCCCCTAAATGACAATCTTTGGAACAACTCCACCACAAGCAGCCCCTGTATATGAAAAGCTGTGGAACATTTCCAACACAAGCAGTGTCTCTGTATGACAAGCTATGTTTGGTATATTTTCAGATGGAAGTACGTGAACGGAGACTGGGTCCCTGGGGGTAAGGCCGAGCCTGCAGCCCCAAGTTGTGTGTATATTCACCCGGACAGCCCCAACTTCGGGGCTCACTGGATGAAAGAACCGGTTAATTTTAGCAAGGTCAAGCTGACCAACAAGTTGAACGGGGGAGGTCAGGTAAGACTTTTCACGCTAGCTTCTTGTATTGCCAACTGTAACAGAATAGCCATTCTGTTCAGAGAGTTTTTGTGTATTGCTAATAATTGTGTTGCGTAGACTACGTCATTAGGAAAGTACGTGTGCAAAGAAGTCGTTAAAAAGGTCCGTGTGAAAAAGCCGGTCGTTAGGCAGTTTATGTGTGGACGTTGAACTGGATGGACGTGTGGGGCGAACGAGAATGGGGTAGAGCGAGTCTTCTTGTCAGAATTAGTTTAGTTTGTTTTTCTGTGTGGCTGCAGTCCTTGGTTAGCCTGTAAGTATGGTTTTTGGTATGAATAAATCATTTGTAAGGTTTTCCTTGCCCATGTGGCGTAGATATTTCACGCCGGGCATTTGTTGCTGTAAATTTCTGTAATAAATGTGTGTTGTCTGATGATAAACTACACCAAATCGGCTTTGTGGAAATTCTCATTGTTGACCAGTTTGTTTTGGTCGGAAGACTGCCAAGTTATGTTCAAGTTGTTGTATTGTACTATCTTTTGTGGAGTTGAAAGCCTGGGTGTCTTGTTGTATTTTCTTAGTGTATAATACAGAAAATTAGGTGATGGTTAGAACACCAGCAACAAGAAGAAACTTATAAGTTGAAACTGTACTCCACAAGTAGTAGAATCAATCAAACCAGTAGTCTCCTTGTAAGGGGAATCCTGTTTCAGTGGCGCCGTGATTCTGCTTCACAACATACCATCAGTTCCAAACAACAGCACCCATAAAACATATCTCATTAAACATATCTAATAAAACATATCTCATAATGGTGCAGTTAAAAGCTCTCATATCACTGGCACGCTGTTCACATGTAAACGACCATTCATTCAATGTACAAAGTAGTGTTCAACAATTCCACTCATTTCTCATTTTTCAGGCCTGATAAGTGGAAGAGAACTTTGATTAACCTTTTCCTCCCAGGTTACCTGTGTTCTGTCTTGTTTCTGTCAAGTCCCCTGTCTGTCTTGCTTCTGTCCAAGTCCCCTGTCTGTCTTGTTTCTGTCAAGTCCCCTGTCTGTCTTGCTTCTGTCCAAGTCCCCTGTCTGTCTTGTTTCTGTCAAGTCCCCTGTCTGTCTTGTTTCTGTCAAGTCCCCTGTCTGTCTTGTTTCTGTCAAGTCCCCTGTCTGTCTTGTTTCTGTCAAGTCCCCTGTCTGTCTTGCTTCTGTCCAAGTCCCCTGTCTGTCTTGTTTCTGTCAAGTCCTCTGTCTGTCTTGTTTCTGTCAAGTCCCTTGTCTGTCTTGTTTCTGTGAAGTCTCCTGTCTGTCTTGTTTTTGTCCAAGTCCCCTGTCTGTCTCGTTTCTGTCCAAGTCCCCTGTCTCTCTTGTATCTGTCCATTCTCCTGTCTTTGTTGTTTCTGTCCAAGTCCGTCTTGTTTCTGTCCGTGTCTGTCTTGTTTCTGTGTGTGTCTGTCTCGCTTCTGTCCAAGCCCCCCCCCCCCCGTCTGTTTGCTTCTGTCCAAGCCCCCCGTTTTTTTGCTTCTGTCTAAGTCCCCCGTCTATTTGCTTCTGTCCAAAGTCCCATGTCTGTCTTGTTTCTGTGTGTGTCTGTCTCGCTTCTGTCCAAGCCCCCCCCCCCCGTCTGTTTTGCTTCTGTCCAAGCCCCCCGTCTGTCTTGCTTCTGTCCAAGTCCCATGTCTGTCTTGTTTCTGTGTGTGTCTGTCTCGCTTCTGTCCAAGTCCCATGTCTGTCTTGTTTCTGTGTGTGTCTGTCTCGCTTCTGTCCAAGCCCCCCCCCGTCTGTTTTGCTTCTGTCCAAGCCCCCCGTCTGTCTTGCTTCTGTCCAAGTCCCATGTCTGTCTTGTTTCTGTGTGTGTCTGTCTCGCTTCTGTCCAAGTCCCATGTCTGTCTTGTTTCTGTGTGTGTCTGTCTCGCTTCTGTCCAAGTCCCATGTCTGTCTTTATTCTGTCCAAGACCCCCGTCTGTTTGCTTCTGTCCAAGCCCCCCGTCTGTCTTGCTTCTGTCCAAGTCCCATGTCTGTCTTGCTTCTGTCCAAGTCCCATGTCTGTCTTGCTTCTGTCCAAGCCCCCCGTCTGTTTGCTTCTCTCCAGGTCCCATGTCTGTCTTGCCCGTCTTGGTTCTGTCCAAGTCCGTCTTGGTTCTGTCCAAGTCCTCTGTCTATTTTGCTTCTGTCCAACTCCCCTGTCTGTTTTGCTTCTTTTAAAGTCCACTGTCTGTCTTGTTTCTGTCCAAGTTCCCTGACTGTCTTGTTTCTGTCCAAGTTCCCTGACTATCTTTCTTTTTATGCCTGTTTTTCTAGGAGTGACCAGATTTTTGTGCAAGTGGTAATCCAAAGTACCAAGTCTAGAAAAAAAAAATCAAATAAACTGCCATCCCTCTTGAAGCATTCAAATTGTTCTCTTTACGGGAGAAAGACATAGCTTTCAGGGATTTGCGTTTTCAGTTTTGCAGGAATTTGAGTTTACAACTTGGATGGATTTGAAGTTACAGCTTGCAAGATTTTGCGTTTACATCTTGCCGGGATCTATGATCGATGATTTTGTTGTTGTTATTAATGTTGTTGTTACTTTGCAGCTTTTAATGAATTTTCTAACAAAAACAGTATGAAAAAATAATAAATACCGCGTATGCGCAACTTGAAAACTTGACTAATGTCTGCACTTTCTTAATTAACGAACAACAGAATAACTGAGTCTGAAAATCCTGGCTTTTATGATCTCATCACATCACAACAAAGCTGAATGTCCTTTCATTGGGAGTTTTCTTTCTTTCTTTTCTTTCTTTCTTTTCATTCTTTCATTTTTATTCTTTTTTCTTTCCTTCCTTTTTTCTTTCCTTCTTTACATGTATCAAACGAAATAAATGATGTCATAATTTAGCGACTTCCAGTTGTGCTGTTAATAGGTAAAATATAAATGTTATTGAGAACATTTATGCTGGTGTTAGTGGCACAACAGCCACGACATACATGTAAATCCTAATTATGAAGAAAACAGTCATGGCGTACATGTAAATCCTAGTTAGGACGGAAAGGCCACGACATACATATATGTCCTAGCCATGAAGAAAACAGCCACGACATACATATATGTCCTAGCCATGAAGAAAACAGCCACGACATACATATATGTCCTAGCCATGAAGAAAACAGCCACGACATACATATATGTCCTAGCCATGAAGAAAACAGCCACGACATACATATATGTCCTAGCCATGAAGAAAACAGCCACGACATACATATAAATCGCAGTCATGAAGAAAACAGACACAACACACATGTAAATCCCAATCATGAAGAAAACAGCCATGACACACATGTAAATCTCAGTCATGAAGAAAACAGCCATGACATACATGTAAATCCCAATCATGAAGAAAACAGACACGACACATATGTAAATCCCAGTCATGAAGAAAACAGTCATGACACACATGTAAATCTCAGTCATGAAGAAAACAGCCATGACACACATGTAAATCCCAGTCATGAAGAAAACAGCCATGACACACATGTAAATCCCAGCCATGAAGAAAACAGACACGACACATATGTAAATCCCAGTCATGAAGAAAACAGCTTGTATGGTGCAGTTTTACAAGGCGGCAGAGGGAGTAAGTGAGAAAAAAAACGAACAGAAAGTATGAGAGTGAGATGATAATGTATAAATTAAAAACATACAGATTCCAATATTTCGGCGTCAGCCTTTTCGAGGATTACGTGCACAAACGAAACGACATATAACTAAAAGAAAAACTTATCTTAGTGGCATCGTCCTAAGTAGGAAACACAAGAATGGGTGTCTCATCGACGAGGCATAGAGACCACGGTGTGTGTGTGTGTGGGGGGGGGGAGAGGATAGCAGATGAAGTCAATTCTTATTTCCGATTGGTTTCATCTGCTGGGAGAGAAACAGGTGGGGAAAGGGTAGGGCAATAGACACCTGTAGGTCGCTAGAGAAGCAGATGTTGGGGGAGGGGAAAGATAACGAATGAAGAATTGCAGGAACGAACAGAACCGTATACACCTGTAGGCCACTAAAGACGTAAATCTTGATGGGGAGGGGCGAGGGAAGCAGGGAGATAATATGACACCGGTGAATGAAAGACAAGACCCGGAAGGGCAGTAAACACCTATAGGCCACCAGGGAAGAAGAGAAGGTGGCGGCGTGGAAGGAGAGGGAAGCTAGGAGAGAGAAACAAAAAGGTAGAGTAAAAATAACAGAAAAAAGGAAAACTAAAGAAGTTAAAGGAAGCTGAAGACATTGTCTTCAACCAGGCTGGAAAATAAGGCGCTGTTCTAGGACCCTCCGAGATCATACATCAGCAGAACAAGAGTGGATCGCACCAACAGAAATGTCCTGTTTTCCCCTTTTGTTGCTAAGGCAAGAATGTTTAGCCACATGTGTCCAAGCCCTTTTAGAAATATCGTTAAGATGTTGACGAAAACGATTTCCTAAGCGTAAATCGGTTTCCCCTATATACTTCATATCACAACGTTTGCACATAACAACATAAATATTATTGGGTGAAGTGCAAGTGAAACCCTCCTGAACTGATAACGTGGACTTAGGGAAGGAGATCTGACTAGCCTCAACAACAAACGGGCAAATGTTTAATCTACGACGTACGCAGCGTCTGGTGCCATATAAAATGTCATCTGTCTTAAGGCGATTTCGAACTGAAAAGTCCCCGAGGCTCTTGTCCCGTCTGTAGGTCATCAATGGGGTTCTCCAAAGAGTTCACGTGTATCAGGCTCGGTTTGGAGGAGATGTAGATGGCGAAACAGTATGTTCTTAACTGCCAAACTACGAGGGTGGTGCGTAAGTATAAGTTTAACTCTGTTGAAGCTACAGTGCGGTTTAGGAGTGAGGGCTTGTTGCCGCGATATATGGCTGATGCCGTTCCAAGACGACGAGAGAACATGTTCTGGATAGCCGCGTTGCCGAAGGAAATATAGCATTTTGTGAGCTTGATCATGGAAATCAACATCCTCAGCACAGTTTTTCTTTTAGTTTTATGTCGTGTTTTGTTTGTGTACGTAATCTTCGAAAAAGGCTCACGCCGAAATATTGGATGGTGTATGTTTTTCATTTACACATTCTCATCTTTTCTCCTACATTCTATTCGTTTTTTCTCACTTTTCTCACTTTACTCACTCCCTCTGCCACTTTGTAAAACTGCACCATAGAATTCTATCTACTTTTATAGTGTGACCAACACTCCTACACATTTAGTGTGACTAAAACTGGTTTTATCTGACTGTAAAACAACAAAATATGTTATTATGATTTTGACAGCACTGTCTAGAATGGTTTCACTGAAAGCGAGTTATCGCCAAAACAGTATTTCACATGAAACAACTGTGGGCTTCACAGAAATATTCAGAAACAAATTAAAACAGTGACTAGACTATGAGTAACATTTGTAGCGAGTTGCTGGACAAACTTGTCGACATTTTCCCCCGTCATCATATCAAAAGCACAATGTCTGCAGAGTGTTGATGGCTCTGCTTCTACAAAGACTAAAACTACTCTGATATAAGTCTCAGTTAGACTTTTAAAAAAAGAAGAAAAAAAGGGGGCGGGTAATTAAATAGGAGGTGATATCGGAAAGTTCCAGGACTGCTCCCAAAATATAATACAGGTAAACTTTATTTAAATTCAGCCACATCCTCTTCAAAACTGTGACCTTGAAAACTGCACAATGGGCAAAAGCTTCAGAACATTTAGAAGTTCATTTCCTGAAGGTCTTCTAGTACAGCTTGCAGTTCCGTTTGGATTTCATCTGCACTGTCGAAGTAGCACCTATTCAGCATCAATTTCATTTGGGGACCAAAACGAAGTCACGATGTTTGTGTGTGTGTGTGTGTGTTGGGGGTGGGGTTGGGAGGGGTTTGGTCAAGCGAGTACGGAGGTGGCGAGACATCCATCTTGCTATTTTCTTTCAAAAACTGCGCCGTCTAGAGGAATATGTGAGCATACGTCAAAAGAATGGAAAAGAACTATATTAATAACACTGCCAAAAAGGGGTATCTTGAAATTATGCACAAAGTACAAAATGTTGCCTTGATTAGTCATGCCAGTAAAATTCTGTTAAAAATTATAATTGGTAGACTTCGAAAGAAAATAGAAGAAGAAGTCAATGGTCCAAGCTGGTTTTAGACAAGGAATAGGATCAAGAGATCATACTTTCAATATAAGATTAATAATAGAGAATTGCAGAGAATTTAATGTGAATTTATATTTATTTTCTATAGACTATTCAAAGGTATTTGATTGTGTACAACACCAGAAACTTTGGGAAAAAAGGGATTTCCAACACATTTGATACAATTAATATCACTGCTGTATCTAGACCAACAAGCAGCAGTAAGAATAAATGGTGAAACAACAACTTGGTTTGACATAAAACAAGGGGTCCGTCAGGGGTGTATACTATCGCCTTACTTATTTAACTTGTATACTGAAAATATAATGAGGAATGTTAGAGAAGGTGTAGACAAAGAATATTATGATGCCATAACAATTGGAGGTTATGAAATACCAGAGATTAGATATGCTGATGACAAAGTATTACTGTCCACAACACAAAAAGAAATGGAAAACTAATTATGTCAGTCCATAAGAATAGCGAAGAGTAAAAGCTCTATCTTAATTCGAAGAAAACTAAATTGATGACAACTGACAAAACAAATAAGACAGCTGAAATATGCATCAATGAGGAAATATTGGGAGAGGTGGAGAGTTTTAAATATCTTAGATCATTCGGTCTTCAAAAAGTAAAAGAACTAAATAAGCTGTGAAGAGGAACAGACAGAACTACAAAAATAAGATTTTTAAGGGCATTTAGCTTTCCCATTCCAACATATGCCTGTGAGACCTGGACACTTAACAAAACAGCTGAGAAATACATAAATACCTTTGAATGTAAATGCTACAGCAGAGTTCTTCAGATATCATGGACACGAAAGAGAACAAATATATTCATATTACAAGAACTTAATATTGAAGAAGGCTGGCTAGTAAAGAGGATTAAACAGAAAGAACTTAAATATTGTGGACACATCAAACATCATGATAATTTAGAGAAGAAAGTCTTAGAAGGGTACATAATGCAGAAAAATGAGAACAAGACCAAGGCGAATTTGGCTGCAAGATACCGTTGATAATCTGCAAACGATGCAAGCCATCTTGCTTACAACCGAGAGGCCTACAGGAGAGCTGTTAGGGAGGCAAAGTTCCACAAGGGACATGCAAATGACTGATTGTTAAACTATTGTTTGAATTGGTCGGAAACTTTATGGGGATGTTATACTGATTGTTAAACTATTTTCTGAGTTGGTCTCAGACTTTATTTTAGTTGCCTGAATGATTCCCAAATTTTAAACTCGGGGGTGTCGCGGATTTAAAAAAAAAACCACAAAAGCAAACCCGATGTTAGCGTTTCTTGTTCAAGGAGATATTGGTAAAATTGTGTGGTTATCTAACAAAAGAAGGTCAAGATAACTCTGCTGCGTTATGATAGAATCTAGGGCATCAGTCGACACACTAGTGTCTGGCCTGGTCAGCGTCACTCCTGGTCGTATTTCCTGTATGACTCTTAACCTCGGGTCAACTCTTCAATTTGAAATAAGCGGTCTAATTGGAGAAACAACAACAGAATGCTCATAAACGCCAGCAAAACAAAATTCATGCTCATTACACCAATACAGAAATAAACAACAACATTGCAGCTCCATGCTGGAACTTCACAGATAGACAGTGTTAATAAACGTAGAACTCTGGGTCTCATGATCGACCAGCACCTCAGCTGGAATCATCGTGTAGACAATCTAACCAAACTCATTGCACAAAAAATGTATATACTAGGAAAAAGTGGAAGCAGTTTTATTACTTAACGACTACAAAGTTGTGACGTTTCGGCGTGGGCCTTAATCATACGAACACATACAGGATGAAGAATTAGAGAGAGGAGATAAAGTATAGATTCACGTGAATCCTTTGTTACATAAATAAAATGAATAGAGCACTTAGCTCGAAAGAATATGTAGATTTTCCTACGGTCGTTCAGAAGTGCCTTGAAGGAATATGGAGCTTTTCCTACTGTCGTTCAGAAGTGCCTTGAAAGAATATGGAGCTTTTCCTACTGTCATTCAGAAGTGCCTTGAAAGAATATGGAGCTTTTCTTACGATCGTTCAGAAGTTCCTTGAAAGAATATGGAGCTTTTCCTACTGTCGTTGAGAAGTGCCTTGAAAGAATATGTAGATTTGCCTACGGTCGTTCAGAAGTGCCTTGAAAGAATATGGAGCTTTTCCGACATTCGTTCAGAATTGCGCCCCTTGCTACGTTCAAAATGTGCTCGTTCAGAAATGCGCATGGTGAAGCGTAGAGTATATTTAAATAGAGACTTGGTTGTGGATCTATCTACATGATAGCTTAGTGGAGAGGGATTATGATTGTGGGAGAGGCGAATGTTATGTGTAGCTGAATAACGAGTTCAAACCGTGGGGTTCCAGCGTCCCATATTCGTGAATGTAGCGGTTCTCAAGCACTACGCGGCGTGTATCATCTGTGTGACAGTGTTTGATGGCTGCTATCAGAAAATCAGATTTGCCTCTGTGGCTGGGGCCAATGAAATGATTTGGGACTGGTTTCGAAGCATGCTGGGTGATATCGTACAGATGTTTCTGTAAGGGGTGCCCTAGTCTGAGGCCAGTTTCGCCAAGCTATCCTGCATATTTTGCATACGATGACATATACTACATTATTCGTATGTGAATCCCTCAAGAAGAGTGAGGATAGTTTTAGGAAAAGTGATTGTTTCCCTTTCCGAAACTACAGGGGAGATAACACAGCCAGGGTGGTTACATTGATTGTTTCCCTTTCCGAAACTACAGGGGAGATAACACAGCCAGGACGGTTACATTTTCTGGTGCTAATACGTACAAGGTCCCGCTTCAAGTGGCTGTGAGCAAAAAAAAAAAGTTTATTTACTTTATTAAAATTAAACACTTTCTTGACATAAACACCAGAAAAATATACTACATATCACAGATAAAAACACACACGGACTACTGTTCCACAGTCTGGGGTGGTTGTTCCATATCAAACATGAAAAGACTTTACACACTTCAAAAACGAGCAGTAAAGACTATAGATGACAAACATGCAGCACATATTTCAAGTAAGGACAAACATCTTGATATTCTCCCACAACCAACGCTTAAGTAATTGTATTCTCCAAAACCAACGCTTAAGTAATTGTATTCTCCCAAAACCAACGCTTAAGTAATTGTATTCTCCCAAAACCAACGCTTAAGTAATTGTATTCTCCCACAACCAACGCTTAAGTAATTGTATTCTCCCACAACCACGCTTAAGTAATTGTATTCTCCCACAACCAACGCTTAAGTAATTGTATTCTCCCACAACCAACGCTTAAGTAATTGTATTCTCCAAAAACCAACACTTAAGTAATTGTATTCTCCCACAACCAACGCTTAAGTAATTGTATTCTCCCACAACCAACACTTAAGTAATTGTATTCTCCCACAACCAACGCTTAAGTAATTGTATTCTCCCACAACCAACGCTTAAGTAATGTATTCTCCAAAAACCAACATTAAGTAATTGTATTCTCCCACAACCAACGCTTAAGTAATTGTATTCTCCCACAACCAACGCTTAACATCTTAATAAAAAAGCTTCTTTTACTCAGCTGCCCACTTTTGCTCTACCAACTTATGTAAAATCTTAAAGGTAACATTCGTTCTTATAACTTCAAACTTTGTCAAAAACTAATGGATATGGACTATATGCCTTCCCATCATGTATTTGGTGTCTATGTGTTGTATACATATATGAATATGTGTAAGTATGTATTTGTATAGTGTGATATTTATAGATGCGTATGTATGTATGTGTATGCATGTATACAACTGCAGAATTTCAATATATATATATAGATGTGTATGTGTGAGTATGCATATTTTCCACATATTCTATGTATATGTACGTATGTAACAGCATATATTATGTGTTTACAGTAAGTATGTGTGTATATAGGTATATGTGTGTATGCGTTTGTATATTTGTAGTATGTGCTTGCATTTGTGTGTGAATAAACAAGGTCCGACAATTAAATAACTAGACTGATTTTATTATGGCCAGGATAAAAATGCCATCTATGAAGCAAAGCATGGAATCCAAAGAGCCAACCTTAATCTACGATATGGCAACTTTTCATCGGCGCCTGACAAGCAAACGACAAGCAAGCCGCCATTTTGTTGACTTAGTCAGAGGTACATTGTTACGTAATCAGCATGGAGCAAAAAAACTAACATTAAATTCTGTTTAAAACGCGGAAAAAGTGCCATTTAGACAGTTGAATTGATGCGACAAGTTTATAGGGATAATTGTTTATCTGGTGCACAGATATTCAGGTGTATTCGGGATTCAAAAATAGCGTGGAAACGATTACAAATTCAACTAGACATGGACGCCCAATTTCTGTTCGTAATGAGGAACTCATTGCAAAAGTCAGAGAATGAGTGCAAGAAGATCTTTGTTTGACTGTGAGGATGATAGCAGATGAATTTGGTGTTAACCGAGAGATCATTCATAAATTTTAGTGGAAGATTGGAGCAAGAAAAAAGTTTTGCCGGTCTATACCATATCGTTGTCTGATGACCCAAAACATCAGCGCGTTGAATACGCAAAAGATATTATCAAAACGTGTCACACGAATAAACATTTTTTAAAAATTAATTGTTGCAGAGAATGAAACATGGATTTTCCGCTATGATCCCACAATTAAACGCCAAAATGCTTAGTGGAAGTCATCATCATCACTAAAAGGCAAAAAAATTCGTCTTCAAAAGTCGAAAGTGAAGACAATGTTGGTTGTGTTTCTACGAAGCAAGGAATTATCACAAGGAATTTATTCAGAGGGACAGACTGTCACTGCTAAAGTTTATTTAAGTATTTTGAATGGCCTATTGAAAAGGATTCACCGAGTCCGACCTGAGTATTCAACACCTGGCAGTTTTTTCATTCTATATATATATATATATATATATATATATATATATATATATATATATATATATATATATATATATATATATATATATATATATATATATATATATATATATATATATATATATATATATATATATATATATATATATATATATATATATATATATATATATATATATATATATATATATATATATATATATATATATATATATATATATATATATATATATATATATATATATATATATATATATATATATATATATATATATATATATATATATATATATATATATATATATATATATATATATATATATATATATATATATATATATATATATATATATATATATATATATATATATATATATATATATATATATATATATATATATATATATATATATATATATATATATATATATATATATATATATATATATATATATATATATATATATATATATATATATATATATATATATATATATATATATATATATATATATATATATATATATATATATATATATATATATATATATATATATATATATATATATATATATATATATATATATATATATATATATATATATATATATATATATATATATATATATATATATATATATATATATATATATATATATATATATATATATATATATATATATATATATATATATATATATATATATATATATATATATATATATATATATATATATATATATATATATATATATATATATATATATATATATATATATATATATATATATATATATATATATATATATATATATATATATATATATATATATATATATATATATATATATATATATATATATATATATATATATATATATATATATATATATATATATATATATATATATATATATATATATATATATATATATATATATATATATATATATATATATATATATATATATATATATATATATATATATATATATATATATATATATATATATATATATATATATATATATATATATATATATATATATATATATATATATATATATATATATATATATATATATATATATATATATATATATATATATATATATATATATATATATATATATATATATATATATATATATATATATATATATATATATATATATATATATATATATATATATATATATATATATATATATATATATATATATATATATATATATATATATATATATATATATATATATATATATATATATATATATATATATATATATATATATATATATATATATATATATATATATATATATATATATATATATATATATATATATATATATATATATATATATATATATATATATATATATATATATATATATATATATATATATATATATATATATATATATATATATATATATATATATATATATATATATATATATATATATATATATATATATATATATATATATATATATATATATATATATATATATATATATATATATATATATATATATATATATATATATATATATATATATATATATATATATATATATATATATATATATATATATATATATATATATATATATATATATATATATATATATATATATATATATATATATATATATATATATATATATATATATATATATATATATATATATATATATATATATATATATATATATATATATATATATATATATATATATATATATATATATATATATATATATATATATATATATATATATATATATATATATATATATATATATATATATATATATATATATATATATATATATATATATATATATATATATATATATATATATATATATATATATATATATATATATATATATATATATATATATATATATATATATATATATATATATATATATATATATATATATATATATATATATATATATATATATATATATATATATATATATATATATATATATATATATATATATATATATATATATATATATATATATATATATATATATATATATATATATATATATATATATATATATATATATATATATATATATATATAGAGTGTGAGAACGGTCGTTTGTTTTGTGTAGTTACATTAATAAGGGTAGGGACTGTATGGACAAGAGAGAGTGTATTCTCCAAAAACCAACACTTAAGTAATTGTATTCTCCAAAAACCAACACTTAAGTAATTGTATTCTCCAAAAACCAACACTTAAGTAATTGTATTCTCCAAAAACCAACACTTAAGTAATTGTATTCTCCCACAACCAACACTTAAGTAATTGTATTCTCCCACAACCAACACTTAAGTAATTGTATTCTCCCACAACCAACACTTAAGTAATTGTATTCTCCCACAACCAACACTTAAGTAATTGTATTCTCCCACAACCAACACTTAAGTAATTGTATTCTCCCACAACCAACGCTTAAGTAATTGTATTCTCCCACAACCAACGCTTAAGTAATTGTATTCTCCCACAACCAACGCTTAAGTAATTGTATTCTCCCACAACCAACGCTTAAGTAATTTTATTCTCCCACAACCAACGCTTAAGTAATTGTATTCTCCCACAACCAACGCTTAAGTAATTGTATTCTCCCACAACCAACGCTTAAGTAATTGTATTCTCCCACAACCAACGCTTAAGTAATTGTATTCTCCCACAACCAACGCTTAAGTAATTGTATTCTCCAAAAACCAACACTTAAGTAATTGTATTCTCCCACAACCAACGCTTAAGTAATTGTATTCTCCCACAACCAACACTTAAGTAATTGTATTCTCCCACAACCAACACTTAAGTAATTGTATTCTCCCACAACCAACGCTTAAGTAATTGTATTCTCCAAAAACCAACACTTAAGTAATTGTATTCTCCCACAACCAACGCTTAAGTAATTGTATTCTCCCACAACCAACGCTTAACATCTTTAATAAAAAAGCTTCTTTTACTCAGCTGCCCACTTTTGCTCTACCAACTTATGTAAAATCTTAAAGGTAACATTCGTTCTTATAACTTCAAACTTTGTCAAAAACTAATGGATATGGACTATATGCCTTCCCATCATGTATTTGTGTGTCTATGTGTTTGTATACATATATGAATATGTGTAAGTATGTATTTGTATATGTGTGAATATTTATATATGCGTATGTATGTATGTGTATGCATGTATACAACTGCAGAATTTCATATATATATATATATAGATGTGTATGTGTGAGTATGCATATTTATACACATATATCTATGTATATGTACGTATGTAACAGCATATATTTATGTGTTTACAGTAAGTATGTGTGTATATAGGTATATGTGTGTATGCGTTTGTATATTTGTAGTATGTGCTTGCATTTGTGTGTGAATAAACAAGGTCCGACAATTAAATAACTAGACTGATTTTATTATGGCCAGGATAAAAATGCCATCTATGAAGCAAAGCATGGAATCCAAAGAGCCAACCTTAATCTACGATATGGCAACTTTTCATCGGCGCCTGACAAGCAAACGACAAGCAAGCCGCCATTTTGTTGACTTAGTCAGAGGTACATTGTTACGTAATCAGCATGGAGCAAAAAAACTAACATTAAATTCTGTTTAAAACGCGGAAAAAGTGCCATTTAGACAGTTGAATTGATGCGACAAGTTTATAGGGATAATTGTTTATCTGGTGCACAGATATTCAGGTGGTATTCGGGATTCAAAAATAGCGTGGAAACGATTACAAATTCAACTAGACATGGACGCCCAATTTCTGTTCGTAATGAGGAACTCATTGCAAAAGTCAGAGAATGAGTGCAAGAAGATCTTTGTTTGACTGTGAGGATGATAGCAGATGAATTTGGTGTTAACCGAGAGATCATTCATAAAATTTTAGTGGAAGATTGGAGCAAGAAAAAAGTTTTGCCGGTCTATACCATATTCGTTGTCTGATGACCCAAAACATCAGCGCGTTGAATACGCAAAAGATATTATCAAAACGTGTCACACGAATAAACATTTTTTAAAAATTAATTGTTGCAGAGAATGAAACATGGATTTTCCGCTATGATCCCACAATTAAACGCCAAAATGCTTAGTGGAAGTCATCATCATCACTAAAAGGCAAAAAAATTCGTCTTCAAAAGTCGAAAGTGAAGACAATGTTGGTGTGTTTCTACGACAGCAAAGGAATTATTCACAAGGAATTTATTTCAGAGGGACAGACTGTCACTGCTAAAGTTTATTTAAGTATTTTGAATGGCCTATTGAAAAGGATTCACCGAGTCCGACCTGAGTATTCAACACCTGGCAGTTTTTTCATTCTTCGTGATAATGCACTGGCTCACCGGGCAGTAATTGTATTCTCCCACAACCAACACTTAAGTAATTGTATTCTCCCACAACCAACACTTAAGTAATTGTATTCTCCAAAAACCACACTTAAGTAATTGTATTCTCCCACAACCAACGCTTAAGTAATTGTATTCTCCCACAACCAACGCTTAAGTAATTGTATTCTCCCACAACCAACGCTTAAGTAATTGTATTCTCCCACAACCAACGCTTAAGTAATTTTATTCTCCCACAACCAACGCTTAAGTAATTGTATTCTCCCACAACCAACGCTTAAGTAATTGTATTCTCCCACAACCAACGCTTAAGTAATTGTATTCTCCCACAACCAACGCTTAAGTAATTGTATTCTCCCACAACCAACGCTTAAGTAATTGTATTCTCCAAAAACCAACACTTAAGTAATTGTATTCTCCCACAACCAACGCTTAAGTAATTGTATTCTCCCACAACCAACACTTAAGTAATTGTATTCTCCCACAACCAACACTTAAGTAATTGTATTCTCCCACAACCAACGCTTAAGTAATTGTATTCTCCAAAAACCAACACTTAAGTAATTGTATTCTCCCACAACCAACGCTTAAGTAATTGTATTCTCCCACAACCAACGCTTAACATCTTTAATAAAAAAGCTTCTTTTACTCAGCTGCCCACTTTTGCTCTACCAACTTATGTAAAATCTTAAAGGTAACATTCGTTCTTATAACTTCAAACTTTGTCAAAAACTAATGGATATGGACTATATGCCTTCCCATCATGTATTTGTGTGTCTATGTGTTTGTATACATATATGAATATGTGTAAGTATGTATTTGTATATGTGTGAATATTTATATATGCGTATGTATGTATGTGTATGCATGTATACAACTGCAGAATTTCATATATATATATATAGATGTGTATGTGTGAGTATGCATATTTATACACATATATCTATGTATATGTACGTATGTAACAGCATATATTTATGTGTTTACAGTAAGTATGTGTGTATATAGGTATATGTGTGTATGCGTTTGTATATTTGTAGTATGTGCTTGCATTTGTGTGTGAATAAACAAGGTCCGACAATTAAATAACTAGACTGATTTTATTATGGCCAGGATAAAAATGCCATCTATGAAGCAAAGCATGGAATCCAAAGAGCCAACCTTAATCTACGATATGGCAACTTTTCATCGGCGCCTGACAAGCAAACGACAAGCAAGCCGCCATTTTGTTGACTTAGTCAGAGGTACATTGTTACGTAATCAGCATGGAGCAAAAAAACTAACATTAAATTCTGTTTAAAACGCGGAAAAAGTGCCATTTAGACAGTTGAATTGATGCGACAAGTTTATAGGGATAATTGTTTATCTGGTGCACAGATATTCAGGTGGTATTCGGGATTCAAAAATAGCGTGGAAACGATTACAAATTCAACTAGACATGGACGCCCAATTTCTGTTCGTAATGAGGAACTCATTGCAAAAGTCAGAGAATGAGTGCAAGAAGATCTTTGTTTGACTGTGAGGATGATAGCAGATGAATTTGGTGTTAACCGAGAGATCATTCATAAAATTTTAGTGGAAGATTGGAGCAAGAAAAAAGTTTTGCCGGTCTATACCATATTCGTTGTCTGATGACCCAAAACATCAGCGCGTTGAATACGCAAAAGATATTATCAAAACGTGTCACACGAATAAACATTTTTTAAAAATTAATTGTTGCAGAGAATGAAACATGGATTTTCCGCTATGATCCCACAATTAAACGCCAAAATGCTTAGTGGAAGTCATCATCATCACTAAAAGGCAAAAAAATTCGTCTTCAAAAGTCGAAAGTGAAGACAATGTTGGTGTGTTTCTACGACAGCAAAGGAATTATTCACAAGGAATTTATTTCAGAGGGACAGACTGTCACTGCTAAAGTTTATTTAAGTATTTTGAATGGCCTATTGAAAAGGATTCACCGAGTCCGACCTGAGTATTCAACACCTGGCAGTTTTTTCATTCTTCGTGATAATGCACTGGCTCACCGGGCAGTAGTTGTACAGCAATTTTTGGCCCATAAACAAGTGTGTGTTCTCAGCCACCCAACCTATTTCCCAGATTTGTCTCCCTGTGATTATTTTGTATTCCCAAAATTAAAGTTACCTTTGAAAAGACGCTTCTTTGACGATACTGACGACATCCAAATGGCCGTAACATCTAGTATGAGGGTTATACCAACAGAAGAACTGCAGAGGTCGTTCCAGTATTTGTTAGATCGTGCCACTCTTTGTATCAATGTACGTTGAATAAAATACAGGTTATATCTTCAACAGTTCTGCATTTTATTTTTCATGTCATTTGTCTCATTATTTAATTGTCGGACCTTATATATATCTGCATGTGCTTGCGTATATGAAAAGTATAGTAAATATACTGTGTATATAACCCCTACCCTTATTAATGTAACTACACGAAATAAACTGTATTTCTCACACTCATTCAAAACTAACAAATTTATAGAAAAGCAGTTCTTAAAAAATACAACATTCAGACCATACTTTATACTAATTTATACTTTGATATATATATATATATAGAGTGTGAGAACGGTCGTTTGTTTTGTGTAGTTACATTAATAAGGGTAGGGACTGTATGGACAAGAGAGAGTGTACTATTTATTAGCATAACCATTTACTTTTGTATTCATGCTTATTGTGCTAATTAACAAATGCTGAATGACTGTGACTGAGTGAAAGCTGTATGATGAAGGGCGGAATGTTAGATGACTGTGACTGAGTGAAAGCTGTATGATGAAGGGCGGAATGTTAGATGACTGTGACTGAGTGAAAGCTGTATGATGAAGGGCGGAATGTTAGATGACTGTGACTGAGTGAAAGCTGTATGATGAAGGGCAGAATGTTAGATGACTGTGACTGAGTGAAAGCTGTATGATGAAGGGCGGAATGTTAGATGACTGTGACTGAGTGAAAGCTGTATGATGAAGGGCAGAATGTTAGATGACTGTGACTGAGTGAAAGCTGTATGATGAAGGGCAGAATGTTAGATGACTGTGACTGAGTGAAAGCTGTATGATGAAGGGCAGAATGTTAGATGACTGTGACTGAGTGAAAGCTGTATGATAGATAAAGGGCAGAATGTTAGATGACTGTGACTGAGTGAAAGCTGTATGATAGATAAAGGGCAGAATGTTAGATGACTGTGACTGAGTGAAAGCTGTATGATAGATAAAGGGCAGAATGTTAGATGACTGTGACTGAGTGAAAGCTGTATGATGAAGGGCAGAATGTTAGATGACTGTGACTGAGTGAAAGCTGTATGATAGATAAAGGGCAGAATGTTAGACGGGCCTGCGTGTTCAATTCTTAACTCTTTGAACATTAAGTGGTTCATTAGTTCCTTCCTTCCTTCCCCAGCTTCAGAAGAAGAAGCTGTTCATTTCTGTAGCGGGGTGTCTGGGGATGTTTAGCAGGTTTCGAACCCCTGACCTTTGCCACGAGACAGTAGTGCAGTTGTTGCCTATGGATATCTAATATCAGTTTTCTGTCTGCATTCACATAATGCAACAGTAAAAGTGCTCTTCATCACATTGTATGTTTGGTTCTTTGTCTGTATGATGGAATGGAGTCCCAAGAAACCAAAAATTGTTATCCTAATATGACAACCTCTCCGTTGTTATCCTAATATGACAACCACTCCGTTGTTATCCTAATATGACAACCACTCCGTTGTTATCGCAATATGTGTAAATCGGGGGTGGGGGTAATAACGAGGGAAGGAGAATAGAATATCAGTAGCGGAAGATTGAGGTGAGATAGAGAGAACTATCGGAAAGTTGAGATAGAGAGAACTATCGGAAAGTTGAGGTGAGATAGAGAGAACTATCGAAAAGTTGAGGTGAGAGATAAAGAGAACTATTGGAAAGTTGAGGTGAAATAGAGAGAACTAACGGAAAGTTGAAGTCAGACAGAGAGAACTATCGGAAAGTTGAGGTGAGACAGAGAGAACTATCGGAAAGTTGAGGTGAGAGATAAAGAGAACTATCGGAAAGTTGAGGTGAGACAGAGAGAACTATCGGAAAGTTGAGGTGAGACAGAGAGAACTATCGGAAAGTTGAGGTGAGAGATAAAGAGAACTATCGGAAAGTTGAGGTGAGACAGAGAGAACTATCGGAAAGTTGAGGTGAGACAGAGAGAACTATCGGAAAGTTGAGGTGAGATTAGAGAGAACTATCGGAAAGTTGAGGTGAGACAGAGAGAACTATCGGAAAGTTGAGGTGAGATTAGAGAGAACTATCGGAAAGTTGAGGTGAGACAGAGAGAACTATCGGAAAGCTGAGGTGAGAATAGAGAGAACTATCGGAAAGCTGAGGTGAGATTAGAGAGAACTATCGGAAAGCTGAGGTGAGATAGAGAAAACTATCGGAAAGTTGAGGTGAAATAGAGAGAACTATCGGAAAGCTGAGGTGAGATTAGAGAGAACTATCGGAAAGCTGAGGTGAGATAGAGAAAACTATCGGAAAGCTGAGGTGAGATAGAGAGAACTATCGGAAAGCTGAGGTGAGATAGAGAAAACTATCGGAAAGTTGAGGTGAAATAGAGAGAACTATCGGAAAGCTGAGGTGAGATAGAGAAAACTATCGGAAAGCTGAGGTGAGATAGAGAAAACTATCGGAAAGCTGAGGTGAGATAGAGAAAACTATCGGAAAGCTGAGGTGAGATAGAGAAAACTATCGGAAAGCTGAGGTGAGATAGAGAAAACTATCGGAAGATTGAGGTAAGACAGGGAAAACTATAATAATTATGGACTTCTAGTAACATGTAATACTTTGCTTTTTAATTATTTGGGGGGGGGGGGTGTTAAAGATAAATGTCGATATTTTATTTTGATTATTTTTTCCTCCCATTATTTCCTGTTTGGTTACACATGATGTCGTTATATAATTATCCTTTGTCTCCCATTATTTCCTGAATGGTTACACATGATGTCGTTATATAATTATCCTTTATCTCCCATTATTTCTTGAATTACACATGATGTCATTATATAATTATCCTTTATCTCCCATTATTTCCTGAATGGTTACACATGATGTCGTTATATAACTATCCTTTATCTCGTAGAAAGAAAGAAAGTAAAAATGTCCTCCAAAAATATAAGTGAAGTAATAAGGATAGATTTAATAAACATAAATTTTGACTAGCATAAATTGTGTTGAGGTCACACAAAAAACGTTTTAGCAGAAATGTTTTCGTCGTTTAGAGAGTAGTTCAGAGATGAATCACTGAAGCTAAAAGTGTCCAAGTACAGCTCTGCCCAGTCTCACAAGTGTTCTGTGTGACACACCAGTGTACATTATTTTCTCAGATACAATCTAAAAACACTTTTATCTGTCAAGAAAACTCACGAGTCCCACTTTTATCTGTTTGTTTTGTTTATTTATGTTGTGGGTCAAAGCCGGCTGTAATGCAAATGATCGCCTCATTTATTTGTCTGCTCCCACACTTTCTAGAATAAAATAGCCCGTAATGGAAATTTATCTGTAACTGCAATCAACAAGCGATATTCACCATTAAGTATGAAAGACCAAGTCAGAGATATAAACACATGTTTCTGGGTATGCTGTCAATTTTAATGCTGTCACCTCTTGTTTACGCTAATACTGTTAAAGTTTATATATGTCTCAGTTTCCCTTTATTTGTTTGAATAAGGAAACACAAAGGGGCGAAAGTGGACGGGGCAGAAAATACAAAGTCTAAAAAAAAAAACAAAGGACTTTAAAAGTAAGTTTTTTTCTATGTTCTGATAGGAGTTAGTAAATTGTTCAAGCTGAATAACGCGGTCTACTTAGCTGTAGCCTGTTTACCTGTAGCAGAAAAAAAAACTCACCTGCCAGGACCTACCTGATGCAGGTAGATTTTAGCTTTGATTTCGTCCTCAGTCAAACGTGGGCACCGTCGAGGCGGATAAAGGGCCCATAATTTTGTCATTAAATCAGGTTTGTTGCCTCCCTGTACACCCGACTTTGCGAAATTGAAGACTGGACCTACCGGGAGCAGACATTCCTGCTCTTTTGATGTCTTGGTCACAATAAACACATTGGATCTGATTTCATAGTCTTTATAGGGTGGCCATATCAGTTTTGTAACTAAGGAAGCAGGTTACATTCATTCCTCTAGTCCTGGTACATTCATGTCTCCAGTATATCATTGCTCTAGTCCTGGTACATTCATGTCTCCAGTATATTATTGCTCTAGTCCTGGTACATTCATGTCTCCAGTATATTATTGCTCTAGTCCTGGTACATTCATGTCTCCAGTATATTATTGCTCTAGTCCTGGTACATTCATGTCTCCAGTATATTATTGCTCTAGTCCTGGTACATTCATGTCTCCAGTATATTATTGCTCTAGTCCTGGTACATTCATGTCTCCAGTATATCATTGCTCTAGTCCTGGTACATTCATGTCTCCAGTATATTATTGCTCTAGTCCTGGTACATTCATGTCTCCAGTATATCATTGCTCTAGTCCTGGTACATTCATGTCTCCAGTATATTATTGCTCTAGTCCTGGTACATTCATGTCTCCAGTATATTATTGCTCTAGTCCTGGTACATTCATGTCTCCAGTATATTATTGCTCTAGTCCTGGTACATTCATGTCTCCAGTATATTATTGCTCTAGTCCTGGTACATTCATGTCTCCAGTATATTATTGCTCTAGTCCTGGTACATTCATGTCTCCAGTATATCATTGCTCTAGTCCTGGTACATTCATGTCTCCAGTATATTATTGCTCTAGTCCTGGTACATTCATGTCTCCAGTATATTATTGCTCTAGTCCTGGTACATTCATGTCTCCAGTATATCATTGCTCTTCATGTTCATGTTTTTAGCATGTTTTAGTGAAAACGAAAAAAATATCAAGTGAACATTTATTTTTGCTAGTCTCTTTTCAAACTACAAAAATAAGATCTTTTGTTGCATGGCCTTGTAAGTAATGATTATAGTATAATTTTTATTGTTGGTATGATTCTGATTACTGTATTACTGAATATAATTTCTAAGTTATTATTATTACCGATACATAGAAAATAGATAAGAAAAGATTTAAAATGTGGTAGAACGCTCCCACGGTAGTGGAAAACACCACTAGAGCTGACAGGTGTAACTGAAGAAGGAGACAAAGATAAGTGGGGGGGGGGGGGTGGACATCTCTACTAGAAATGTATGGCTCGGGAAGCAGTTGACGCGCGGACCAAAGACTAATGGACGAGATCGAATGACACAGAAGGATGACCGACGGCCAGTAAAAATAAGAAAACGGGACGCGAAGAGACAGATGGACACAGAGACACAGAGAGACTAGTAAGAAGAGGTTAGGAAGACGGAACTTTTAGAACGAGAGGTAGTTTCAGAGCAGACAGAGGAATTACTACGAGTTAGAAAGTGATTTTAGTTCTACAGTGTGTGAAAGTTTAATATTTTGGAAAGATGTGGAAAATCCTTTTGGTTGCTTTAATCTGAAACATGTGATCTTCAGTTGATGAGTATTAAAGTGAGCTATATACATTTGACACAGGAACGAACCATATAGAATGTTGTCATGCTAATGTGTGTATTAAGAGTTCAGTTGTGATGAACCATGTATTACACTGTGGAGTAACATCCTTGAGAGCTGAAAACAAACAAAAGAAAGAATTAGGAATGTACTAATAATCCACAGCAGACAACCCGAAGAACAATTTATGCCGTAATAAGATAATAATCCACAACCATACTTTCTTATACTTTTCCCAGCTTCGGGAGATGGCCTGATTATAGGCGATCACATTGCGAAGTACTAATCATCGATCACATTGCGAAGTATTAATCATTGATCACATTGCGAAGTACTAATCATCGATCACATTGCGAAGTACTAATCATCGATCACATTGCGAAGTACTAATCATCGATCACATTGCGAAGTACTAATAATCGATCACATTGCGAAGTACTAATCATCGATCACATTGCGAAGTACTAATCATCGATCACATTGCGAAGTACTAATCATCGATCACATTGCGAAGTACTAATCATCGATCACATTGCGAAGTACTAATCATCGATCACATTGCGAAGTACTAACCAGCGATCACGTGCAAAATCTGAACTTATGTTATAACCGGCCTTGGTGATTTAGGTAAATAAAGAACATTAGAACATTACATTTGCCTAGTGGTGTTATTCAGAACGCTTTAATTAGACATCTTCAATATTCATGAGAAATCATCGAAGGAGGAGCTCACATATCGTTCCTGCCAGGGGAGACCAGATACGTTTTATGTAGATTATTGTTATATTTATGTGTGTATTGTTGATTTATGCTGCTTTAACTTAGTAGTATTTTTACAAAGATCTCTGATTAGAGTTAACATATAGTAAGGATGATACAGAAGAGAGATAAAAGGACAGAACTCAGAGAAGAAACAGGAGAAACATATATTTTAAAACGAGAGATCAGATATCTGAGGAGAGAAGTAGCTAAGTTAAGCAGAGAGTTGAGGCACGAAATAAACTGGAGAAAACACTGCAGTTTTTATCCTAGAACAGACTTTAGACAGACAGATAACAATTTTTATAGAATGAGAGAGAGGGAACAGTAAACATTTACCATAACACTGGACACTATAGAAATATAAGTTACCAAGACACACAAACAGCCCACAACGATAGAAAGTATAGAGCAAAACAGCAACGCAATTCCTTTAAAGGAAATAATTGTATACAATTGCACCAAAACAATGAAAGGATTGAGAGGACTGTAAAGAAATAAATATACGCTGCAGGGGGTGCGAAATCACACAGAGATGACGAAATAATAAAGAGACGAAGATGAATAAAACTAAGATAGATCTAGTCGAGACTAGTAGCCAGATATTTAATGACACAAGAGATAGGGCAACAAACACAGATAGAGTAACCAGAGACGTCTATACCTCTGTGTCAGAGAAAGAATTAGGTAGATTAGCTCACACAACTGTCGATGTATGTGTTGGAGTGAGCGAAGTTTGTTTTGTAAGAAGGAATGATGCTGCTAGGCTGTGAACAAAGATGTAGAAGCCAATACTTTCGCTATATGAACAAAAGATAGTTATACATGTATGGGAGATGGCAAGATTGAAATGAGAGCAGAGAATTTAAAAGAATGCAATAATTGTCAGAGACAAAAAGATAGTACACAAGGCACAATATGTGATGTAAGTGATATTAACATGAATGATGAAAGGCTGGAATCAAATTATGATGATATTCCAAATGAGGATGAACTTAAAACATTTATGAAAGATATCCTAAATTATGCGAGACGGTCACAATCACACACGACGAAGAATGAAATAATTAATGATGTACGCTAGGGGTATCCCGCATTAGATAACAAACATGGACAGATATACATAGAGGACGCATTGAAGGATCTCACTGAACATGATCTGGTGTTAACCAGATGGTCACACATATGGAAATATCAACCTAATATCAGTTCACAGATACGGGCAGTAGAAACCTAAACACAATAAACACACGAAGACAAAACCCAATAAAGTTCATTAGAAAAGGCAGAGATAATTAGAAAGACAACATCAAAAAGATTTATTGTTCTTGACAATGAAGAAATAGATAGAACAATGGAGAAATTGTGAAATTCTAATACACCTCCTCAGTCCACATCAGAGATGTTTGTTCAGATTAATAACGTTCACCGTAAGGTAGATTTCACATACAATTATGATTTTATAGAATAAAAATGTATAGCAAAATATGGTGAGAGAGAAAATACAGTTTATAACGAAAACAAACTAACAGGCAGTGTTCAAATAACGTCAGATAATAACGTGAACAAGATAATGATAAGGAAACAGTAGGATGGACCATAACATTAACAGAGACAAGGTATGCACTAATAAAAGGTGGATTGATGTAGAAGCGGAACTTGCCAAGATTAGGTCAAATAAAATGCCAAATTCTTATGAAACTCATGTCAATCATCAAAAAAATACAACAGGAAGATAATTGCTAGTTTTTCAGTAGACCTCCAATCTCTCGGGAGACCATCCTTTGCAAATCCAAATATTCCAGGAAATGACAAACGTTTGCCACTAGAAGGTTTCGGTTATGATTAGGAGGGACATTTGTTTTATCAACATGGAATATCAAACCATATTTCTGGTCAGGATAAGATAGTGGTCTATGAAAGGGTCTATGAGAAAAGAAATAATCACACTACAGGAAAAAGAGAAAGTAGTTACAGAGGTAGAACAACGAGACGAAATAGAAGGTGCTAATGATGAGATATGGTGAGATATATGATGAGGTTATTATAAGGTTCCAGGATTCTGCGTATACACGTTCAGTATTATTAGAATGCATAAGGTGGTACAGATTTACCTAAGGTTAAGGTGGCATACATTTTTGGTGTTCATGATATACACCCTGAACAGGGTTGGTATTGATGTTGTAAATTTGTTTTTGGTATTAATAATATGGTACTGGTGTAAAACTGTGAATAAGGTAGATAGAGGTGTATGGTGCAGTTTTACAAAGTGAGGGAGGAAGTGAGCAAGGTGAGAAAAAAACGAATATAAAGTATGAGAATGTATAAATGAAAAACATACAACATCCGATATTTCGGCTTGAGCCTTATTTGAGGATACATGCAAAAACAAAATACAAACATATATAACTTATCTGAAGCGTCTTGCTCTCAGTAAAGCGGAAATGTGTGTGGAAGAAGGAGGAGGAAAAAAAACCGTTGCCTACAGACAAAAGATTTCCGATATAGCCAATCATAGCGAAGAAGCGGAGAGAGGAGGAGAACAAGTGGGAGAAAGGGGTTGGGGGAAGGCAATAGAAACATGATAGCCGCTAGAGGTGTCGGGGGGGGGGGGAGGGGAGAGAAAAGAGGACGCGAGAGATAATGAATGAAGAACTTAAACACCTACAGGGAGGAAATGTAAAACTGGTGAACGGGACAAGACCAATATGTTGGCAAAGAAGGAAATAGGATGGTGGTAGGGAGGGGTAGCATAGAGAAAGAAAGTAGAGTATAAAAAAGGCCAGTGGAAAAATAAAGAAGTTACAAAAAGCTGAAAACATTGTTAATTCCATCTGGGTGGAGACAGCCAGTCTGGAAAATAAGGCTTACGGTTAGGAGATCGATTTCGCCAGCATCTCAATGATATTTCTAAGAGGGCCTGGACACCTGTGGCTAAACATTTTTGCCTTGGTAACCACAGGGGCAAACAGGACATTTCGGTTAGTGCGATCCGCTCTTGTTCCGCAGATGTACGATCTCGGAGGGTCCTAGAACAGCGCCTTATTTTCCAGACTGGCTGTCTCCACCCAGCTGGAATTAACAATGTTTTCAGCTTTCTGTAACTTCTTTATTTTTCCACTGGCCTTTTTTATACTCTACTTTCTTTCTCTATGCTACCCCTCCCTACCACCATCCTATTTCCTTCTCTGCCAACATATTGGTCTTGTCCCATTCACCAGTTTTACATTTCCTCCCTGTAGGTGTTTAAGTTCTTCATTCATTATCTCTCGCGTCCTATTTTCTCTCCCCTTCCTCCCCCCCGACACCTCTAGCGGCTATCATGTTTCTATTGCCTTCCCCCAACCCCTTTCTCCCACTTGTTCTCCTCCTCTCTCTCCGCTTCTTCGCTATGATTGGCTATATCGGAAATCTTTTGTCTGTAGGCAACGGTTTTTTTTCCTCCTCCTCCTTCTTCCACACACATTTCCGCTTTACTGAGAGCAAGACGCTTCAGATAAGTTATATGTGTTTGTATTTTGTTTTTGCATGTATCCTCGAATAAGGCTCACGCCGAAATATCGGATGTTGTATGTTTTTCATTTATACTTTCTCATACTTTATATTCGTTTTTTTCTCACCTTGCTCACTTCCTCCCTCACTTTGTAAAACTGCACCATACACCTCTATCTACCTTATTTATATTGAGATCAAGTATAACATTAGCAAAAACTTTAACAGGTGCCGATTGTGATACGGACCATGAGTTATTAATAGCAGACATAAAGATAAAAATAAAAAGACAGTTACGGGATCAAGACCACTCCGCTTTGATCTTACAAATATACCAGAACAATACGGTATAGAAGTGAAGAACCGTTTCGAAATCCTGATGGCTGTAGAGGAGGAGATGACACCAGATGATTTGGCTATACAGGCCAGAGATATCTTAATAACAACAGCTAAAGACATGGTTCCAGTAAAGAAAACACAAAAGAATGGATTATTACAGCAGGCAAACTAGAACTGATAAAACAACGTAGAGAAATGAAAACGAATGGAAAGTGACAAACAAAAACAAAGAGGAATATAAATCTTTAACAAAAGAAGTAAGAAGAAACATAAGAAACAAAAAAAAACAGAACGAAGAAGAGATGTGGTGGTTCCTTGGTGCCCAGTACTCAACAGTGCACTGTGACGCCAGTCTCAGATAAGACATTAGAAGATCTCTGTCAGGATATAAACCACAGTACAGAGAATATTCAGGTTGAGTCAGGCAGCGGGGAGGCAATGCAGCCCTCGGACGAGACCAGAGACAAGATTAACTTCCCACCAGCAAGTGCAAAAAGCATATAGGAAAACCTAGACGCAGGAATATGCAAAGAACTGGACAAACAGCTAAGAGGAAAAACCTGGAGCATAAGCTGGAAGCATTTGGTAACATCATATATCTTCACTGCCACAAAGAGTTTGGAACCAAACAGGCAAAAAGAGGAAAATTAACACCAAGAAAGTCCAGAAGACAGAGGAAAATAGAAGCAATAAGACAGCAGAAGAACCATGCCCAGAAAATGTTCAAGAAGGTACATGAATCGGAAAAGGAATGACTAAGACGAGTTTGGCAGCATTTAAAATCCCAGCACAATGCCCTTTGCAGAGCTGAAAGACTATGTAAAAGGAAGAGGACAACCAGATACGCCAAGCAGTTATTGGAACAACCAAAATCAGGTACGCTGAAAGCAGGTAAGGAGGTGCTCGAGGAACATCTGAGCAAGACATACTCTGATAAAAATCAGCATACACCTCTCGAGCAGATGAAGGGTTTAGTGTGACCCTGTGGACCAGGCAGCAAGTTCAAATGCAGCATACCAACCTTACAAGAAGTAGAGAGCATCGTAGGAAAAGCTAAAGGAAAATCAGCACCAGGCCCGCATTGCATCCCTTACATACTATACAAAAGATGCCCCGAAGTTCTAAAGAAGCTCCATAAACTCCTACGAACAGCATGGACCAAGGGACTCATAAGTAAAGAATGGAAAAAATCTAATGGAGTACACATCCCAAAGGAGCAGAATTCCGCTGAAGTCAACCAGTTCAACCGATCTCACTTCTGAATGTGGAAGGAAAGATATTCTTCTCTGTAATGGCAAGGAGACCAACAACATACCTCCTAGATAATGGTTACGTTGATACATCTGTCCAGAAGTGAGGAATCCCAGGTTTCCCAGATGTCTCGAGCATGCGTCAATGATTTGGGAAGCTATTCAGCAGGCAAAATCTGGAAGGCAAGATCTACAAGTAGTATGGCTTGACCTAGCCAGTGCGTATGGCTCAGTACCACACCAGATGATATGGCTAGCACTAGACATGTATCATGTGCCAAAAGAAATTATGAAGATGCTGAAAATGTACTTCCTCATGAGATTTGGAACATCAGGTTATATTACAAGATAGATTGAGCTCCAGGTAGGAATTGCAAGGGTGCTGTACAATATCTCCCATACTGTTCATACTAGCCATGCAAGTAATCCTGAAAGCAGCAGAAGACCCAAGGTTCAGAAATGGATGTCTGCAGGAAACTCTCTACTCTAGAGAGCGGAACAACAACACAACTCCTTCAGATCATCAGAGGAAGAAACCCCCCCCCCCTTTTCAGACAAGTGTTTCGGCCCTATTAAACTCCTGACACTCTAAAGGGGTGGACTTCTCTGAGTCATGACTCCCAGAGGTTTTGTGAGTTGTTGCTTTTTTTGTCCCGGGATTCCAAAATTGATGTGGCCACTACTCATTTACGAAGTAAGTACCAGCACAGTAGAGGCAGTCGAAAGAAAGATAAATAAATCCATAAGAAAGTGGCTGGGTGTACCACTAGGATTAACTGATGTAGCACTGTACTGCAAGAAGAGCAAACTGCAGCTATTATTCAAATCTGTGGTCAAAGAATACAAGGCTTGCAATGATGCTACAAGAATCTACAGATCCGGTGGTACAAGAAGTGCAGCCAGCACTTAAAACTGGACGAAAGTGGAAAGTAAGTGAGGAAGTGACCGCAGCAAGGGAAATACAGGAGCTGAAAGAAGTAATAGGATACACCCAGACCAACAAAAGGGGATTTGGCCATGGTGAAATCAAAGGTGGTCAAAGGCCTCCTGTAAGGAAAGAACGGATATGATCATCAGCGAAGTAAGGAATTCATAGGATGATAAGCGGGTCCAGAAGGCAGTCCAACAGGCACAGCAAGGTCAGTGGACAACATGGGAGGAAGTCCTGCAGAGATCACCAACATGGAGTGACATCTGGAAAATGGCACCTTTGAGACAGCTTCATCATCAGAGCTGCTTATGATCTTCTGCCTACAGGTTCCAACTTATACAAATGGGGTTTATCAGAAGACACAAAGTGCCCTCTCTGCAACGAAAGGCAAACATTGGAATATGAGCTGTCAGCATGCAGAGTATCATTAGGTCAAGGACACTACACCTGGCGGCACAACAGAGTGCTGCAGGAACTAGTAGCCATTGTAGACAGGACAAAAAATAAAGCAAATAACAGCCAAAGAGTTGAGATACAACCTAAATACTTCATAGGCGCTGGTACGACATCGAATATTGAAATCAGGGACATTCCCTTACCGTCACTGCTAGATACTGGAAATGACTGGGATGTGATAGCGGACCTACCAGAAAGAAGAGAATACTCGACTGCCATTAAGAACACAGGAATGCGTCCGGACATTGTAGTGTACTCCATAGAAAAACAGGAACTAATAACGATTGAGCTTACGGTTCCGTACGAAATAAGAATAGAAGAGCAACATCTGTTCAAATGTGAAAAGTATAATGACCTGGTCAAGCAACTGAGGCAGGGGGCAGGAATCAGGGCAAAAGTGATAGCTGTAGAAGTGGGAGCAAGAGGATTCGTAGCAACATCAGCATACGACCTATGTAAGCAACTGGGCATAAAGGGACAAGCAAGAGCAAGGGAACTGAAAAGCCTTTCAGAAACAGCAGAAAAGGCCTCATGCTGGCTGTGGAGTATGTGAAACAAGCATTGAGAACATAAATAATTTCGTTTGTCGCGGCCAATACCAGTCCTCCGTGGCTGGATCGTTAGATGCACTTCAAAGTGCAGTGCTAACTCAATTCCGGGACAAAAAAAAAAAAGCAACAACTCACAAGACCTCTGGAAGACATGACCCAGAGGAGCCCACCCCCTTAGAGTGTCAGGAGTTTAATAGGGCCGAAATCCTTGTCTGAGGGGGGGGGGCTTCCTCCGAAGACCTGAAGGAGTTGTATTGTTGTTTGCTCTCTATAGTAGAGAGTTTCCTGCATACATGCAAGACTGAAAGACTATGTAAAAGGAAGAGGACAACCAGATACGCCAAGCAGTTATTGGAACAACCAAAATCAGGTACGCTGAAAGCAGGTAAGGAGGTGCTCGAGGAACATCTGAACAAGACATACTCTGATAAAAATCAGCATACACCTCTCGAGCAGATGAAGGGTTTAGTGTAAGACCTGAAGGAGTTGTATTGTTGTTTGCTCTCTATAGTAGAGAGTTTCCTGCATACATGCAAGATTGTTGTAACACACAATAATTAGTGTATAAGTAAATAACTACACTAAGCCACTGCAGTAAAGCTGTGATACCAAAATGTATAAACTAAGAAACAAGCTTGAACAGCTTTATTAATTAACGACTACAAAGTTGTGACGTTTCGGTGTGAAACTTAATCATACGAAACACACAGGACAAAGAAATAGAGACAGGAGATTCACATGAATGCTGTGTTTAAAAAAAATAAAATGAATAGAGCACTTAGCTGTAGCTAAGCTGTGACTTGTCCGACGCTGTGTGTCAGAAATGTGCATGGTGTAGTGTAGAGAACATTTAAATGGAGACTTGGAACGTGTGATAGGTGGGTCTTAACTGAGGGTGGTGGGTGGGGAAACCGTGGAGGAGAGAGAGAGAGAGAGAGAGAGAGCGACACAATGGTAATCTAACCGGGAGAAGGTGAAATATGTGATTATATTTAGGGTAGAGGGGTCGTAATGTGATGCTGTGAGGAGGTTCTGAATTATGTGTAACAAGTGAGAAGGGAGTGAAACTTAGTGGGGAGGTACACTGCTGGCGAGATTCTTCGGATGCCGTGCGTGGAGTGAAGCTCCTCCCGGCCAAGGAAAGAAATGCGAAAAGCAATCAGGGTTGCTGTGTGGTGCCGATGTAAAAAGGTGATGGAAAGGATAAAGTGAAGCTTAATCGGTATGTCCAGTAGTATCGCAGCGAGAGCTACCCATACCACGGCCCCTCTGATCTAGAGGTCGGCCACGTCCGAAATACACCCATACTGGTGAAATATGCCCAAACTGGCTTACACCAGGGGTGAAACTTGATGGCTACGCATGTCACAGTACCTCTGCTCTAGAGGTTGGTCATGTCCTACCCACGGTCATACTGGGATAATATGCCTAAACCGGCTCAACCCAGGGGTGGAAGTCACTAGTGGCGAGGATTCGTCCTTCTGGACAAAAGCTCCATCCTGGTCACAACTAGGAAGGGTAGCGGCCACGACCACAAAATGCTGAAGTCGGAGACACTGGACCAGGGCAGTCTAGATAGGCAACCACCTCTCACCCGGGCGGGGATGTATGCATATCCTCATCACGCTGAGGTTTTTCTGGTGAGAAAGTCCAACGCCGGAATGGAGGGGCAACCACCTCTCACCCGGCAGTGATACACGGTATCTCAAAACACGTCGAGGTTTTCCCGTGAGAAAGTCTAACTCTAGCCCGGATGGGCTACCACCTCTCACCCAGCGGGGATATACTGATATCCAAATCAAGTCGAGGTTTTCCGGTGAGAAAGTCCAACTCTAGATCAAACTGGTGCAACGAAAACTACGGTGTCACGCAATCCCGCTTCTGAGACCCACCAAGAATACAGGCTCAAGCCCTGCGATACTCTGAACCTCTTGTGGTCCTCTCGTGGATCCCCACTTCTTCCTCTTCTTCGTTCGCTTCTACCACCAAGACCGCCCCGTGATCTTCCTGAATTTACTCCTGTGGTCCTCAATAGGTCCCGTGGTCCCCGAAAGGACCACACGAGATGGCCTACAGGAGTGCTGTTTGGGAGGCAAAGTTCCGCAAGGGACATGCAAATGAATGAATGAATGGGCGTGTTTAGGACGTGACCGACCTCTAGAGCGGAGGTACCGTGACATGAGTAGTCATCAACTTTTACCCCTGATGTAAGCCGGTTTAGGCATATTTCACCAGTATGGGTGTCTATCGGACGTGGCCGGCCTCTAGAGCAGAGGTGCCGTGGTATGAGTAGCTCTCGTCGCAAGACTACTGGACATACCGATTAAGCTTCACTTTATCCTTTCCATCAACCTTTCACATCGACGCCACACAACAACCCTAATTTCTCTTTCGCATTTTCTTCATTTACCGGGAGGAGTTTCACCTGACGCGCGACAGCCGAAGAATCTGGCCAGCAGTGAGTAAGAGGATCAAGAGACCATGTATTCAATATAAGATTAATAATAGAGTAAGAGGAACAAGAGACCATGTATTCAATATGAGATTAATAATAGAGTAAGAGGAACAAGAGATCATGTATTCAATATAAGATTCTCTCTCTCTCTCTCTCTCTCTCTCTCTGAACCTTAAGTGCCCAGGGCACATGGGGCTTCCGCAAGGGTTTTCCACAAATGCCCGTCCTTCGCCTTTTTTTCTGCTCTTGCCCAGGTGAGCCCTCTATTGCTCAACATCCATTCTGTTGTTCTTCTCCATGTCTATTTTGGTCTACCCTTACTTCTGTTCCCATGTGGTGTCCATCTTAGTGCTATTTTTGGTAGTGAGTTGTCAGTCATTCGGAGCACATGTCCCAACCATCGCCAGCGTCTTTCCTCAATAATTGTTGTCAGTGGTTTCATCTGCATTTCTGCTAATAAGATGTTATTTCTTATGGTGTTTGGCCAAAATATTTTTCTAATTCTTCGTAAACATTTAGTCTGGAAAGAATTCAACTTGTTTTCTATGGTTTTGCTGATTTTCCAGCATTCACTTCCATAGAGTAGTACACTTAGAACATTACTCTTAAATATCCTGATTTTCATATTTATGCTTAGTTTTTTTAATTTCCATATAGTCTGCAGCATTGCAAAAGCCTGGTTTGCTCTAGTAAGTCTGCTGTTGATGTCCTCTGTGCTGTCTCCATTTTCTACTACTCTGCTGCCAAGGTATACAAATTCGTTGACCTCCACGACTAACTTGTTATCTACTTTAAGTACATTTCTGTTGTTCACATTTTGCTTATTAACTTTGTCTTTCCTACGTTGATCTTTAGTCCTATGTTGTTTGCATTCTGAGTTAGCTTGTTTATTTTATCTTGCATATCTTTGTGACTGCTTGATAATAGACAAATTTCGTCCGCAAAGTCAAGGTCTTCCAGCACTGTGTCAAGGGTCCATTGTAATCCTCTGCGTTTGTCTGATGTTGCCTCCTTCATTAACCAGTCTACTGCCAAGATAAATAATGTTGGTGATAGTACACATCCCTGTTTCACTCCTGTTTGTACCCTAAAGCTGCTGGAGGTATGTTCTCCACAGATAACTTTGCACTGAAAACCCTCGTGTAGGGCTTTGATTACATTCACTATCTTATGGGGGAGGCCATGCCATCTTAGGATTTTCCACAGTGCATCTCTGTTGACACTGTCAAAGGCTTTCTCAAAATCTATGATTAATGCATATGTTGTGCTATGCCACTCATTTGCCTGCTCTAATATTTGTCTAAGTACAAATATGTGGTCTATGTATGATCTTCCTTTCCTAAATCCTGCCTGCTTTTTCCGAAGTTTTTCCTCAAGTGTTGGTACAATTCTGTTGATGATTATTCTGCAAAATATTTTACTGGTGAGTAGCAGTAGGGTAATGCCTCTCCAGTTCCCGCAATCTCTGAGGTCACCCTTCTTTGGTAGTTTTACTATAAGCCCAGTTTTCCACTCCTCTGGGGCTTTTTCTAGATCCCAAATTTGTTGTAATATCCGGCAAAGTTGTTTTGGTGTTTCTGTTTCTTCTGCTTTCAACATCTCAGCAGTCACTTCATCTTCACCTGGTGCCCTGTCTGATTTTAGCTTCTTTATCGCCTCCTTTACTTCATTTATTGTTATTGGTCCTGTATTAATGTTTAGTTCTGTTTTTGCTTCAGGTATGTCTATTGTATGTGCTGCTTGTGTTCTGTTTAGTAGGGTGTTAAAGTGTTCCCTCCATCTTTCAATTTTTTCTCTTTCTCCACTGACCAGTTGTCCATTTTGTGTTCTTACTGCACTTTCACATCTTGTGTTGAAGTTACCTGTCATCTGCTTTGTGATTTTATATATGGTTTTCATGTCATTTGTATATGCTGCTTTCTCTGCTGTTTCTGCTAAGTTGTCATAATATTGACGTTTATCTTGACGGCATGATTCCTTCACTTCTTTGTCTTTTTGTGCATAATTACTTAAAACTCGTTCTTTAAGCTGTTGTGATTTGGTGTTCAGTAATTTTTTCTTGATTTCTTTTCTTTGCTCTATCTTTTCCCATGTGGTCTCGCTTATCCATTCCTCTTTTTTTCCTTTTCCGATATCCCAGCACCTCTTGTGCTGTTTCCTGTAATGTTTTATTGAACTCTAATATGGACATTTCTGCTTTGTCTTGTAGGACACTGAAGCGGTTCTTAAGTACTATTGAGAATTCATTTCTTGTTTGCTGGTCTATCAGTTTTCTTGTATCAAAATGTATCTTTCTGTGCTCTCCGATTTTGGCTTTCCTTAATTTTAATTTTAGTTTTATTTTTGCTAATATAAGATTAATCATAGAGAAATGCAGAGATTTTAATACGAATCTATATTTATCTTTTATAGACTACTCAAAGGCATTTGATTGTGTACAACATCAGAAACTTTGGGAAATATGGAAAAAATGGGATTTCCAACACATTTGATACAATTAACATCACTGCTGTATCTAGACCAACAAGCAGCAGTAAGAATAAATGGTGAAACAACAACTTGGTTTGACATAAAACAAGGGGTCCGTCAGGGCTGCATATTGTCACCTTACTTATTTAACTTGTATACTGAAAATATAATGAGGAATGTTAGAGAAGAAGTAGACAAAGAATATTACGATGCCATAACAATTGGAGGTTATGAAATACCAGAGATTAGATATGCTGATGACACAGTGTTACTGTCCACAACATAAAGAGGAATGGAAAAACTAATTATGTCATTCCGTAAGAATATTGCAGTGCAAAACGTCTGTTTAATGCGAATAAAACTAAATTGATGACAACTGACAAAACAAATAAGGCGGCTGAAATATGTATCAATGATGCAAAATTGGAAAAGCTGGAGAGTTTTTTTCCTCTATGTCTTCAGTATATCATTGCTCTAGTCTTGGTACATTCATGTCCCCAGTATATCATTGCTCTAGTCTTGGTACATTCGTGTCTCCAGTAAATCATTGCTCTAGTCTTGATACATTCTTGTCTCTAATATATCAATGCTCCCAGTATAACATTGCCCTATTCTTGATACATTCATGCTCCCAGTATAACATTGCTCTAGTCTTGATACATTCATGCTCCCAGTATAACATTGCTCTAGTCTTGATACATTCATGCTCCCAGTATATCATTGCTCTAGTCTTGATACATTCATGCTCCCAGTATATCATTGGTCTTCATGTTCATGGTTTTAGGGTATTTTAGTGAAAACAAGGAAAAAAATATCAAGTGCACATTTATTTTTGCTAGCCTTTTTTCAAACTACAAAAATAAGATCTTTAAGATCATGCATCTTTCTCAGCGCAACATATGCCTGTGAGATCTGGACACTTAATAATACATGATTTTATATGCCATGTATTGTATAAACCAATTAAAGTACATTCATTCAATCATTCAGCCTTCCAAACCATTGCAGCTGATTGCTGCAGACAAAAACTAGTCTCCATTCCTATCTATTTTTAGTTTTCTCCTGCCAGTTGCTAAAGTTTATAACTTTACGATATCAAATGCTGGTCACTAACATCCTTGGATGTAAAAAGTTTGCTCGATATAACAAGTGCGTGCTCAGAGATGCTCGTGTCTTTTCAACATAAACCTCATATGTTATGACAACTTTATTATTTCTTTTTATGAGAGCTTTATTATTGTTTATTATTGTTTATTATGACAGCTTATTATTTTTTGCTATCTAAAAATATAGATGTATATACAAGCACGTATATGTTCTGACAGCTTTATTTCTTGTTACGCAGCTGTATTATTCTTGTTGTCTACAGCTATAGATGTATATACAAGTATGTTATGACAGTTTTATTCTTGCTTATTATCTACAAGTATAGATGTATATAACAGCTGATAGGAAATGTCACAATAAAATAAAAAGCAGACGTGCTCAGGCCATGTCAGCATTTCAGAAAATGAGAAATATTTTGTGCAACAGATCCGTATCAATGGAAACAAGATTCCGAGTACTTAAATGTTACATCGAGCCAATTTTATTTTATGGATGTGAAGCATGGTCTATGAATAAGACGGTACAGCGAGAAATGGAGGCCACGGAGATGTGGTTTATAAGAAGGATATTGAAGGTACCATGGACAGCCAAGAAAACCAACGAAGAAGTCCTAAGAGAGACTGGAGTTAGAAGGCAAATTACAGCAATGATCAGAGGCAGACAAACGAGATTTGTAGGACGTTTTCAGAAAATAGGAAAATTGGAACACGTTGTGGCAACCGGAAAAACTGAGGGAAGAAGAGACAGAGGAAGACAGAGAGACAAGTTAGTGGATGGGCTGTCAGTGTGGCTAGGAAGAAAGTCACCGGCGGATCTCATAATCAACGCAAAAGACAGGGAATTGTCGAGAGAAATGATCGCCTACACCACACGACACTTGATTGATTGATTGATTGATAGATGTATATATAAGTATGTAATCATAGCTTTATTTTTGCGTGTTATCTACAAGTATATATGTATGTACAAGTTTTGACAGCTTTATTGTTTATTGTCTACCAGTATAGATGTATGTATAAGTATGTGCATGTTATTATGGCTGTGTGAGACTGTTATCGTATATTTTTATACTTATTTCAAGGTATGAATATGTGCACAAACTTGCAAGGTAGATGTAATTGTATAAGGAAATTTCTACATGTACAGCCTGTGTTCCTGCAATCAATGCTGTTATGATTTAAGACACAAGAATGATGTCGGACAGGGAGTGGATTAAAGTTATTTTCACGAAGTACCAAAGCAGCTCCAAGAAACAACCTTCCCTGAATACTATCGTGGGGGTGGGATGGGGTGGGGATCGCATTGAGTCTAATTCCATTAGCGACATGGGAAAAAAAAAATTCTATTATTAGCAACAGCACGAAGATCTGGTTTTGGTTCTTTGTGAATTGGGAATCTTTATAAAATGACATGACTGGTTCGGCTAACACTGCTCATTGCTCTTTCCTTTTTGTTGGAAACTTATCTTTTATATTATGTGAAGTAATTTATTATTCTCACAGTGATCCTTGTCTGTTCTATGTCATCGTCATGAAATTCACACATTTTATAAACAGCAAACTTTTGTTCACGCCGCCTGCGTAAATCTTGAAAAATTCACTCAACAAACAAAATTCAGATTGGACCACACGGCTAACATACACTAGATAGCGACAAGGAATGTTTGGGTCACTATTAATTGTGTTCCTGGGCGGTTATTATGTTTGTTCGCATATGTTTACCACCTGTTCACAAGCGTGTATGTGACAGATCTACACACTTACTGGCTGCACGTTATATTTTCAGCGGTCACACCAGTTAGTATAGCTACACGAGTAAGAGACACCCAGCACAGAACTAACCCTTGATTTTAGTGAAGACTCAGTTAGTATAGCTGCACGAATAAGAGACGCCCAGCACAGAACTAACCCTTGATTTTAGTGAAGACTCAGTTAGGATAGCTGCACGAATAAGAGACGCCCAGCACAGAACTAACCCTTGATTTTAGTGAAGACTCAGTTAAGATAGCTACACGAGTAAGAGACATGCAGCACAGAACTAACCCTTGATTTTAGTGAAGACTCAGTTAGGATAGCTGCACGAATAAGAGACATGCAGCACAGAACTAACCCTTGATTTTAGTGAAGACTCAGTTAGTATAGCTGCACGAATAAGAGACATGCAGCACAGAACTAACCCTTGATTTTAGTGAAGACTCAGTTAGTATAGCTGCACGAGTAAGAGACATGCAGCACAGAACTAACCCTTGATTTTAGTGAAGATTCAGTATAGCTGCACGACTAAGAGACATGCAGCACAGAACTAACCCCTGATTTTAGTGAAGACTCAGGATAGCTGCACGAGTAAGAGACGCCCAGCACAGAACTAACCCCTGATTTTAGTGAAGACTCAGTATAGCTGCACGAGTAAGAGACATGCAGCACAGAACTAACCCTTGATTTTAGTGAAGACTCAGTATAGCTGCACGAGTAAGAGACGCCCAACACAGAACTAACCCTTGATTTTAGTGAAGACTCAGTTAGTATAGCTACACGAGTAAGAGACACCCAGCACAGAACTAACCCTTGATTTTAGTGAAGACTCAGTTAGTATAGCTGCACGAATAAGAGACGCCCAGCACAGAACTAACCCTTGATTTTAGTGAAGACTCAGTTAGGATAGCTGCACGAATAAGAGACACGCAGCACAGAACTAACCCTTGATTTTAGTGAAGACTCAGTTAGGATAGCTACACGAGTAAGAGACATGCAGCACAGAACTAACCCTTGATTTTAGTGAAGACTCAGTTAGGATAGCTGCACGAATAAGAGACATGCAGCACAGAACTAACCCTTGATTTTAGTGAAGACTCAGTTAGTATAGCTGCACGAATAAGAGACATGCAGCACAGAACTAACCCTTGATTTTAGTGAAGACTCAGTTAGTATAGCTGCACGAGTAAGAGACATGCAGCACAGAACTAACCCTTGATTTTAGTGAAGATTCAGTATAGCTGCACGACTAAGAGACATGCAGCACAGAACTAACCCCTGATTTTAGTGAAGACTCAGGATAGCTGCACGAGTAAGAGACGCCCAGCACAGAACTAACCCCTGATTTTAGTGAAGACTCAGTATAGCTGCACGAGTAAGAGACATGCAGCACAGAACTAACCCTTGATTTTAGTGAAGACTCAGTTAGTATAGCTGCACGAATAAGAGACGCCCAGCACAGAACTAACCCTTGATTTTAGTGAAGACTCAGTTAGGATAGCTGCACGAATAAGAGACATGCAGCACAGAACTAACCCTTGATTTTAGTGAAGACTCAGTTAGGATAGCTGCACGAGTAAGAGACATGCAGCACAGAACTAACCCTTGATTTTAGTGAAGATTCAGTATAGCTGCACGACTAAGAGACATGCAGCACAGAACTAACCCCTGATTTTAGTGAAGACTCAGGATAGCTGCACGAGTAAGAGACGCCCAGCACAGAACTAACCCCTGATTTTAGTGAAGACTCAGTATAGCTGCACGAGTAAGAGACATGCAGCACAGAACTAACCCTTGATTTTAGTGAAGACTCAGTATAGCTGCACGAGTAAGAGACGCCCAACACAGAACTAACCCTTGATTTTAGTGAAGACTCAGTATAGCTGCACGAGTAAGAGACACGCAGCACAGAACTAACCCTTGATTTTAGTGAAGACTCAGTTAGTATAGCTGCACGAGTAAGAGACGCCCAGCACAGAACTAACCCTTGATTTTAGTGAAGACTCAGTTAGTATAGCTGCACGAGTAAGAGACACGCAGCACAGAACTAACCCCTGATTTTAGTGAAGACTCAACAAACCAGTTAGGATAGCTGCACGAGTAAGAGACACGCAGCACAGAACTAACCCTTGATTTTAGTGAAAACTCAGTTAGTATAACTACACGAGTAAGAGACACGCAGAACAGAACTAACCCCTGATTTTAGTGAAGACTCAACAAACCAGGAGCTGTTAGCGAGGACTGTCTATCTTCGCGCAGGCGGAAATTGCCAGATTTACGATAGGCAGACTATCTCGTTCATTGCACTTCAAATAAATAATGTAGTGATATCGTCCGACCAGTCACTCAGCAGAAATTGTGCGAACGAACAAAAGCAGAAACAACAACAGCAACAACAGCAACAACAGCAACAACAACAATAACAACAACACATACACACTTTTTAGACATTCCCAATATGGCTTCCCAAGCCACCATTTACAGTGTCCTAAATTTCATGTTACGAGCAGAGACATGTTTGTGTAGATCTAACCTGTATGATAATAACTGTGGAAATATCGATAGCACTACGTATTTTTAAAATAACAAGTTCTGTAGTTATAATTACTTGTATAATCATCATCATCGTCATCATCATCATCATCGTCATCATCATCGTCACGGTTTTTCTCCTCAATAAAAGCTGAGGATAAATTCCTAAACCTTCTCTAGACCGTCTTCTGTCCCTCTAACTCGACGCACAAACATCATCATGATGATAGTTTTTCTCCTTATTTTTTCCTAGACCTTCTCTAGATCGTCTTCTCTCCCTCTAACTCGACGCACAAACATCATCATGATGATAGTTTTTCTCCTTATTTTTTTTCCTAGACCTTCTCTAGACCGTCTTCTGTCCACTCGACGCACACACATCATCATCATGATGTTTTTTTTCTCCTCAGTTTTTCCTAGACCTTCTCTAGACGGTTTTCTGTCCCTCTCACTCGATGCACAAACAGAAACATGGCGCCTGCTTGTATTTTATCCAAATGTCATCTTTCAATGAGTTTTCCTTGTTTAACTCACATGACTTTCTGTCATCTATTGTATATGTACATCAACATTCTGACATCTGTTGTACACGTGCACTGACTTTCTGACATATGTTATACATGTACGCTAACTTTCTAACATATGTTGTACACGTACATTGATTTCTGACATGGTGTACACGTATACTGACTTTCCGACATATGCTGTACACGTACACTGACTTTCTGACATATGGTGTACACGTACACTGACTTTCTGACATATGCTGTACACGTACACAGACTTTCTGAAATATGATGTACACGTATACTGACTTTCTGACATATGGTGTACATGTACACTGACTTTCTGACATCTGTTGTACACGTACGCTGACTTTCTGTTGTACATGTACGCTGACTTTCTGTTGTACATGTACTTTGACTACATAAAACTTACATTATCAAATGAAAAGTGGCTCCGCCGCAGGAGACAAGAATAAAAAAAGCTAAACAACTTGGAGAAAAGCAAAAAAACTTGGAGAAAAGCTAAACAACTTGGAGAAAAGCTAAACAACTTGGAGAAAAGCTAAACAACTTGGAGAAAAGCTAAACAACTTGGATAAAAGCTAAACAACTTGGATAAAAGCTAAACAACTTGGATAAAAGCAAAACAACTTGGAGAAAAGTTAAACAACTTGGAGAAAAGTTAAACAACTTGAAGAAAAGTTAAACAACTGGGAGAAAAGCTAAACAACTTGGAGAAAAGCAAAACAACTTGGAGAAAAGCTAAACAACTTGGAGAAAAGCTAAACAACTTGGAGACAAGGAGATCAGAGATATCCACACTAAAAAAGCAACAAAAAGCGAAGGAATATATAAACACTGACTTGGATAAAATGAAGAAAAGGTGAGTGCTAGTAGATTTAGATTGTCCAGTTTATTGAAGAGAGACCAAGGACAGTAAAAGAAGTAATTTATGTGAATTAAAAACAACAGCTGTCAACCAGAATCGAAAAATAGATAAAAAAAAATAGAACAGTGAGCTTTTGTAAGGTTAAAAGCTCATCACATTACTTAGACCGAATCAGAGCACACGTGGATATGTGTGTATATATATGTACTTAACACCTGTTGTACTTATCACCTGTTGTATTGATCATGGGTTGCACTAATCACAGGTTGTACTTATCACCTGTTGTACGTATCACGTATTGTACGGATCGCATATTGTACTGATCACGTGTTGACTGATCACCTGTTTTACGTATCATCTGTTTTACTGATCACCTGTTGTACTGATCACCTGTTGTACTGATCACCTGCTGTACTGATCACATATTGTACTGATCACGTGTTGACTGATCACCTGTTTTACGTATCATCTGTTTTACTGATGACGTGGTGTACTGATCAGGTGTTGCAGTGATCACCTATCGCACTGATGCTGTGTTGTACTCATCATCTGATGAGCTGATCATCTTTTGCGCTGACCTGTTGCGCTGACTTGTTGCACTGATCACCTGTTGTAGTGATTACGTGTTGCACTGATCACCTGTTGTAGTGATTACGTGTTGTACTGATCAAGTGATGCGCTGATCACTTGTTGTACTGATGAAGTGTTGTACACATGACCTAGTGTACTGATAACGTGTTATACTGATGAAGTGTTGTACTGATGACCTAGTATACTGATAACCTGTTGTACTGATCACCTGTTGTACTGATCACCTGTTGCACTAATGACATGTTGTACTGATCATCTGTTGTACTGATCACCTTTTGTACTGATGACGTATTGCACTGGTCATCGTTGTACTTATCACCTGATGTACTTATCACGTGTTGTACTAAGCACGTGTTGTACTGACCACTGACCACGAGCTGTACAGATCAGTCAAAAGTTACCCCAAGATCATCACCAGAAACTCCAGCACAACCTTGCAATGAGGCAAGTGACCAGGGCTTGCTTAGAAATGTTCAGAACTAGCCACTGAGTGCAGTGAATCATGTCTTGTCTTGTATGTTAGCAATGAGTTAGGTTAGATCGTGCGCTGCTGATATGCTGTAGAAGACAGTCAAGTATAGACAGTTATCCAATACGTTTGTCTGTGCAAGTGCTGCAGTATAGTATTTCTATATGTGTGCAGGTGATTGTGCGTGCAGGTGAGTGCGTGCAGGTGATTGTGCGTGCAGGTGAGTGCGTGCAGGTGATTGTGCGAGCAGGTAAGTGTGCGTGCAGGTGAGTGGCGTGCAGGTGAGGACCTGTAGAATAATTTTGGTCAAGGGTAACATGACCTGTTCAAACTGATAATACAGGTGATGATGCCAAATATATTTTCTGAACGAATTGCCTTGTATCGCCTCTGTTATGATGATAATGATAGATTACTGTATAATTCTGCTATAATTAGTAAGGACGAGGAAACAGATATGACTGTACTTAATTAAAAATATAAGAGTGTAAGATTGATGGAGATGACAGATCGCCATTATTACGTCAAAACTTTGCCATCAAGATCACACCGTTGACTTCACTTTTCTGTGGACATGAGTTTTCGGGTAATAGGTAGTGTCTGTTGACATGAGTTTTGTGATTTAGTGTGTGAATAGATATTTGGAAGAATTTGTAATTTAGTGTCTGTTGACATGAGTTTTCAGGTAATAGGTAGTGTCTGCTGACATGAGTTTTCAGGTAATAGTTATTGTCTGTTGACCAAAGTTTTCAGGTAATAGTTGGTGTATGTTGACATGAGTTTTCAGGTAATAGGTATTGTCTGTTGACCAAAGTTTTCAGGTAATAGTTGGTGTATGTTGACATGAGTTTTCATGTAATAGGTATTGTCTGTTGACCAAAGTTTTCAGGTAATAGTTAGTGTATGTTGACATGAGTTTTCAGGTAATAGTTGGTGTATGTTGACATGAGTTTTTAGGTAATATGTATTGTCTGATAGCATGAGTTTTCAGACAATACGTAGTTTCTGTTGACATGCGTTTTCAGGTAATAGGTAATGTGTGTTGACATGAGTTTGAATGAATGAATGAATAATCTTTATTTTTAAACGGTAAAGAATTGGACACGCAGGCCCGTCTTACATTCTGCCCTTCATCACTTATCTTCCATTTTTCCCACACACTTGATTTAGTACAAATATACAAATTACATTTTAAAAAAACATATCAAAAGAGTGTAAGAATTAACTACTACATTCAAAGTAAAAGAGAAGAAGTAATTAACCTAATAAAATAGCACTCACGCACACATACACACGCAGACATATACATAAACAAAAATACATTGTAAATACAGATCTTCTAACATATGTTTTTAAACAAACATTAAAATAATTTCTAACAATATCTAACAAGTTGCTTTTCTAACTATGTCATTTTAGTACTTGATGGTTGACGAGCCACGTGTTGAGAGAGTGCTGGTTATTTTAAGGCGGCATATAATTACAAGCAAGTAAATAATGAAACAGGTTTGAGTTAAAGGATGAAGTATTACCAATGGATTTTAAATGGTAGGGGAGAGTGTTCCAGAGCTGTACTGCAGAGTACAGATCAATCCTAAGTTTAGGAAGAAGACAGTTTTTTAAACGCTGGCTATGTTTAGTGTTATATGTAAACAGTGACCACAAATAAGGCGGAGCATTGTGCGACAGAATTCTGTGAACAAACTTAACATTGTTAAAAATGATTCTATTTTTTTAGGGGTAGAATTTTGAGTTGTGTGTGTTGATCTACAGTCTGTACTGGGTGTTTGTCACAAATAAGATTTAATGCTCGCTTGTGAAGTGAGTGGAGCCTTTTTGTGTTTGAGACTGAGCATCCATCCCAGATTGTGGAACAGTAATCTAAGTATGTTTGTGATATGTAGTATATTTTTCTTGTGTCTTTGTCGATAAAGTGTTTAATTTTGGCTAATTGGTAAACTTTCTGTGCAATCAAGTTTGTTAGGTTATGTACTTTCTGTGCAATCAAGTTTGTTAGGTTATGTACGTGAGAATTCCAAGTTAAATGCTGATCAATGATGAGTCCTAGGGTTTTATGTTCATGAATATTTTCTATTGCCTTAGTCCCAGCACAAAGCTGTAGTGAAGTTTTAGTTGCATTTTGCAGTTTCTGTCTTGTAGTGATTAGCATGGATTTTGTTTTGTTGGTGTTTATCAACATATCATTTTTATTACTCCATTTAATCAAACTGTTTATATCATTTTGGAGCGTTGTCTGTAGTTTATTGATGTCATAGTCACTACTGTAAACAGTACAGTCGTCAGCAAAAAGATCACATGAAAAGTGCTTTAAATGTAGTGGTAGGTCGTTAATATAGATAGCAAAGAGAAGAGGACCAAGAATGGAGCCTTGGGGAGTACAGGTATCAACCACAGACGAGCCAGATATTTTGTTTCTAAAGCAAACTACTTGTTTTCTACCTGAGAGAAAAGATGTAATACATTTTGTTAGGTCAGGATGTAATCTATAGCCTTCCAGCTTTTTTGCAAGAATTTCATGATCAATCATATCGAAGGCTTTCTTGAAATCAACAAAGACAGCACCATACAATTTGTCATAATGAATATTAAACAGCCAGTTTTCTGTTATTTTAGTTAATGCTGTGTGACAGACTGACTGTCTATTAGTAGATTGTTTTCTTGCATGTGGAGCAGTGTGAACTTTTGTATATGCTTTTCAAGAGGTTTAGATAGTGATGACAGAATGGATATGGGTCTATAGTTTGAGAGGTCACTAGTCTGTCTAGATTTAAAAAGAGGAAAAACTTTGGCGAGTTTAAAAGCGTCAGGGAAATATTGTTTGTCAATGCACAAATTGTATAAGTATGTTAGTGGGTCTGTGATAACTGGTGCAGCGTAGCGTAGTATCTTGTTACTAATGTCATCACATCCTGCTGAGTTAGTGTTCTTTAAGGACCGGATGTAGTTATAACCTCACCGACTGTGAGGAAAGCAATATTAATTTGTTTTAGCTTTACACATTTACTGTCACTGTAAGTTTTCAACGCGCTCAGGTCGCAATTAGGGGTCGGTAATGAAGATTTTAGAATACTAATTTCTTCCCTAAAATGTTCACTGAAGTTAGTGCAAGTATGTTCACCATTAAGTGATTGTGGGTCAGTTTGCTTCCTTTTATTTACAAGAGTATTAATCGCTTTCCAGATTGATTTACTATCAGTTTTGTCTTTCACTAAATTTCTGAAGTAATTTTTTCTTTTCCTGCCTAATTAAATATTGCTTCCTAAGTGAATGATAGCTACTGCAATTTCTGCTTTTGTGAGCTTCATCCCGTTTCCTCATGAGTTGCAATATATCGGGAGTTATCCACGGGGATTTTGTTACGTGTTTTACTCTCATTTCTTTGATGGGGACATGCTTGTCAAAAGTATTTCGAAATATCTTGATCCAGTATTCGATAGCCTCGTCTGGATTTGTTAACTGGAAAACGTACGTAAGAGGCGAAGCTTTTAGATCAGTTAAAAATAATTCCAAGTTAAAGTTTTTAAAGTTCCTATATTTGATGCTGGTATGTTTGTGTTTAGGCATTTTATACCCCTTATGTGACCACGTACAGCAGACCGGGTAGTGATCACTCAGCGACACATGAGGGACAGTACATTCAGTAATGTTTCCTAGATGAGCTACATAAATATGATCTATTAGTGTTGATGATGATTCAGTTACTCTAGTAGGTTTGTTAACAATTTGGGAGAAGTTGTAAGATGTTAAAATGTTCTTCCATGTAGGATTTGGCTGATTAAGATCTATATTGAAGTCGCCTAGAATGATTATGTCCTTGAATTTATGAGTTACAACATCATCCATCATGGTCGCAAAGTGATCATACCACTCGGCTGAAGCATTTGGATTTCGGTATATAAAACTAATTAGAATTGGACTAAGATTTGATATTTTGATTTCTAGCATAATACAAAATATCAAATCTTTTCAGGTAATAGGTAGTTTCTGTTGACATGAGTTTTCAGGTAATAGGTAGTTTCTGTTGACATGAGTTTTCAGGTAATAAGTATTGTCTGTTGACATGAGTTTTCAGGTAATAAGTATTGTTTGTTGACATGAGTTTTCAGGTAATAGGTAGTGTATGTTGGCATGAGTTTTCAGGTAATAGGTAGTGTATGTTGGCATGAGTTTTCAGGTAATAGGTAGTGTATGTTGGCATGAGTTTTCAGGTAACAGGTAGTGTGTGTTGACATGACTTTTCAGGTAATAGGCACTGATTGTTGACATGTGTTTTCATGTAATAGGTAATGTCTGTTGACATGAGTTTTCAGATAATAGTTAGTGTCAGTTGATATGAGTTTTCAGGTAATAGTTAGTGTGTGTTCACATGATATAACATAGACAAGTTGTGGATTGTAAATCATATATTCCTGAATACTTCCATATTATATAACTGAAGCTTAAAGATGCTCTTTGATTAACACATCACAGGTTTCACAAATATTACAATTTCACTCGATCAGAGATAGTCCGATAAAATGTACCTTCATTATTTAATTCTTACAAATAAATTAAGATGTATTGTTGACTACGTCACTTGGATTGAAACACTTAATCATTGTTCACAATATCAAATTCTATCATATTCTACATGCAGCATTTCTCAATGTTCTCAAATTCACAATATTCTACACTTGATACGAGAACATTTCCTATCTCAGTATTATACCATATCTGCAACACGTGATCAACTAGTTTCTCGTCTAAAATCACTGTACTCAAAGTTTCAAAAGTGTCAATTCTTCTTAATCACTTGAATCACTTGAAAATCATCTTCCATTTAACACTACTTCTGGTTTTATATCGTTTCGTCCTCTTTCTTCTCTTGTCTATCTTCTGATTTCTTCTGACGGTCTTCCTCTGCCGTCTCTCAATCCCAGTGTACTAACGAGCAAAGTCTACTTGCCTCTTCTCTGGACTTCTGTTCTTATCTCTCATCTGATAGACTCGGCTGTTCTGGTCGGAACTTCTTTCTTCACTCTTGACTGCCCACGTGCACTGACCATCCTTCTTGCAGTTCTGGTCAGTCGCTACTTGCCGGACCGACGGTGTTCTGACGATCTCCCTCCTCTGTCTTTTCTCTCTTTTACTTCTGTACTTCTTGGTTCTTTCCTGTACTTCTGTACTATTTCGTCCTCTGATTGTCTGTTCTTTGTCCTCTGATTGTCTGTTCTTCTGTCTTCGGCCTCCTCCTCAGTCTCCTCTCCTCTACTTCCGTACTTCTTGGTCCGCTGCTGTCTCTCCGCTCGTCTTTTTTATCTTCAAGTCCAGCTTGATGGATTAACTAATAAGTATTTTGGCTCTACCCTTCAGATGTTCACTGGTTTCCATGAGCGTTCTGATTGTCTGTCATTCAAACTGCCCGGTGACTTATATGTCGTAAGTCAGTTGTCCAATAGGCCATGCCTCTAAATATTTAATTGGTCAATTGGCCGAGTTGGTCACTCCTTTATTTAAAAAACCGTGTGCAATAGTTTCCTAACGCGTGTCAAACTGCGCCAGTTTCGTCTTTACAATTGTGATTTACCTAAGTCATTATCTTGCTCTTTCATGTCGGAGGATTTATTGTGTCCTCGCTTTTCATTGTGTCTGCCTTTTCTATTTGTCTTTTCTATTTTGTTTACACGTGTCAACGTCCAGTCACTGCTTTGTTACCACTGGAACCTCCTACTTTCTGGCGCCCTTCCTTTGTATTACCTATATGTCGCCGTCACTGAGTCTCGTCTTTTTCTATTACTTGTTTCCACTGTTTACTTTTGTCCGCGTCTTGTTCTAGTGTCATGGAAGTTCTATACCTTTCTCTTCTTTTTGCTACCTACTTTTCTGTGTCGCTATTCGGTGTTACTATTTTGTTTACAGTATATTTTCATAATCATATTCATTAATAATAATAACAACTATAATCATTACTTACAAGGCCATGCTACAAACCTCCCCTTGTTTTTAGTCCTATTGTTAGCATTAGAGCTAGAAAAAGTGCCTTGTAAGAATAGACTACTCACATATATTTAAATCTGAACAACACATACAAGAAAAAAAATCACTTTGCAGAACCTCCCCTTGTTTTTAGTCAGAATGTTAACCGTCAACTATATCGACGTCTTTGTCTAAATACATGGTCATTAAATTATCTCAATACTTCATAATCATCAATAGAAAAAATGTATGATAATATTTACATCTTGTTAAAAAAATGCCCATAAACCATTAATTCGTTTTTCTTCTTTTCACGATACATATTCTGTATCAAAATGTCTTCCCATACACACTCAAGAAAAAGAAAAAAACATACATTCTTTCAAATGATAAAGAACAATGTCATAACATGTGAGGCCCAACCAAAAAAAATATTCACTTCACTGACGTTGTGATGAATTTACATTTGCTAAACTCCCGATACTCATCTTCAGTGGCAACAATAGGATATCATACACATTCCCTGACACATACTCAGTGTGAACAAAAATGTGATTTACTGGCTCCTTGACAACCATAATACTCCCATCATATTATCAACGAAATTCTTCCACTGACATCAATTATTCTACCTCCAAGTCCTCAATTATCCATGAAAATTCTGGGGTCTCATCCCTCTATGCCAGTTTTTGCTAGTGCTGAGGATGCCCTCATACTGCTTCTCACAATACAACCTCGTGGTTACTCTAACTGATATGGACGTCCTGAACTTCTCCATGATCATCTTCAATGGTAACAATGGATATAACAAACACCTTTCATAATACATACTCAGTGTGAAAAATGTGATATACCGCCTCTTTGAAACCATAATACTACCATCATGCTCTCACCGAAATTCTTCCACTGACTGACATTGTCTCTCCCCCAAGTCCTCAGTTATCCATGAAAATTCTGGGGTCTCTATCCCTCTACGCCAATCTTTGCTAGTGCTGAGGATGACCTCATATTGTTACTCCCAGCACAACCTTGTCGGTTACACTAACCAATATGGCAAAAACCATGTATGCCACTCTAATGTATCTATTATACGTCAAAGTCTGTCTCAGTATCTCAAACATTAGAAACATGTAATTCATCATCATCATCATCATCATGATGCTTAGCTAATACATGCTTTAAAACACTAACATTCACAGTTTTAGGGCAATACAATAGTAGTAATACAAAAAATTACATCATCAATGCGAGCCATATTAGTCTCGTCTCTCCTAAACATAAAAAGAATATGTCTATCATTGGTAAAGAATTACCACTTATATATTATATGTATACGCATCAATATGAAACCTGAAAATAACATTACAAGTACATCTCTGCTAGTTCCTCTTATTTCGTCTCATTCCTTTACCTCTTATTTCGTCTCATTCCTTTACCTCTTATTTCGTCTCATTCCTTTACCTCTTATTTCGTCTCATTCCTTTACCTCTGTATTTACTTTCTCTGTTTCTTGTAGTGTGATTATTTCTTTTCTCATAGACCCTTTCATTATTAACCACTATCTTATCCTGACCAGAAATATGGTTTGATATCCCATGTTGATAAAACAAATGTCCCTCCTAATCATAACCGAAACCTTCTAGTGGTAAACGTTTGTCATTTCCTGGAATATTTGGATTTGCAAAGGATGGTCTCCCGAGAGATCGGAGGTCTACTGATATTAGCAATAATCTTTGGTGTTTCATGTGACTGTTGCTTAATTCGAGTTTCATAGCAATTAGGTGTTTTATTTGACCTAATCTTTCCAAGTTCTGCGTCTACATCACATCCACCCTTTATTAATGCTGCCCTTATCTCTGCAGCTGTTATAGTCCATCCTACTATTTCTTTATCATTATCTTTTTCCTGTCCTTTATTTGACGTTATTTGAATGTTGCATATTAGTTTATTTTCATTTGAAACTGTATTTTCTCTCTCATATATTGTGCTTTACATTTTTCTTCTAAAAATCATAATTCTATATGCTTTGTCTAGGTGTTATTATTGTGTCTTGGTGTTATTAGTGTCTCGAGGTGTTATTATTGTGTCTGAGTGTTATTATTTTATCGATGTGTTATTATTGTGTCCAAGTGTTATTATTGTTTCGAGGTTTTATTATTGTGTCGAGGTGCTATTAGTGTCTCGAGGTGTTATTATTGTGTCTGAGTGTTATTATTCTATCGATGTGTTATTATTGTGTCAGTTTGTTATTATTGTGTCGAGGTGTTATTATTGTGTCTAGGTGTTATTATTGTGTCGAGGTGTTATTATTGTGTCAGTTTGTTATTATTGTGTCGAGGTGTTATTATTGTATCGATGCATTATGAATGTATCCAGGTATTATTTTTTTGTCGAGGTGTTAATTGCGTGCCGAAGTGTTATTATTGTCGAAGTGTTATTATTGTGTCTAGTAGTTATTATTTTGTCGGGGTGTTTTTACTGTATCGAGGTGTTATTATTGTTTCGAGGTGTTATTGTTGTGTCGAGGTGTTATTATTGTTTCCGGGTGTTATGAATATATCGATGTGTCGAGGTGCTATTATTGTGTCTAAGTGTTATTATTGTATCGAGTTGTTATTATAGTGCCGAGGTGTTACTATTGTGTCGAGGTGTTATTATTGTGTCGAGGTGTTATTAATGTGTCGAGGTGTTATTATTATGTCGAGGTGTTACTATTGTGTCGAGTTGTTATTAATGTATGAAGTACTCAGATATGTTATAGTGTATGAAGTACTCATTATTTTATAGTGTCTGTTGACATGAGTTTTCAGGTAATAGGTAGTGTCTGTTGACCAAGGATTTTAGGTAATAATTAGTGTATGTTGAGATGAGTTTTCAGGTAATAGGTAGTGTCTGTTGACCAAAGTTTTTAGGTAATAGGTAGTGTCTTTTGACATTACTTTTCAGGTAATAGGTAGTGTCTGTTGACCAAAGTTTTCAGGTAATAGGTAGTGTCTGTTGACCAAAGTTTTCAGGTAATAGGTATTGTCTGTTGGCCAAAGTTTTCAGGTAATAGGTAGTGTCTGTTGACCAAAGTTTTCAGGTAATAGGTAGTGTCTGTTGACCAAAGTTTTTAGGTAATAGGTAGTGTCTGTTGACCAAAGTTTTCAGGCAATAGGTATTGTCTGTTGACCAAAGTTATCAGGTAATAGGTATTGTCTGTTGACCAAAGTTTTCAGGTAATAGGTAGTGTCTGTTGACCAAAGTTTTCAGGTAATAGGTAGTGTCTGTTGACCAAAGTTTTCAGGTAATAGGTAGTGTCTGTTGACCAAAGTTTTCAGGCAATAGGTATTGTCTGTTGACCAAAGTTTTCAGGTAATAGGTAGTGTCTGTTGACCAAAGTTTTCAGATAATAGGTATTGTCTGTTTACCAAAGTTTTCAAGTAATAGTTAGTGTATGTTGACATGATTTTTCAGGGACTGGGTAGTGTCTGTTGACATGACCTGCTAAAGTTGAGGATGGTATGTAAATGTTTAATATGGGTCTGATAATACTTGTAACAAACTGTGTTATGTAACGATGGTAAATTACAGTACCTATACATATTGTCTATGTTACATATTTCACATTGTTTTGTTTGATATCCCATTTTTTTTAGATTGTTAAGTGTTTGTGGTTTAATATTTCTTCCTTCTACATGTTATGTGAATGATGATGATGAATGTAATCTATCTAAAGTAATCTTTGAACATTTTCTCTCATTTTGTAATAAGATTTGTTCATTAATTCAAACATTGTTATTAATACTGTTTAAAATGATTGATTAGACAGATTACTTAAGACAACAGGGACAGTGAACTAGAAATATTTTCAATTAGAAAAAAACAACTGGAAGTTCTCACTGGCCTTCATGTCACAGAACACGAAATTATGATTTTAGATTTACAAAAGCAGAATTCAGTTTTATATTGCACATTTTGTTATGTCTATGAGCTTTGTGGTCTAATATTTATCGCACTCTGCTTGGCAGGAACTGGTCGCAGTCAGAATAGATTCGTGTTTTATCTAGAACTCCTCAGCACATAATTCTTTCTGCTATCGGTCGTGTCTCAGACTGGTCTATTCACTACGCCAAAATTGTTATCGGTCTCCATTCTTGTCATCTAATCGTGTCTGTATCCCTTGATACTGCTGTCACATTATAGTAGGATATTTGTCTTTCATCAGTCACCTGCACATTAATGTCACATTTTTTCTTTAATTAGTTTCTCTTTGCTTCTTATAACAAATTTCGTCTAGCAATTATTGTATCCTGCCAAAGTTTACTGCGCGGTTGTAGCAGCCATTAGTTCGAAGACTTTTCAGGATTAGATTTTAACTGCAGGGTTCAGTTTTAAGAATTGATACAATTTTTTATTATTATTTTTTTTATTTTTACAATATCAGACCATGTCTTTTATCTGTTATTTTTTTAATGTACTAGAAATAGCGAAAACTCATTGATCCATGACTTTTCTTTCTGTTAACATTGGTTTGTGTACAATAGGTCAAATGTGTACACACACGAATGCTTGTCAACCACTCACACAGACAGACAGACAGACACACACACACACACGCGCAGGTGCTGAAAAGTTATACGCCCGACCTACGTCCACATAATGTTGTGCCTGTAGCTGCAAAAAGCGTTATTTGATCATGGTAAGAGCCAGTTTGCAGGATTATGTGGAATTTTTCAAGTGTGAAACTTCGCGCCGTCACAATGTTCCTATTTCTGCAGATGAAAAATTCAAAGGGAATCCTGAAATGATTCATTCTGAAAACATTGAGTGACAAGTGTCTATCAAACTCAGCTGTTGAGAAGTGGTGTGCTAACTTTCAGCATGGAGATTTTGAGACTGATGATGCAGCAAGATCTGCAAAACTTTCACTAGTGTCAACTTCAGAAATTGTTGATCATGTTCATGACCTGATTTTGCCAGATCGATGAACTTTGGCTCTCAAATATTGAAATTAATTCCCGTGCTCCACCACAATAAATATTTCTGAGAAATATTGGTAGAAATATTGGTAGAAATATTGGTAGAAATATTGGTAGAAATATTGGTAGAAATATTGGGTATAAATACTGGAAGAAATATTGGTGAGAAATAGTGGTAGAAATATTGGTTAGAAATATTGGTAGAAATATTGGGTATAAATACTGGAAGAAATACTGGAAGAAATATTGGTAGAAATATTGGTAGAAATATTGGGTATAAATACTGGAAGAAATACTGGAAGAAATATTGGTAGAAATATTGGTTAGAAATATTGGTAGAAATATTGGTTTAAAATATTGGTAGAAATATTGGTTAGAAATATTGGTAGAAATAAAGTGGAAGGAAGTTAGTTTGTCATTTAAAAATATGATTTGGGTAAGATATGTGCTACTTGTAATTTTATTTTATTTAGATGAAGGCAAAATAATGAGCATTGATTGCTTCAGGCTAACAAGATCTACCAACACTTCTAGTGTTGTTTTGGAGTGAAAGAATTAATGAGTTACTGAGACACTAAAGAGTACACTAATCGAGTACGTTGATGTTATAATTCGTCTATGTCTGGGTATAGAGAAACTGTCGGCCAAGTAGGTGGCCATGCCGACGAGAAATGAAATCGAGTGGACATGGCCAAGTTGAAGTATTTTGTGCGATCTCGCGATAACGACTGCTCACTGTCGCTGAAACATGGATACATCACTATGGTCCTGAGACCACTTCTTCTTCTTCTTCGTTCGCTTCTACCACCAACACCGCCCCTTGACCCTACTAAATTTACTCTTATGGTCCTTGATAGGGCCACAAGTTTTCCCGAAAGGACCACAAGAGATCCCCGAGAGGACCACAAGAGGTTCAGAGTATCGGGAGACTTGGGCCTGTGTTCTAGGTGGGTCATAGAAGAGGGATTGCGTGACATCGTGGTTTTCGTTGCACCAGTTTAATCTAGAGTTGGACTTTCTCACTGGAAAACCTCGACGTGGTTTGGATATCAGTGTATACCCGCCGGGTGAGAGGTGGTTGCCCATCCAGTCCAGCGTTGGACTTTCTCACCGGAAAACCTCAGCGTGATTAGGATACACATATATCCCCGTCGGATGAGAGGTGGTTGCCTATCTAGACTGCACTGGTCCAGTGTCTCCGACTTCAGCATTTTGTGGTCGTGGCCGCTACCCTTTCTAGTTGTGACTAGGATGGAGCTTTTGTCCAGGAGGACGAATCCTCCCCACTAGTAAGTTTCACCCCTGGGTTAAGCCGGTTTAAGCGCATTATCCCTAATGTGGGCGTATTAAGGACGTGACCGACCTCTAAAGCGGAAGTACTTTGACATGAGTAGCCATCACGTTTCACCATGGGTGTATATAAGACATGGCCGGCCTCTAGAGCAGAGATCCCGTGGTATGAGTAGCTCTCGCCTCGAGACTACTGGACATACCGATTAAACGTCACTTTATCCTTTCCATCACCTTTTTCACGTCGGCGCCACACGGCAACCCTAATCGCATTTTCGCCATTGGCCGGGAGGAGTTTCACCCGACGCGCGACAGTTGAAGAATCTCGCCAGTAGTGTCTTAATTTAACCCCTGGTTTAGGCCGGTTTAGGCAATCTGCCCCAGTATAGGTGTAATTAGGACGTGGCCGGCCTCTAAAGCAGAGGTGCGGTGATTTGACTAGCCCTGACCTCGAGACTACTGGTTACTTTACTTAATCCTTTCCTTCACATTTTTCACGGCAGCAGCGCGGCAACCATAATCGCATTTTTCTTCACTGGCCAGGAGGAGTTTCACCCCACGCACGGCAGCTGAAGAACCTCACCAGCAGCGGGTTTTAAATCAGTTTTCCTTCCTCTAGATGAGCTACCAACGAAGACTCCCATCTACCCGAAGCGTCTGATTTTCAGGCGCCAGATATTCGCCTTTCACCCCTTTTTCTGTCAGTTCCGCCACGAGATGGCCTGGAGCTGGACTTGGACTGTCAGAGGCTATTTGAGACGCACGCCCTGGAGACATTTAATTGGAGCGGAGAGCGTATCCCCCACCCCATCTTCGGCTATAACAGTCCTTAGAACCAAATCATGTGCAAACATGGATACACCACCATGATCCTGAGACCAAACAGCAAGCATGGTCACAGCACTATTATCCTGAGACCAAACAGCAAACATGGTCACACCACTATTATCCCGAGACCAAACAGCAAACATGGTCACACCACTATTATCCCGAGACCAAACAGCAAACATGAATACATCACCATGATCCTGAGACCATACAGCAAACATGGTTACACCACTCGTGTCCTCTACGCCAAGAGAAATTCAGGACGCAAAAATCAGCAGCAAAAGTCATGGTCATTGCTTTTTTTGGGGGGGGGGTTGGGGTGGTGTTGATGAGATAAATAAGATATTTTAATGACTATCTTCATAAGAACAAAACAATTAATACAGACTACTACTATCTTTATAAGAACTAAACAATTAATACAGACTACTACTGTCTTTATAAGAACTAAACAATTAATACAGACTACTACTATCTTCTGTCTTCACTGGCTAGCAAACAGGACTTGAAATTAACAAGGACAAAACAAAAATAATGAAAATTCCCATTAATCAAAATGGAAAAAATACACGTAGAAAGGGCTGATATTGAAGAAGTCAATCAATTTGCATACCTTGGCAGCTACATAGACCAGGATGGTGACACCAGAAAGGAAGTTAGAATTAGAATTGCAAAAGCAGCATCGATCTTCAAGAATCTTGAGAACATATGGAATTCAAAAGTTATAAGCACAAAAACCAAGTTAAGACTATTCAATTCAAATGTAATATCCACCCTCATTTATGCATGCGAAAGCTGGAAAACAACTAAAGAAATAGACAAGAAATTAGACTCTTTTGAAAACAAATGCTTAAGTAACATACTCGGCATCAAGTGGAACGAATTCAAGAACAATGCAGAGATAAAACAGATGACTGAACAACAGCCAGTCTCATGGATGATCAGGAAAAGGAGATGGACATATGTTGGTCACTTGATGAGAAGGAAAGATCAGAGAATCCCAAAACAAGCTATCAAGTGGCACACAACAGGCCAAAGAAAAAGAGGCAGACCGCGTGAAACTTTGAAGAGGACATTGTTAAGAGAGGCCAAATTAATAGGCATTAAATCCCTTGATGAAGTTTAAAGACTCTTCGAACGTAGGAAAATTGGTGAACTACTTTGCAAGCCCTATGTGACGTTTAACGGCACGGGAAGGATATAATATAAGACTGCTATCTTCATAAGTACTAAATATTTAGTACAGACTACTACTATCTTCATAAGGACTAAACATTCATAAGGACTAAACAATTAATACAGACTACTACTATCTTCATAAGGACTAAACATTCATAAGGACTAAACAATTAATACAGACTACTACTATCTTCATAAGGACTAAACAATTAATACAGGCTACTACTATCTTCATAAGGACTAAACAATTAATACAGGCTACTACTATCTTCATAAGGACTAAACAATTAATACAGACTACTACTATCTTCATAAGAACTAAACAATACAGACGAATTACTTCAACATGTTGTGGCAATTAATTAATGAATGAAAAGAAGAACGTGGGGGGGGGGAAAGCTGGGGAGATGTGTTCCCTTTCAGCAGGGCAACGTGCCAGCTCATAGGACTAATAACACCAGTGTAGATGTTTTGAATAATTTGTGATTTATTGTATGGATGTTTTGAATAATTTGTGATTTAGGGTAATATTTTGAATAATTTGTGATTTAGGGTATAGATGTTTAGAAAAATTTATGATTTAGTGTATAGATGCTTAGAAGAATTTATGATTTAGGGTATAGATGTTTAGAAGAATTTATGATTTAGGGTATAGATGTTTAGAATAATTTGTGATTTAGTGTATGGATATTTAGAAGAATTTGTTATTTTGTGTGTATATATATATAGTTTTTTTAGAGTAAATTGGGATTTATTGTATAGATTTTTAGAATAATTTGTGATTTAGTGTATAGATCATCATCATTATCAGGTACCCTGCCGACTGGCGTTGGCTATTATGCTTCTCCAGAGTAGACGATCCTTCATGCAGGCCATCAGCTCAGTTGGTGATCTCCTCTCACACCATCCCGTCAGACTGTCCAGTATCATTTCTCTTGGTCTTCCCCTTGATCTTCTTCCTTCTATTTTTCCTGTTGTTATAATATTTTCAATGTCCCCTCTTCTCATTGCATGTCCTATGAAAGTACATTGTCTCTATCTTATCTTTTTGACAAGGTTTTTTTGTCTCTCCAGCTCTTCTCATACATTCTTCATTAGTTATTTTTGCTGTCCAGGGGATTCGCAACATTCTTCTAATAAACCACATTTCTGCTGTTTCCAATGATTTTTGTGCACACCTGCCTGTTGTCCATGATTCACTTCCATATAACAAGATAGGTTTGATATAGCATTTTAGAACTCGTTTTCTAACATTCATTGATAAGGATGTGTTGGCTAATATGTTTCTCATTCTCTGAAATGCAGTCTTTGCTTGGCCTATTCTGTTCTTAATTTCTGTTCTGCATTTCCCATCTGAAGTTATTACTGCTCCAAGGTATTTGAATTTCTGCACCTGCTTTAGAATAGTTCCGTTTAACTTTATACTGCATGTTGGTGGATTCTGTTTCTTAGATATAACCATAGTCTCTGTCTTTTTGATGTTCAAAGTAAGGCCTTTCTGTTCACTTTCTTTGACGTCTTTATCTAAGGGATTTTGCAGTCTTATTGGTTCTCAGCTATCAGTACTGTGTCGTCAGCATACCGAAGGTTGTTAATATTGTATCCTCCAATTTTTATGCCTGATTCTGTGAGATCGTTCTTAGAATATTCTCGCTGTACAGAGAAAAAAGGTCTGGAGATAGTACACATCCTTGTCGCACCCCTTGTTTTATAGGTTGATATTTTCCAATTCTATTTTCAACTCGAACTGCTGCTTCTTGCTGCCAGTATAGATGTTTTACAATCCTTAGGTCTTTGCTGTCTGTATTGATATCTTCAAGCATTTTAATAATTTCATTATGTTTCACCTTGTCGAATGCCTTGGTGTAATCAATGAAGCATAAGTAGAGATCTTTCTGTACTTCTAAAGCTCTTTCTGTTAGTGTTTGTAAAGCATAAATGGCATTGTGTGTTGTCTTTCCTTCAACAAATCCAAACTGTTCATCTGCTGTTTCCATTTTTATCTTTTCCCTTGTTTTTCTCATAATGATTCTCAGAAGTAGCTTCGTTATGTGACACGAGTGGCTGATAATCGGGTGGTCATCATATTCCTTTGCACCTGGTTTCTTTGGTAGTGCTATAAAGGTGGATTTAATCAGGTCAATGGAAATATAACCACTGTTGTAAATGTCATTCAGTAATTTGGTTATTATTTTTATTCCTATCTCCTCTAGCGCCTCTATTTCTTCTATTGTTATATTATCAGGCCCAGTCGCTTTTCCTTTCTTCATGTGTTTGATGGCATCTATGATTTCATCTTCAATATTTGTGGTCCACATCACAGTTTTCAGTATCTGGTGTTAATTCTGGTCTTTATCCTCCATACAGCTCACCGATATACTCTGTCCACTTGTCCACAATGTCTTCTTTTCCCATTAACATTTTACCTTCTTTTGATTTCAGGCATCCTGTGGTATATTTTGTCTTTCTGTCTGTGAGTTCACTAATTCGTTTGTGCATGTTTTTGCTGTCTTTATTATGAGAGTCCTCTATTTGTCTGCACTGTTAATCTAACCACACTTGTTTTACTCTTCTGCATTTGCGTCTTATTTCTTTATTTATATTGCTACATTTTTCGTTGTTATTTTTACTCCTCCTCCTCTTGTCCATCAGTCCTAAGATGTCGTCTGTCATCCATTTATTTTTAGAGGCTTCATATTTTGATGGTATTATCTCCTTAACAGTTTGGTGGACAGAATCTCTTAACATTACCCATTGTTCATCTATACTATTTATCTTTGCTATTTCATTATATCTATTTGTTATAATAACCTTGTATTGTTCTCGCAGTTCTTGGTCATTTTTAAGGAGTTCTGTATCCAGTTTGATGTTTCTCACTTTTCTGCCTGCTTTCTTTAGCTTTATTCTAATTTTTCCACAGAGTGGATCATGGTCACTATTGCAGTCAGCTCCTGGCATGGTTTTTGTTGTCAGTAATGCATTGCGGAATCGTTTGTTGATTAATACGTAGTCTATCTGGTTAAAAGTCTTTTTGTCTTGGTTGCACCACGCTGCCAGTCTTCGAGAATGTTATTTAAACCAGGTGTTTCCTACAACCATGCTATGTATTCTTGTCCATTCAATTAATTTACTACCTCTGTCATTCCTCTCCCCCAGTCCATAGTCACCAATGATGTCTGAAGTTCTTCATTTACCAACTTTGGCATTAGAATCTCCCATGACTCTGGTAACTTCATGTGACTTTGTGTGTTTTAGGGCTGTCTCTGTAGCATTATAAAATAGCCGTACATCTTCTTCAGAACTTTCAAACGTTGGAGCGTACACTTGTATAATATTTCTGTTTTTTTTTTATCGTCCTTTCAGATAGGCTAGCAGGACTCGGTCCGAGATATCCGAGTGTATAGATGTTTTGAATAATTTGTGATTTAGTGTATAGAAGTTTTGAATAATTTGTGATTTAGTGTATAGATGTTTTGAATTATTTGTGATTTAGTGTTTAGATGTTTAGAGTAATTAATGATTTAGTTTATATATGTTTTGAATAAATTGTGATTTATTATATAGAAGTGTAGAAGAATTTATGATTTAGTGTATGGGTGTTTTGAAGAATTTGTGATTTAGTGTATAGATGTTTAGAAGAATGCATGATTTATTGTATAGAAGTTTAGAAGAATTTGTGATTTAGTGTGTGTATAGATGTTTAGAACAATTTGTGATTTAGTGTACATACCTTCACCTCTGTACGACAGATATTGCTCCTTCTGTTTCCTCTTTCTCAACTCTACTCGCCAGATCTTGATTCTTCTATTTCCTCTTTCGTAATAACAATAATCTGTCCAAACCTTTGATTAACTTCAGTGAAAACAGGTCATCCTGACATATCTATTAAGTAAGTTTTGTTGAGCTTCAGTACAAAGAGAAACTTTCGCATATCTAATAGGCTGTTATTTCATATCTACTAGGTTGTTACTCCATATCTACTAGGCTGTTTCTTCATATCTACTGGGTTGTTACTTCATATCTATTAGGGTGTTATTTCATATCTACTAGTCTGTTACTTCCTATCTACTAGTCTGTTACTTCATATCTACTAAGCTGTTACTTCGTATCTATTAGTCTGTTACTTCATATCTACTAGGTTGTTACTTCCTATCTACTAGGTTGTTACTTCATATCTACTAGGTTGTTACTTCATATATACTAAGCTGTTACTTCGTATCTATTAGTCTGTTACTTCATATCTACTAGGTTGTTACTTCCTATCTACTAGGTTGTTACTTACTAGGTTATTACTTCATATCTACTAGGCTGTTACTTCATATCTACTAGACTGTTACTTCATATCTACTAGTCTGTTACTTCATATCTACTAGGCTGTTACTAGAAGATGGCAGTCTCCCATTTTTGTATTCTGATTGTCCAGTTCCCGACTGCATAAATCTGTAGGTTTTGAGTTTGTACATGCTTTTCCTCATTATGACATATTCATTGACCGAGTTCACATTCAAGCTTTGAAAGAAGAGCATTGCTATCTGTCTCAGTGATGCATGTCCTGTAAACATGGCTCATTACTGGCTGTCCACACACATCTTTATATAGTACTTGTTTACTCTTCATTTTATTATGTACAATGAGAAATTTTAAAAAAAGTTAGAAAACGTAACAGTCACAGAAGTTATTAAACCTAACAGTCACAGAAGTTATTAAACCTGATAGTCACAGAAGTTAGTAAACCTGAGTGTCACAGAAGTTATTAAACCTGAGAGTCACAGAAGTTAATAAACCTAACAGTCATAGAAGTTATTAAACCTGATAGTCACAGAAGTTAGTAAACCTAACAGTCACAGAAGTTATTAAACCTAACAGTCACAGAAGTTATTAAACCTGATAGTCACAGAAGTTAGTAAACCTGAGTGTCACAGAAGTTATTAAACCTGATAGTCACAGAAGTTAATAAACCTAACAGTCATAGAAGTTATTAAACCTGATAGTCACAGAAGTTAGTAAACCTAACAGTCACAGAAGTTATTAAACCTGATAGTCACAGAAGTTATTAAACCTGATAGTCACAGAAGTTATTAAACCTGAGAGTCACAGAAGTTAGTAAACCTGAGAGTCACAGAAGTTAGTAAACCTGAGAGTCACAGAAGTTAGTAAACCTGAGAGTCATGAAAACACAAGGGCAAAAATATGGAGAAGGTGGAGAGAAAGATATTTGAAGTGAGCGTGTAAGTGGCAAAGAAGAACCAACAGAAATGACAGGAAACAGGAAATGTGCAGCATGAAAAAAAGCATGATCACTACTGACTTTCACTACAACTGGGCACATAATGAATGTATCACTGAATAATAAGGGCACATAATAAATGCATAATCGAATAATCAGGGCACATAATGAATGAATCACTGAATGATCAGGACACATAATGAATGTATCAAGGAATAATCAGGCACATAATGAATGTATCATCGAATAATCAGGGCACATATGAATGTATCACTGAATAATCAGGGAACATGATGAATGTATCACGGAATAATCAGGGCACATAATGAATGTATCATCGAATAATCAGGGCACATATGAATGTATCACTGAATAATCAAGGCACATAATGAATGTATCACTGAATAATCAGGGCACATAATAAGTGAAATACGGAATAATCAGAGCACATAATGAATGTATCACGGAATAATCAGGGCACATAATGAATGTATCTGAATAATCAGGGCACATAATGAATGTACCACTGAATAATCAGGGCACATAATGAATGTACCACTGAATAATCAGGGCACATAATGAATGTATCACGGAATAATCACGGCACATAATGATTACTTTACTGAGTAAATAAATGTTGTATCGTACTTTACTGTAAACTGTCTGCCTTTCTCGAATTCGAAAGACAATGTGACAAATATGCATGGCACAGGATTGTTACTGAAAATGCCAAGTTAGAATTTGGAGAATTGTAACAATCCCTACCGTTGATTTTTCGTGAATATTACTTGAGCAAGTAGATCATACTTGATTACGGCGCATCATGATAATGATGATGATGATGATGATGATGTTGATGATGATAAAATAGAACACAGAACAGAAACTATAAGTAGGGAAATGATTGAGCTCGAAACGACGCATGTAATAAGATTCTGTTGCGATTCTGATCAGGATCTTGTCTAGTGATCTCTACCTGCTTCCAAAGAAATGTGACATATTTATTGCTGTTTATAATGTAAGCGAAATCACAATAATATAAAAGCTAACTTATACTTGTAAAAATTAATGCCAAAAGCAAAACAGCAAAAATACTAGAGCCAGAATTGCCCTGCCTGAGATTGAACTTGTAATCGTTTGTCTCTGATATTCACAGTTTATCCCTGTGTTCACCTAGCTTTATCTCGTTAGGTATCTAATTTTGTCTCAGATATTCACAGTTATTCCCTGTGTTCATCTAGCTTTATCTCGTAAGGTATCTAATTTTGTCTCTGATATTCACAGTTTATTCCTGTGTTCATCTAGCTTTATTTCGTAAAGTATCTAATTTTGTCTCTGATATTCACAGTTTATCCCTGTGTTCACCCAGCTTTAGCTCGTAAAGTATCTAATTTTGTCTCAAGCACCAACAAAACAAATGCTCATCACTACAAGACAGAAACTGCAGAATGCAACAAAAACTTCACTACAGCTTTCTACTGAGACTAAGGCAATAGAAAATATCCATGAACATAAAACTCTAGGACTCATTATTGATCAGCATTTAACTTGGAATTCTCACATACATAACTTAACAAACTTGATTGCACAGAAAGTTTACCAACTAGCCAAAATTAAACATTCTATCGACAAAGACACAAGAAAGATATACTACATATCACACATGCAAAAACACTTAGATTACTGTTCCACAATCTGGGATGGATGCTCAGTCTCAAACACAAAAAGGCTCCACTCACTTCATAAACGAGCGTTAAATCTGATTTGTGACGAACACACAGTACAGACTGTAGATTAGCACAAACAACTCAAAATTCTACCCCTCAAATATAGAGTCATTTTTAATAAAGTTAAGTTTGTTCACAGAATTCTGTCGCACAATGCTCCGCCTTACTTGTGGTCACTGTTTACGTATAACACTAAACATAGCCAGCGTTTAAAAAAACAGTCTTCTTCCTAAACCCAGGATTGATCTGTATAAGAAAAGCCTTGCATAGATCCTTGAATTCAAACCTGTTTCATTACATACTTGCTTGTAATTATATGTCTCTATAGAATAACTAGCACTCTCTCAACCCGTGACTCGCCAGCCATCAAATACCAAAATGGCAGTTCGAAAAGTAACTTGTTAGATATTGTTAGAAATTATTTTAATGTTTGTTAAAAAATATGTTAGAAGATCCGTACTGACAATGTGTTTTTGATTATGTATATGTCTGTGTGTGCGTGTGTATGTGTTTGTGTGTGAGTGCTATTTTATTAGTTCAGTTACTTCTCTTTTACTTTGAATGTAATAGTTTAATCTTACATTCTTTTGATATGTTTCTTCCATAATGTAATTTGTATAATTGTATTAAATCGAGTATGTGGGAAGAATGAAAGATGGAGTGATGAAGCGCAGAATGTAAGACGGGCCTTCATGCCCAATTCTTTCATCATCATCATCATGTGCCGTGCAGACTGGCATTTGTTATTATGCTTCTCCAGAGTACACAATCCTTCATGCAAGCCATCAGCTCAGTTGGTGATCTCCTCTCACACAATCCTGTCAGACTGTCCAGTATCATTTCTCTTTTTCTTCCTCTTGATCTTCTTCCTTCTTGTGTTCCTGTTGTTATAATATTTTCAATGCCCCCTCATCTAATTTTCAATGCCCAATTCTTTACCCTTTAAAAATAAAAATCATTCATTCAGATATTCAGTTTATCTCTGTGTTCATCCACCTTTATCTCGTAAGCTATCTAATTTTGTCTCAGATATTCACAGTTTATCCCTGTGTTCATCCAGCTTTAGCTCATAACGCATCTAATTTTGTCTCAGATACACTTTATACTTGTGTTCATCCAGCTTTATCTATTTTTGTCTCAGATATTCATAGTTTATCCTTGTATTCACCAAGCTTTAGCTCGTCATCATCATCATGTGCCGTGCCGACTGGCGTTGGCTATTATGCTTCTCCAGAGTACACGATCCTTCATGCAGGCCATCAGCTCAGTTGATGATCTCCTCTCACACCATCCCGTCAGACTGTCCAGTATCATTTCTCTTGGTCTTCCTCTTGATCTTCTTCCTTCTATTTTTCCTGTTGTTATAATATTTTCAATGCCCCCTCTTCTCATTGCATGTCCTATGAAAGTACATTGTCTCTCTCTTATAGCTCGTAAGCTATCTAATTTTGTCTCAGATATTCATAGTTTATCCCTGTGTTCATCCAGCTTTAGCTCGTAAGGTATCTAATTTTATCTCAGATATTCAATTTATCCCTGTGTTCATCTAGCTTTATCTCGTAAGGTTTCTAATATTGTCTCCGATATTCACAGTTTTCCTTGTGTTCACCCAGCTTTATCTCGTAAGGTTTCTAATATTGTCTCCGATATCCAGTTTTCCTTGTGTTCACCCAGCTTTATCTCGTAAGGTTTCTAATATTGTCTCTGATATTCACAGTTTTTCCTTGTGTTCACCCAGCTTTATCTCATAAGGTTTCTAATATTGTCTCCGATATCCAGTTTTCCTTGTGTTCACCCAGCTTTATCTCGTAAGGTTTCTAATATTGTCTCTGATATTCACAGTTTTTCCTTGTGTTCACCCAGCTTTATCTCGTAAGGTTTCTAATATTGTCTCTGATATTCACAGTTTTTCCTTGTGTTCACTCAGCTTTATCTCGTAAGGTTTCTAATATTGTCTCTGATATTCACATTTTTCCTTGTGTTCACCCAGCTTTATCTCGTAAGGTTTCTAATATTGTCTCTGATATTCACAGTTTTTCCTTGTGTTCACCCAGCTTTATCTCGTAAGGTTTCTAATATTGTCTCTGATATTCACAGTTTTTCCTTGTGTTCACTCAGCTTTATCTCATAAGGTTTCTAATATTGTCTCCGATATCCAGTTTTCCTTGTGTTCACTCAGCTTTATCTCGTAAGGTTTCTAATATTGTCTCTGATATTTACAGTTTTTCCATGTGTTCACTCAGCTTTATCTCATAAGGTTTCTAATATTGTCTCCGATATCCAGTTTTCCATGTGTTCACTCAGCTTTATCTCATAAGGTTTCTAATATTGTCTCTGATATTTACAGTTTTTCCATGTGTTCACTCAGCTTTATCTCATAAGGTTTCTAATAATGTCTCTGATATTTACAGTTTTTCCATGTGTTCACTCAGCTTTATCTCATAAGGTTTCTAATATTGTCTCTGATATTTACAGTTTTTCCATGTGTTCACTCAGCTTTATCTCATAAGGTTTCTAATATTGTCTCTGATATTTACAGTTTTTCCTTGTGTTCACTCAGCTTTATCTCGTAAGGGAGTTAAGAAGAAAAGCAGAACTTAAGAATATAGGCAGCAGAAGTAATTTACTTTATACTCATACGATCTTCTTCTTCTTCTTCTTTAATCTTTCTGGAACTGCGAGCTAGTGTTCTTTGCAGTCGATGAGATGAAGATGTTGAGGCACAACATCGTATTGGCTTAGAAGTAGGTTATGGCCGTTACTTTTGCAATCCCTGGATGCAGCTAAAAAGAGAGAGGTGTGCAATACTTCTTTATCAGACTGCGCTGTTAGGTGGACAACGGTCAACTGTATTATTTACTGTTAATGTTCCACTTGGTGGAATGTATCATTTCTTCTGTTAATGTTCCACCTGGTGGAATGTATCATTTCTTCTGTTAATGTTCCACTTGGTGGAATGTATCATTTCTTCTGTTAATGTTCCACTTGATGGAATGTATTATTTCTTCTGTTAATGTTTCACTTGATGGAATGTATCATTTCTTCTGTTAATGTTCCACTTGGTGGAATGTATCATTTCTTCTGTTAATGTTCCACTTGGTGGAATGTATCATTTCTTCTGTTAATATTCCACCTGGTGGAATGTATCATTTCTTCTGTTAGTGTTCCACTTGGTAGAATGCATCATTTCCTCTGTTAATGTTCCACTTGATGGAATGTATTATTTCTTCTGTTAATGTTTCACTTGATGGAATGTATCATTTCTTCTGTTAATGTTCCACTTGGTAGAATGCATCATTTCTTCTGTTAATGTTCCACTTGGTCGAATGTATCATTTCTTCTGTTAATGTTCCCCTTGGTGGAATGTATCATTTCATCTGTTAATGTTCCATTTGGTGAAATGTATCATTTCTTCTGTTAATGTTCCACTTGGTGTAATGTATTATTTCTTCTGTTAATGTTCCACTTGGCGTAATGTATCATTTCTTCTGTTAATGTTCCACTTGGTGGAATGTATCATTTCTTCTGTTAATGTTCCACTTGATGGAATGTATCATTTCTTCTGTTAATTTCCACTTGGTGGAAAGTGTCATTTCTTCTGTTAATGTTCCGCTTGGTGGAATGTATCATTTCTTCTGTTAATGTTCCACTTGATGGAATGTATCATTTCTTCTGTTAATGTTCCACTTGGTGGAATGTATCATTTCTTCTGTTAATGTTCAACTTGGTGGAATGTATCATTTCTTCTGTTGATGTTCCACTTGGTAGAATGCATCATTTCTTTTGTTAATGTTCCACTTGATGGAATGTATCATTTCCTCTTTTAGTTTCCACTGGACCAACTGTATCATTTCTCCTTTCATTATTTGTGATGATGAGAGCAGTAGAAAATGTGTATATAAAACGGATTAGTATTGGGCTTCCATCCATAACACCAAATATTGATAAATTATAAGGAGAACATTAAACAAAGATTCACATCATTATATTTTCATATTAACCATTATTTCCAGACTTCCAAATGTCAATTAATCTACTTTAGCCTATTTACTTTTTGAGTTTGAAATTTTTGGTCCTAAATGTTAATTATGTACATTTTATTGTATTATGTATTGTCATTCCCATCTAGTTTTTATGTATTCATTTGTTCATTCTCTTTTCTTTTTATATTTCTGCTTATATCTCATAATTTTTCTTTCTCCTCTCTCTCTCTCTCTGTCTCCCCCCCCCCCTCTCTCTCTCTCTCGCTCTCTCTCTCACACACACAGCATATTTGTAGAATGTCTGGAACAGAGTGAAAGTTGTATGATAAAGGGCAGAATGTCAGACGGGCCTGCGTGCCCAATTCTTAACCCTTTTGAAATAAAGATCAGTCAATCAATCAATCACTTTCTGTCTGCCTCTGTTTCACACCCTTTCTCTCTGTATTTTCTCTCTCTCTCTTTCTCTCTCTCTTTCACTCACTCACTCTTTCATTATGTCTCTCTCACATTCTTTTCTCTGTCTGTCTCTCACATTCTCTCTTTTGTCTCTCGCTGTCTTTTGTCACTCTTACTTTCTTTCTGTCTGTCTGTCTGTCTGTCTGTCTCTCTCTCTCTCTCTCATTCCCACGCTTTTATTTTGTCTCTGGCTCTAACACCCTTTCTCTCTCTCTCTTTCATTCACTCTCTCTTCATTCTGTCTCTCTCACACTTTTTCTTTCTGTCTGTTTGTCGCTCATATTCTTTCTTTTGTCTCTCGCTGTCACATTGTTTCTTTCGCTCTCTCTCTCTCTCTCTCTCTCATACTCTTACTTTCTTTCTGTCTCTCTCTCTCATACTCTTACTCTCTCTCTCTCATACTCTTACTTTCTTTCTTTCTCTCTCCCTCTCTCATTCTCACACTTTTGCTTTGTTTCTAGCTCTCTTTCTCTCTCTCACCCCCTCTGTCTCACTCTTACACTCTTTCTTTATGTCACATCTACAAGTTCTGTACGTTTGATCACTTATGTCATCACGACCTGTTTTGGCGCAGATCATGCTCAACTCTCTGCACAAATACGAGCCAAGATTGCATGTTGTCAAGGTGAACTCAAGGACACAGAAAAAGACAATTTTGACGTTCAGTTTTCCAGAGACACAGTTTATTGCAGTGACTGCTTACCAAAATGAGGAGGTAAATATTGTGAACATTTTCCTGTACTTCTTCCTCGTCCTTCCTCTACTTCTTTCTTGGTTTGTTTTTTGTACTTCTTCTTTATTTTTCCTGTACTTCTTCCTCGTCCTTCCTCTACTTCTTCCTTGTCGGCATGTTTTTCCTCTACTTCTTCCTTGTCGGCATTGTTTTTCTTCTAATCCTTCTTTATTTTTCCTTTACATCCTCATTGTTTTTCTTATACTTCCTCCTTGTTTTTCCTGTACTTCTTCCTTGTTTTTCCTCTACTTCTTCTATGTTTCTTTTCTTATAATTCCTTGTTTTTCTTCTATTTCTTACTTGTTTTTTCTTGTACATCTTCCTTATTTTTCCTGTACTTCTTCTTTGTTTTACTTGTACTTCTTCTTTGTTTCTTTTGTACTTCTTCCTTGTTTTTCCTCTACTTCTTCCTTGTTTTTCTTATACTTCTTCCTTGTTTTTTCCTGTACATCTTTCTTATTTTTCCTGTACTTCTTCTTTGTTTCTTTTGTACTTCTTCCTTGTTTTTCCTCTACTTCTTCCCTGTTTTTCTTATACTTCCTCCTTGTTTTTCCTGTACTTCTTCCTTGTTTTTCCTGTACTTCTTCCTTGTTTTTCCTGTACTTCTTCCTTGTTTTTCCTGTACTTCTTTCTTGTTTTTCTTATACTTCTTAATTGTTTTTTCCTGTACTTCTTCCTTGTTTTTCTTATACTTCTTCCTTGTTTTTATTGTACTTTTTCTTTGTTTTTACTCTACTTCTTCCTTGTTTTTCTTATACTTCTTCCTTGTCTTTCCTGTACTTCTTCCTTGTTTTTCTTATACTTCTTCCTTGTTTTTCCTATGCTTCTTCCCTGTTGTTCCTCTAATTCTTCCTTGTTTTTTCCTGTAATACTGCCTTGTTTTTCCTCTACTTCTTACTTCTTTTTCCTGTGGTTCTTTCTTTTTTTTTCCTGTGCTTCTTCCTTCTTTTTCTCTCTACTTCCTTGTTTTCCCTGTCCGTCTTCTGTGTTTTTCCTCTATTTCTTCTTCGTTTTTTTTCTGTACATCTTTCTTGTTTTTCCTTTACCTCTTCCTTGTTTTTCCTCTACTTCTTCCTTGCTTTTCCTGTATGTTTTTCTTTTTTTTCCTGTACTTCTTCCTTGTTTTTCCTTTACTTCTTCCTTGTTTTTCTTGTACTTCTTCCTTGCCTTTCCTGTACTTCTTATTTGTTTTTCATGTAATTCTTCCTTGCTTTTCATGTACTTCTTGCATGTTTTTCCTCTACTTTTTCCCGTTTTTCCCCTACTTCTTCCATGTTTTTCCTCTACTTTTTCTCGTTTTTCCTGTACTTCTTCCATCATTTTCCTTTATTTCTTCCCTTTTTCCCTCTACTTCTTCCCTGTTTTTACTGTAGTCCTTTCTTTTTTCCCTGTACTTCTTCCTTGTTTTTCCTGTTGTTCTTTCTTGTTTGTCCTGTAATTCTTCATTGTTTTTCTTCTACTTCTTACTTGTTTTTTCTCTATCTCTTCTTTGTTTTTTCCTGTACTTCGTCTTTATTTTTCCTGAACCTTTTCCTTGTATTTTTTTCCTACTTCTTCCTTGTTTTTCCTCTACTTCTCCGTCGCTTTTTCTGTATTTCTTTATTGTTGTTCCTGTCCTCCTACCTTGCTTTTTCTTCCTTGTTTTTCCTCTACTTCTCCGTCGCTTTTTCTGTATTTCTTTATTGTTGTTCCTGTCCTCCTACCTTGCTTTTCTTGTACTTGTTCCATGTTTTTCCTGCCTTCTACCTTGCTTTTCTTGTACTTGTTCCTTGTTTTTCCTGTCCTCCTACCTTGCTTTTCTTGTACTTGTTCCTTGTTTTTCCTGTCCTCCTACCTTGCTTTTCTTGTACTTGTTCCTTGTTTTTCTTGTCCTTCTACCTTGCTTTTCTTGTTTATTGTTTTTATTGTCCTTCTACATTGCTTTTCTTATTGGTTGTTTTTCTTGTCCTTCTACCTTGCTTTTCTTATTGGTTGTTTTTCTTGTCCTTCTACCTTGCTTTTCTTGTACTTGTTCCTTGTTTTTCCTGTCCTTCTACCTTCCATTTTTTGTTCCTTGTTTTTCTTGTCGTTCTACCTTGCTTTTCTTGTTCCTTGTTTTTCTTGTCCTTCTACCTTGCTTTTCATGTTTCTTGCTTTTCTTGTCCTTCTACCTTACTTTTCGTTATTCCTTGTTTTTCTTGTCCTTCTACCTTGCTTTTCATGTTCCTTGTTTTTCTTGTTCTTCTACCTTGCTTTTCTTGTTCCTTGTTTTTCTTGTCATTCTACCTTGCTTTTCTTGTTCCTTGTTTTTCTTGTCCTTCTACCTTGCTTTTCATGTTCCTTGTTTTTCTTGTTCTTCTACCTTACTTTTCTTATTCCTTGTTTTTCTTGTCATTCTACCTTGCTTTTCTTGTTCCTTGTTTTTCTTGTTCTTCTACCTTGCTTTTCTTATTCTTTGTTTTTCTTGTCCTTCCACCTTGCTTTTCTTGTTCCTTGCTTTTCTTGTCCTTCTACCTTGCTTTTCTTGTTTCTTGTTTTTCTTGTCCTTCTACCTTGTTTTTCTTATTCCTTGTTTTTCTTGTTCTTCCACCATGCTTTTCTTATTCCTTGTATTTCTTGTCCTTCTACCTTACTTTTTTCTTGTTCGTTGTTTTTCTTGTCCTTCTACCTTGCTTTTCTTGTTCCTTGTTTTTCTTGTCCTTCTACCTTGCTTTTCTTGTTCCTTGTTTTTCTTGTCCTTCTACCTTGCTTTTCTTACTCCTTGTTTTTCTTGTCCTTCTACCTTGTTTTTCGTGTACTCGTTTTCTTTGTCCTTCTACCTTGTTTTTTCTTATTCCTTATTTTTCTTGTTATTCTACCTTGCTTTTCTTATTCCTTGTTTTTCTTGGCCTTCTACCTTGCTTTTCTTGTACTTGTTTTTCTTGTCCTTCTACCTTGCTTTTCTTGTTTTTCTTGTCCTTCTACCTTGTTTTTCGTATTCCTTGTTTTTCTTGTTCTTCCATCATGCTTTTCTTATTCCTTGTTTTTCTTGTCCTTCTACCTTGCTTTTTTCTTGTTCCTTGTTTCTCTTGTCCTTCTACCTTGCTTTTCTTACTCCTTGTTTTTCTTGTCCTTCTACCTTGCTTTTCTTATTCCTTGTTTCTCTTGTCCTTCTACCTTGCTTTTCTTGTTCCTTGTTTTTCTTGCCCTTCTACCTTGCTTTTCTTACTCCTTGTTTTTCTTGTCCTTCTAACTTGTTTTTCTTGTACTTGTTTTCTTTGTCCTTCTACCTTGCTTTTCTCATACCTTGTTTTTCGATTCCTTCTACCATGCTTTTCTTGTACTTGTTCCTTGTTTTTCTTGTCCTTCTACATTGCTTTTCTTCTTCCTTCTTTTTCATGTCCTTCTACCTAACTTTTCTTGTACTTGTTTTTCTTGTCCTTCTACCTTCCTTTTCTTATTCCTTGTTTTTCTTGTTCTTCTACCTTCCTTTTCTTATTCCTTGTTTTTTTTTTGTTCTTCTACCTTCCTTTTCTTATTCCTTGTTTTTCTTGTCCTTCTACCTTGCTTTTCTTGTTCCTTGTTTTTCTTGTCTTCTACCTTGCTTTTCTTGTTCCTTGTTTTTCTTGTCCTTCTACCGTGCTTTTCTTGTTCCTTGTTTTTCTTGTCCTTCTACCGTGTTTTTCTTGTTCTTCTACCTTGTTTCTCTTGTCCTTCTACCTTGCTTTTCTTACTCCTTGTTTTTCTTGTCCTTCTACCTTGCTTTTCTTATTCCTTGTTTCTCTTGTCCTTCTACCTTGCTTTTCTTGTTCCTTGTTTTTCTTGCCCTTCTACCTTGCTTTTCTTACTCCTTGTTTTTCTTGTCCTTCTAACTTGTTTTTCTTGTACTTGTTTTCTTTGTCCTTCTACCTTGCTTTTCTCATACCTTGTTTTTCGATTCCTTCTACCATGCTTTTCTTGTACTTGTTCCTTGTTTTTCTTGTCCTTCTACATTGCTTTTCTTCTTCCTTCTTTTTCATGTCCTTCTACCTAACTTTTCTTGTACTTGTTTTTCTTGTCCTTCTACCTTCCTTTTCTTATTCCTTGTTTTTCTTGTTCTTCTACCTTCCTTTTCTTATTCCTTGTTTTTTTTTTGTTCTTCTACCTTCCTTTTCTTATTCCTTGTTTTTCTTGTCCTTCTACCTTGCTTTTCTTGTTCCTTGTTTTTCTTGTCTTCTACCTTGCTTTTCTTGTTCCTTGTTTTTCTTGTCCTTCTACCGTGCTTTTCTTGTTCCTTGTTTTTCTTGTCCTTCTACCGTGTTTTTCTTGTTCTTCTACCTTGTTTTTCTTGTCCTTCTACCTTGTTTTTCTTGTTCCTTGTTTTTCTTGTCCTTCTACCTTGCTTTTCTTTTTCCTTGTTTGTCTTGTCCTTCTACCTTCCTTTTCTTGTTTCTTGTTTTTCTTGTCCTTCTACCTTGTTTTTCTTTTTCCTTGTTTTTCTTGTCCTTCTACTTTGTTTTTCTTTTTCCGTCCTTCTACCTTGTTTTTCTTGTTCGTTGTTTTTCTTGTCCTTCTACCTTGCTTTTCTTGTTCCTTGTTTTTCTTGTCCTTCTACCTTGCTTTTCTTGTTCCTTGTTTTTCTTATTCCTTGTCTTTCTTGTCCTTCTACCTTGCTTTTCCTTGTTTTTCTTGTCCTTCTACCTTGCTTTTCTTGTTCCTTGTTTTTCTTGTTCCTTGTTTTTATTGTTCCTTGTTTTTATTGTTCCTTGTTTTTCTTGTTCCTTGTTTTTCTTGTTCCTTGTTTTTCTTGTTCCTTGCTTTTCCTTTGCAGATTTATTTCCGGAGCTTTGGATGATGCATCTAACCTTGTTGCACATAACAGTTTTACAGTGTCATATAGGACAATTTTACAGTGTTATACATGACAACTTTGCAGTGTTATACATGACAACTTTATAGTGTCATACATGACAACTTTAAAGTGTTATAAACGACAAATTTGCATTGTAATACATGACAACTTTGCACTGTTATACATGAAAACTTTGCAATATATTACATGACATCTTTGCAATGTTATACCTGACAACCTTACAGTGACATAACAATTTTACAGTGTTGTACATGATAACTTTGCAATGCTATACATAACTTTGCAGTGTCATACATTACAATTTTACAGTGTCATACAATAAACAGTTTTATACATAATAAATTAGCAATATTATACACGACAACTTTAAATTGTTATACACGAAAACTTTAAAATGTCATTATGACAACTTTACAGTGTCATATATTATAACTTTACAATGTCACACGTGACAACTTTGCAATGTTATACTCGACAGCTTTTCAGTGTTATAAACGACACTTTTACAATATCACACATAACAACTTTACAGTATCGTACATGACAACTCTGCAGTGTTATACATGACAACTTTACAAAGTTATACATGACATCTTTGCAGTGTTTTACTTGACAACTTTGCAATGTTATACATGACATTTTTACAGTGTTATGACAACTTTGCCGTGCTATACATGACAACTTTACAGTGACATAACAACTTTACAGTGTTATACATGATAACTTTGCAATGTTATATATAACCTTGTTATACATGACAACTTTACATTGTCATACAATGCAACTTTACAAAGTCATACATGACAAATTCCCAATGTTATACACGACAACTTTACAGTGTCATATATGACGACTTTGCAATGTTATACATGAAAACTTTACATTGTTGCACATGAGAACTTTACAAAATAAACACAGAACAACTATGATAGTAACCGCTGTAAAACTGGTACTAGTAGAGCAGAATTAGATGGAGGTGCAAACACCACTCCTTATATATACCATTTTTACTAAAACAGGTAGGGAGATGAAGAAAGGAAGAAAAGTTAAAGGATGGAAGAAAAGTTACAGGAAGGAGGAAAAGTTACAGGAAGGAGGAAAAGTTAATGGAAGGAAGAAAAGTTAGGGGATAGAAGAAAAGTTAAAGGAAGGAAGAAAAGTTAGGGATAGAAGAAAAGTTAAAGGAAGGAAGAAAAGTTAAAGGAAGGAAGAAAAGTTAAAGGATGTAAGACAAGTTAAAGGAAGAAAGAAAAGTTAAAGGAAGGAAGAAAAGTTAAAGTAAGGAAGAAAAGTTAAAGGAAGGAAGAAAAGCTAAAGGAAGGAAGAAAAGTTAAAGGACTTTGTTAAAAGTAGGTGGGCCGACACGTCCTACTTTAGCACCGGACTCTGCCACGGCAGCATGTGCAAAACTTGCCAGTTTGTTTTGAAACTAGCCAAGCAACATTTCACAAATCCATCGTATCCATTCACGAGAGCTTCATCTGATATAACGTAATATCATACATGTGATAAAGTGTGAGCGTTGCGACATAAGATATATTGGAGAAACCAGCTTACGGTTAGGAGATCAAGTCCAATATCACCTCATTCACATCTTCAACAAGGCACAAAAACTTGTCCCTGGCATTGTAATCAAAGAGCCTCACGGGCTAACGTGACATTTCAGTCCCTGGCAGCTGCTCTTCTTCTTCTAATGAGCGTGTTGGTAAAGCTCTGGAACAGCGTCTTCCACCCTCGTAGTTTACACCCAACTGCTTTGAATTCTCAGTTTAGCTTTGTCTGAGGAACTCTTTCTTTGGTTTAAATACAGATGGTTCCGTATCCCATTTTTATTCATTTCTCATGTGCTTTCCCACATTCTGTACTAGATTTTCTCACCTGTTCTGTGAGGTAGCGAAGGTCAAGGCTGCTATTCCAATACTTCCCGGATTTTTGTTTTATTCCGCCACTCTTAGACTTTAGCAGACATGACACTTGCCTGCCTCTACCGACTGTAGCAGTCATAGTCCACTCAACTTCCTTAGAGAGCGGATTGCAGATACATTTATTTGCACGCTTTTATTTGTTAGTCTTTTCGTTTTCCTTGATACATGCAGTTTTAGCCGAAATATTGTGTTGCTGTTGCTATCCTTCCATTACATCGGAGGATACAAACATTCGTTTTCGCCTGAAAACGATTCTAAACATCAAATAACGGGATAAGATCAGGAAAGACCAGGGCAAGAGTCCATGAACCTACAAATCATGTCTAGAAAATGGAGGTGGATTGGCCACACGCTAAGGAAACCGGTGACCAGCAAAACAAAGCAGACATTAACATGGAATTCTCAGGGAAATAGATCATGGAAACCCTAGAACTACTTGGAGAAGGGACACTATGAAAGTGCTCAGAGACAAGGGATACACATGAAAGGAAGTAAAGAACAAATCCAAGAACAAGTAAAATAGTATTATATAGTTGCTGAGGCATATTATTTGGTGTAACTCAACTGAACCCGTATTCTACTGGGTGAGTAGTCTTCTGCTGGAGTACAATTTTCCTTTCTTCTTAGAAATTACTTCTTGTTGTTGGTGCTATAAGACAACCTGATTTTCTCCGTTACACTAAGAAAATTCAACAAGACTCCCAGGCTTTCAACTCCACAGAATAATACTGATACAACAACTTAACTGAACTTGGCAGTCTCCCAACATAACAAAACTTGTCAAACAGTGAGAGTTTCAACAAAGCCAGTGGTGTAGTTTTTATATTCAGACAACACAAGTTTATTGATGGGAAAAATGAGGGATGAAATTATGAGGATGGAAACGTAGCCCATCAGGCTGGAAAGACGTTTACAATGACAATTCCCGGCGTGAGAAAACTCTACGCCATATGAGGGAAAACCTTACAATGTACTTATACAATAAAAACCATACTTACAACGTTTCCAACCGAACAACTTCAGTTATCTCAAAAACTAAATCCCACATCTTAACATAACTTACCTCTACCAAAAGCCGCTACTACTGAAAACTCTACCTAACCGAGACTCTCTCTCTCTCTCTCTCTAACACATCGCAAGGCCCCATCTGCATCAAAACAAATAAGGCCCCATCTGTATCAAAACAAGTAAAGCTTTTCTTTTACTAATCGTGAGTGGTATTTATACTTTCCCTACCCACTCAGTTTTTTTCCATGCTGCACGCTTATCTCAAGACCCCCTCATATACTCTCAACCAAAATACCTTTCAAACAAGGGCACTCACTCTATTGTTTCCTGAGTACCATTTTTGTTTTATTCCGCCACTCTTAGACTTTAGCAGACATGACACTTGCCTGCCTCTACCGACTGTAGCAGTCATAGTCCACTCAACTTCCTTAGAGAGCGGATTGCAGATACATTTATTTGCACGCTTTTATTTGTTAGTCTTTTCGTTTTCCTTGATACATGCAGTTTTAGCCGAAATATTGTGTTGCTGTTGCTATCCTTCCATTACATCGGAGGATACAAACATTCGTTTTCGCCTGAAAACGATTCTAAACATCAAATAACGGGATAAGATCAGGAAAGACCAGGGCAAGAGTCCATGAACCTACAAATCATGTCTAGAAAATGGAGGTGGATTGGCCACACGCTAAGGAAACCGGTGACCAGCAAAACAAAGCAGACATTAACATGGAATTCTCAGGGAAATAGATCATGGAAACCCTAGAACTACTTGGAGAAGGGACACTATGAAAGTGCTCAGAGACAAGGGATACACATGAAAGGAAGTAAAGAACAAATCCAAGAACAAGTAAAATAGTATTATATAGTTGCTGAGGCATATTATTTGGTGTAACTCAACTGAACCCGTATTCTACTGGGTGAGTAGTCTTCTGCTGGAGTACAATTTTCCTTTCTTCTTAGAAATTACTTCTTGTTGTTGGTGCTATAAGACAACCTGATTTTCTCCGTTACACTAAGAAAATTCAACAAGACTCCCAGGCTTTCAACTCCACAGAATAATACTGATACAACAACTTAACTGAACTTGGCAGTCTCCCAACATAACAAAACTTGTCAAACAGTGAGAGTTTCAACAAAGCCAGTGGTGTAGTTTTTATATTCAGACAACACAAGTTTATTGATGGGAAAAATGAGGGATGAAATTATGAGGATGGAAACGTAGCCCATCAGGCTGGAAAGACGTTTACAATGACAATTCCCGGCGTGAGAAAACTCTACGCCATATGAGGGAAAACCTTACAATGTACTTATACAATAAAAACCATACTTACAACGTTTCCAACCGAACAACTTCAGTTATCTCAAAAACTAAATCCCACATCTTAACATAACTTACCTCTACCAAAAGCCGCTACTACTGAAAACTCTACCTAACCGAGACTCTCTCTCTCTCTCTCTCTAACACATCGCAAGGCCCCATCTGCATCAAAACAAATAAGGCCCCATCTGTATCAAAACAAGTAAAGCTTTTCTTTTACTAATCGTGAGTGGTATTTATACTTTCCCTACCCACTCAGTTTTTTTCCATGCTGCACGCTTATCTCAAGACCCCCTCATATACTCTCAACCAAAATACCTTTCAAACAAGGGCACTCACTCTATTGTTTCCTGAGTACCAATATTGCTTATATTCCATAGTTAAGAGAATACTACTACACAAGGACGACTATAGAAACTTTGTCCGTGGTCTATACTCCCAAGGAAGCGACGGGCAATGATGTGCTCCTTCCTTCCTTCCTTTCTTCCTTCATTTTAGTTTCGTAAAACTGGACTATAACCCCCGTCTAAATCTACTGGGTTGTATATGATAACTTTTACTACGTTATAAGTGATAATTTTACTACGTTATAAGTGATAGTTTTACTACGTTACACATGACAACTTTGCCATGCTTTACATGCTTACAAACAGCAAAAACAAGGCTTTCACACAGTGAAGTAACAAGCAAAATGTTTTATGATTAGACTTGGACAAAATCGCAAATAAAGCACTTTTAGACATGAGGGAAAGGAAAATGACAAGAAAATTACCTGGGAACTGAATCGCGTTCTTCGGTTTGGGGGGAGGGGGGTGGGGGTGGGTGCGTGATGGCTAAGTTGATTAACGCGCTGTTCTCTCATGATTAGATGGCTAAGTTGATTAACGCACTGTTCTCTCATGATTAGATGGCTAATGTGATTAACGCACTGTTCTCTCATGATTAGATGGCTAAGTTGATTAACGCACTATTCTCTCCTGATTAGATGGCTAAATTGATTAACGCACTGTTCTTTCGTGATTAGATGGCTAAGTTGATTAACGCGCTGTTCTCTCATGATTAGATGGCTAAGCTGATTAACGCACTGTTCTCTCATGATCAGATGGCTAAGTTGATTAACGCACTGTTCTCTCGTGGCTAGATGGCTAAGTTGATTAATGCGCTGTTTTCTCGTGGTTAGACGGTTAATCATCTTACCAAATGACTTAGTTCAAGGTCCAGGTAATTCTCTTGACATTTTTCTTTCACTCATGTCTAAAAGTGTTTTTTCACGATTTTTTCCCAAAGTCTAATCATACAATACTGTGCTCTGTTACTTTACTGTCTTATACATGACAGCTTTACGGTGTTATACATGACAATTTTACTGTGTTACACATGACAACTTTACTGTGTTATACATGACACCTTTACTGTGTTATGCAAGGTCCGACAGTTAGTGAGACTAATTACATTAACAAATAAAATAAACGACATTTGAAGATATAACATGTATTTTATTCAACGTAAGCCTCTTGATACAGCGAGTGGCACGATCTAACAAACACTGGAACGATCTCTGCAGTTCTTCTGTGGTATGGGCTTTAAACTCGATGTTACGAGCCTTTGGATGCCATCAGTATCCTCAAAGAAGCATCCTTTCAATGGTAACTTTCATTTGAGAAATAGAAAATAATCGTAGGGAGACAAATCTGGGGAATAGGGTGGATGGTTGAGAACACACAAACTTGTTTTTGAGCCAAAAATTCCTGTACAACTACCACGCGGTGAGCCGGTGAATTATCATGAAGAAGGAAAAAACTCCCAGCTGTTGAATATTGGGGTCAGACTCGGACAATCCTTTTCAACAGGCGTCTCAAAATACTTAAATAAACTTTGGCAGTGACAGTCTGTCCCTCTGGAATAAATTCTTTGTGAATAACTCATTTGCTGTCCTGGAAACACACCTACGTTGTCTTCATTTTCGACTTTCGAAGACGAATTTTTTTGCCTTTTAGTGATGATGATGACTCCCACTGAGCACTTTGGCGTTTAGTTGTGGGATCACAGCAGAAAATCCATGTTTCGTCCTCTGCAACACTCAAATTTAAGAAATGTTTATTTCTGCGACACGTTTTGATGATGTTTTTTGCGTGTTCAACACGCTGATGTGTTTGTCATCAGACAACGAATGTGGTACAGACCGGGAAGCAACTTTTTTCTAGCCCAAATCCTCCACCAAAATTTTACGAATGGTCTCTCTCGAATGGTCTCTCGGGCCTCACATATTAAAAGCAAAAGTAGAAGAAGCCATCAAACACATGAAAAACAACAAAGCATCAGGACAAGACAAAATCAGCAAGGAAGAATTGGAAACATTAGCTTGGCATAGAAAAAATTACCAGATTGCTAAATGACATCTATAACAGTAACTATGTCCCATCAGACCTTTTGCAATCAATTTTCATTGCCCTACCAAAGAAACAAGGTGCAGCTGATCGTGAAGACCATCGAACATTAGTCTTATGAGCCATGTTACCAAAATCCTGCTTCTCATCGCTACGAGAAGAGTTACGGGCAAAATAAAACCAGAAATCGCTGAAGAACAGTGCGGCTTCGTCGAAGGAAAAGGTACAAGTAATGCCATATATAAAGAGAACATTGATGGAGAGATCAATATAAGTAAAGACGAACCTATATTTATGCTTCATAGACTACTGTAAAGCATTCGATAAAGTGAGACACATAGAAATTATAAGAATGCTGGAAGACATCAACATAGATAGGAAAGATCTCAAAGAAACTCCTCAAAAACATATACTGGCAACAATCAGCAGCAATGAAGGTTGAGAACCAAATAGGAGCATTCCAAGACAATCAGCAGCAATGACAGTTGAGAACCAAATAAGAGCATTCCAAGACAATCAGCAGCAATGAAGGTTGAGAACCAAATAGGAGCATTCCAAGACAATCAGCAGCAATGAAGGTTGAGAACCAAATAAGAGCATTCCAAGACAATCAGCAGCAATGAAGGTTGAGAACCAAATAAGAGCATTCCAAGACAATCAGCAGCAATGAAGGTTGAGAACCAAATAAGAGCATTACAAGACAATCAGCAGCAATGAAGGTTGAGAACCAAATAGGAGCATTCCAAGACAGTAACACTGAGAGTGAGACAAGGTTGTGTTTTATCTCATGACTTCTTTTTTTTTTGTACAGGGAAAACATAATGAGAAATATAGAGAACATGCCAGGAATATTAGTTGGCAGATACAACCGTAACAACTTAAAATATGCAGAAGACACAGTTCTGATTGCCAAAAGTGAAGGGGAGCTACAGGCTCTTCTGGACATCGTGGTTAGTGAAAGTAAAAATAAAGGTCTCAGCTTGAACAAAAAGAAGACTGAAGTGATGATCATCTTAAAGAAAAGAATACTACCAAAATGTAGCATCACCACTGATGGCACAAATCTGAAACAAGTTGATGGATTCAAGTACTTAGGAACGATTATAACAACTGATGGGAAATGTCATAATGAAATAAAAAGCAGACGTGCTCAGGCAAAGTCAGCATTGCAGACAATGAGACACATCTTGTGCAACAGATCCATATCAGTGGAAACAAGATTCCGAGTACTTAAATGTTACATCGAGCCAATTCTGCTTTATGGGTGTGAAGCATGGTCTATGAATAAGAGCGAAACATGAAGGCAGTAGATATGTGATTTACAAGAAGGATGTTGAAGGTACTAAGAAAAGCGATGAAGTTTTAAGAGAGGCTGGAGTTAAAAAGCAAATTATAGCAAAGGTTAGAGGCAGACAAGCGAGATGTATAGGACATTTCCTGAGGGGAGTGCCTATTCACATCCCCTCTTTGACCTACATTGATCGACTGCGCATCGAGTCTGTCAATATGCTACAAAATGAAAGTATTCAACCGTCAGGCTAGCTCAGTCAGTAGGAGCATGATTTTTTTAATATAGAGGATATGAGTTCGAACCCCACTATTGGCGAATTAAAAAAAAACTTTTTGAAGTTATATGTTAGATTATGACACTATTTATTTGTTTTTTTTTAGAGAGAAAAATTTTACTTTTTTTAACTTTTAGAAAAACTAGCAATTTCGCATGTCCACTAGCTTTTTGTCCCGGACGGAGTAAACGTTCCACCCCGAACTCGGTTAGGACCCTGTCTCGACTATCTGTCCTGGAAGGAGTAAACGTTCCACCCCGAACTCGGTTAGGACCCTGGCTTGACTATCTGTCCTGGAAGGAGTAAACGTTCCACCCCGAATTCGGTTAGAACCCTGCCCCCGCTGTCCGTCCTGTCTCGACTCAGGAGCAGGGATTAGGGAAAAGAGCTAAAGAAATTATCTACAAATACTTTCCCCACAAATCCAATGTTATTGGCATGGGGTCAAGGGCCTCGGAACATGCGCATTATCAGTGTACGTCACACTCTGGAGTGCGAATAGACTTATCCTTTCCTTATAATAGGAAAATTGAAACATACTCTGTCAGCTGGAGAAAGTGAAGGAAGAAGATACAAAGGAAGACAAAGAGAGAAGTTACTGGATGGGCTGTCAGTGTGGCTAGGAAGAAAGTCACCGGCAGATCTCATAATCAACGCAAAAAGACGGGAAATTGTGGAGAGAAATGATCGCCTATGCCACGTGGCATGGTACTTTGATTAGACTCTCGGGTAACACCAAATTCATCTGCTACCATCCTCACAGTCAAACAACGATCTTTTTGTATCCGTTCTCTGACTTTTGCAATGGGTTATACTCATTCATTCATTATACTCATTACGAACAGAAATTGGGCGTCCATGTCTAGTTGCATTTGTAATCGTTTCCACACTACTTTTGAATTGTGAATACCACCTGAATATCTGTGCACAAGATAAACAATTATCCCATAAACTTGTCGCATCAATTCAACTATCTCAATGGCACTTTTTCCGAGTTTTAAACAGAATTTAATGTTAGCTTTTTTGCTCCATGTTGACTACGTTACAATGCACTTCTGACTAGGTCAACAAAATGGCGGCTTCTTTGTCGTCTGCTCATCTGCTAGCGATGAAATGTTGCCAGGTCATAGATGAAGGTTGCCTCTATTGATTCCATGCTTTGCTTTATAGATGGCATTTTTGTCTTGGCCATAATAAAATCAGCCTAATTACTTAATTATCGGACCTTGTACATGGAATCTTTATTGTGTTTTACATGAAAACTTTACTGTGTTATACCTGACAACATTACTGCGTTTTACATGACAACTTTACTGTGTTATACCTGACAACTTTACTGTGTTATACATTACAACTTTACTGTGTTTTACACGACAATTTTACTGTGTTTTACATAACAACTTTAGAATGTTTCAAATGACAACTTTGTAATGTTTTAAATCGCAATTTTTTAATGCTATACATGAAAACTTCACAGTGATCTAGGTGACAATATTACTGTGTTATACATGACAACTTTACTGCGTTATACATGACAACTTTAATCTGTTATAATGACAACTTTACTGTGTTATACATGACAACTTTACTGTGTTATACATGACAACTTTAATATGTTATAATGACAACTTTACTGTGTTATACATGGCAGTTTTATTTTATTCTAAATGACAGTTTTATTTTGTTATACATAACAATTTTACAATTTTATGCATGACAATTTCAGTATGTTATACATAGCAATTTTACGTGCCGCTTTTATGAAGTTGTACATAATTTTTTTTTATTCACAACTTTTATGACGCTGCAAATCTGAATGGAAATTTGAATGTTTTTGGACATAATGATTTTTTTTTCTTGTGGCCAACTAACAATGAAAAAAGGTCGACTGTGTAGAAAGGTCGACTGTGTAGAAAGATCGACTGTGTAGAAAGGCCGACTGTGTAGAAAGATCCAATGTGTAGAAAGATCGACTGTGTAGAAAGATCAACTGTGTACAAAGATCAACTGTGTAGAAAGATCAACTGTGTAGAAAGATCGACTGTGTAGAAAGATCAACTGTGTAGAAAGATCAACTGTGTAGAAAGATCAACTGTGTAGAAAGATCAACTGTGTAGAAAGATCGACTGTGTAGAAAGATCGACTCTGTAGAATAGTCTGAGGACAGGAAGAAGAAAACAGACAGAGAATATTTCTTTGAAAGCTGAAACCATGAAACTGTCATCATCAAATAAAGCTGATGAGACGAAGAAATAAACGCTACCATTAATAACGGCGACGACCATGAAATTATCATCATCAAATAAAGCTGATCATTGCAAAGATTGACTTAGATATTTCTCTTGTTTTAACCAGATCACAGCTCTGAAGATCAAACACAACCCATTTGCAAAAGCTTTTCTTGATGCCAAAGAAAGGTATAACGATAACGCGTTAGATATTTGATGTTTATATTAATTTATTACACTGTTTGATGTTTTTGTTCTTGTGTTACACTGTTTGATGATGATGCAATGATAGACTGCTTGATTCGAGTATCAATGACAGAATACAAGTATAAAACACGTAATGCCGTGATATTTTCAGTCAGTGTCTACTTTATTTTATTACTGTCCAGTACTGCTTATCTGGATTATTGTACCACATGTCAGAATTATGGTACTAGTTTTTCAGAACTATGATACCACATTTCAGAATTATGATACCGCATTTCAAAACTAAGGTATCATATTTTAGAACTATGATATCACATTTCAGAATTATGGTATCACATATTAGGGTTAGTGCAATGTATGTTAGGGTTATGGTACTACATGTTAGGATTATGGTACTACACTTTAGGGTTATGATATCACATGTTAGAGTTATAGTATAAAAGGGTTATAATACTACGTGTTATAGCTATAATACTACATGTTAGGGTTATAGTACTACGTGTTAGGGTTATAGCACTACACTTTAGGGTTATGGTACTACGTTAGGGTTAAAGTATGTTAGGTTGTAGTATTACATTTCAGGGTTATCGTACTACATGTTAGGGTTAGAGCGTGTTAGAGTTATAGTACTACATGTCAGGGTTATAGTACTGTATGTTAGGGTTATAGAACTACATGTTAGGGTTATAGTATTTGTCAGGATTATGGTACTACATATTAAGGTTAGTGTACTGTACCTTAGGGTTATGGTACTACACGTTGGGTTGTGGTACTACATGTTAGGGTTATGATACTACATGTTAGGGTTATAGTACTACATGCCAGTTTTATAGTACTACATGTTAGAGTTATAGTCCTATATGACAGGGGTATGGTACTACATGTTAGGGTTAGTGTACTGTATGTTAGGGTTATGATACTACACGTTAGGGTTATGGTATTATACGTTAGTGTTATAGTACTACATGTTAGGGTTATGGTTCTACATGTCAGGGTTATGGTACAACACGTTAGAGTTAGTGTACTATAAATTAGGGTTACGGTAACAGATAAGAGACTGCAGTCAAACTGGTTCTAATAAAGGTAGACAGTGGTGTATAGTTTGGTTTTACAAAAAGGATGGAAAGAGTGAGGAAAATGGGCAGAAACAAGAATGGTACAACGTATCATGTATCAAAAACGAAAAGAACATACAACAATCCAATATTTCAACAAAAGCCTTACTCAAGGATCACATATAAAAAGAACAAAACAGATGAAGATATGAAAAAGATGCTTTAAAAAGTAAGGCTTAGCTATTTTGTTATCCTCCTTGTAAGAAAGATTGGCATGAAGTAACTTAGGGTTAGTGTGCTGTATGTTAGGGTTAGTGTGCTGTATGTTAGAGTTAGTGTGCTGTATGTTAGGGTTAGTGTGCTGCATGTTAGGGTTAGTGTGCTGTATGTTAGGGTTAGTGTGCTGTATGTTAGGGTTAGTGTACTATATGTTAGGGTTAGTTTGCTGTATGTTAGGGTTAGTTTGCTGTATGTTAGGGTTAGTATGCTGTATGTTAGGGTTAGTGTGCTGTATGTTAGGGTTAGTTTGCTGTATGTTAAGGTTAGTGTGCTGTATGTTAGGGTTAGTTTGCTGTATGTTAGGGTTAGTTTGCTGTATGTTAGGGTTAGTTTGCTGTATGTTAGGGTTAGTGTGCTGTATGCTAGGGTTAGTTTGCTGTATGTTAGGGTTAGTGTGCTGTATGTTAGGGTTAGTGTGCTGTATGTTAGGATTTGTGTGCCTTGTGTTAGTGTTTGTATGCTGTGTGTTAGAGTTATTGTGCTACATGTTTGAGTTAGTGTAATGTAAGTTAGTGTTATTGTGCTGCATGTTAGAGTTAGTGTACTATAAGTTAAGGTTATTGCACTTTATGCTAGTGTACTGTATATTAGATTACAACATTTTGTTTTGGGGTATTATACACCATTTTAATTTGGGATGTTATATGACAGGGTGAAATTATTAACGTCATAGTATTGTATTAAGGTTAGGATACTGTATGTTATGATTACACAGGCCAACACACATTTTGGTGTCTCAAATGTTGGACCTGTTTCTGGGTATATTTGATCTGCTGATTCTAAAAATGGCATTCGTTTCACCCTATGAGCTCTAGTTTTTTTTAGATACAGAACATATGTCATATACCACTAACTCTGCTCGCCCATAACAAATCAGGATATTTTAATGTAGTGTTTAAATTAATATCTTTTAAGCATGAAGGAAACATATTAAAACTCAAAAGAAAAGTGCACTACATGAAAATATACTTATTTCATACCAAAAGCACAAGTTTATGATACAAACTTTCCACTCGTTCGACACGCAAGAAGCTCCTTTTGTAAGACTTCCGAGAGTGGGATCTGCCAGGACAATCCCTCATAAGATTCCAACAATAGTCTGTCATCTTGTGTGCATCCCATCTTCCTTGCTATTTGGCCTCCATTGTTTTTATGTCTTGGTGAAATGTTTCAGCCTGCTCTTCGCTTAAGTTGCCAAGCTTCTCTGAAGGGCGATCTGTGCAGATAACGGGTTTTTGTACCATGGTATTTTAGGATATTACTATTATTAATGTTGTTATTATTATTATTACTATTAACATTTTATTATATTTATGATTATTATTGATAAGTAGAATGTAGGTAAGAAACGATGGAAATTTTGAGAACCATTGGGAAAAGAACACTCCCACGGTATTAGTATTATTACGACAGAATTAAGCAGATACTTAGAACTGCTACAGAGAATTGAAGCTGAGAAGAGTAATCAAACAAAGCAGGTACCAAAAATAAGACACAATGAGAACCGAGGGCACAATAAAAGTAGAGATCGGACTAATCCCTGAAGCCTACGACATGAAAGAGATAGTGGACTGGATAATATGCCCCATGAGAATTGAATAGACGGCTTTGACGCAACAGGCTTACTGACAGGTGAGGTATATTTGCTAATCTTAGGACGCAATTTTCATATAATTTTGAAATAAAAATACGAGTAAGTTCACAAACGCTATCTACTTCAGGTCCCACAGCTTCAAGTAACTTGTATCTGAATTTTATTTAACATTTTAAAAGTTCAGTGTGATAATGATAAATTAAGTGTATCAAACACGTTTGTGTGTGAGAGCATATGTGTTTATGTGTTAGTAGGAGAGTATATACCTATGTCTGTGTGAGCGGCCACTCGAAGGTCACTGGGTGTACGACGGTGGGCGGAGCGTTGCCCATCACGTACTCCAAGGGTGAAAGGATCTGTGGATTTATGTCATTATCGTCTTGTATGGAGATTCTCTGTTTCCTGGTGATTTTGTAATATTTGGATGGGCGCACAACAAGGTCCATCATGTTTTCATTCGCATAGATAATGTTGGGTCATGTGATATCAGAAGATACACAACCCAATAGCAGCAGCGGACCAATCAATCAGTGCATTAGTACAAAGGGGGGATATGTGTGATAATTCAGTGCATTAGCACAAGGGGGATATGTGTGATAATTCAGTGCATTAGCACAAGGGGGATATATTGTAATATTCATTACGTTGGCATAATGTAGAAAAACGTTTGTATTGCTTATGAGGACCAGGAAGGTCCAGGAACTTGAGTCCATATGATTTCAGTTGATACTTAGAGAGTTATACATTATACTGATGTATGCTTGTTTACATTCATGATGATACATGTTGATGTACTGTGTATGCAATGTCTGTTGTGACATTAAAATTATGTATATAGTGTGGATAATAAAATGTTGATTGATTTAATTACTTGACTTGGTAATGTCTATTGCATGTCAAGAATTGTATGTAATATGCTGCATAACTGGCATACATATCCTTGGAGGGGAAATCCCCGATTGTCGGTTAGAATGGGTTTGAGCTTGGCCACGCAGTACGGTAGTACATTAGGCCATGGATTTGAGGATTTCTACTGGTTGTGATCATCAGTTATTTCATCATTAGTTATAGATTTAGCACCCGCTAAGTTTACATCTGAATGTGTATTAGTGTGAGAGTATATATGTGTACAAAGCGTGATTGATAAGTTCTCGGCATAAGGTACAACTACTTGAAACATACAGCTGATATTAGATGCATTTGTAGATCACGTTAATATAAGATTAAACACCAAGTTTTAAGAAATTAACTGCAACCATTTTTTTCAGGGTACTGAAATGTTAAGGGGTGGTAGAAATTGAGAAAATGGATACAATTTCTCATCGAGCAGTCATTCGCTGCCTCTGCATCAAGGGCTTATCATCAAAAGAGATCCAAGATCCATGGGATATGGTGGAGACTCTAGGGGAGAGTGCCCCTTCTTGCAAAACAGTGAAGAAATGAGCAGCTCAATTCAAACATGGAAGGGAGAGTCTGGAAGATGATCCTCGTCCAGGAAGACCAAGAACAATAACTACCGATGAAACCACCAGCAGAATCCTTGACATGATAATGGAGGATCGACAACTAAATGAGCGGTACATTGCTACTGAGTTTTGCATCTCCCAGGAACGTGTTCATGTCATTATTCACAATGATCTTCAAATGAGAAAGGTCTCTGCTCGATGGGTCCCGAAACTTCTTTGAGCTGATCACAAACGACAGCGTCTCAACATGTCAAGAGACAATCTTGGCCATTTTTTCTGCAGATTCTGAAACGTTTCTTCAGTAATTTGTGACTATGGATGAGACTTGGGTTCATCATTTTCAACCAAAGCCCAAAGAACAGTCAAAGCAGTGGAAACATCATGGATCCCCACCTCCAAAGAAAGCAAGGGTGGTTCTATCTGCAGGCAAAGTGATGGCTTTCATCTTTTGGGATCCAGAAGGTGTGCTATTGCTAGACTATCTTCAAAAGGGCAGGATGGTCACCGGGGCCTATTACGCTCATCTTGTGAAGCAACTGCGGGTCAAACTGAAGGAAAAGGGTCGAGGGAAACTGACAAGAGATGTCATCTTTCAGCTCCAGCTCACACATCGGCGGTGGCAAAAGCTGCCGTTCATGAATGTGGCTTCCAGCTTCTTGAACATCATCCTTATTCCTTAGATTTGACCCCTTCGGACTATTACCTGTTTACCAAACTCAAAAAAGGAGCTCAGTGGTCGCAAATTTGCTTCAGATGGTGACGTCATTCATGCTGTAAACCACTTTCTACTGGCACAAGATGCTGACTTTTACAAAAAAGGGATATGTATGCGCCAGGATCGCTGCATATACTTGCAAGATGAGTATGTTGAGAAATTACTAAAACAAGTTGTCCACAAATTATCTGTTGTACCTTATGCCGAGAACTTATCAATCACACCTCGTATCAGTGTGTGTGTTAGCGTGAGAGTATATATCTGTGTATGTATGTGTATTAGTGTGATAGTATATATATATGTATATATATGTATGTATCTGTATGTGTATTAGTGTGAGAGTATATATGCGTATCTGTATATGTGTTAGTGTGAGAGTATATATATGTATCTGTATGTGTATTATTGTGAGAATATATATGTGTGTATCTGTATGTGTGTTAGTGTGAGAGTATATGTGTAAGTCTGCATGTGTGCATGGGCAAGTGAGTCTTGTCACTTGTAATATAATAGCACTATTGAAAATAAAGACTGTAGAATTTACACCGGAGAACTTCAGTTGTAAATTGAGATCATCATTCATTCATTTGCATGTCCCTTGCGGAACTTTGCCTCCCTAACAGCACTCCTGTAGGCCTCTCGGTTGTGAGCAAGATGGCCTGCTACTGACGCATCCATTTGCAGATCATCAACGATGTCTTGCAACCATCTTCGCCTTGGTCTTCCTCTCTTTCTTTTTCCCATTATGCACCCTTCCAAGACATTTTTTCTGTAGATTATCATGGCGTTTAATGTGTTCAAAATATTTAAGTTTTCTCTGTTTAATCCTCTTTACTAGCCAGCCTTCTTAAATATTAAGTTCTTGTAGTATCGATATATTTGCTATTTTTGTGTCCATGATATTTGAATAACTCTTCTGTAACATTTACATTCAAAGGCATTATGGGTTTCTCAGCTGTTTTGTTAAATTTCCAGGTCTCACAGGCATATGTTGCGACGGGAAAGATGCATGCCCTTAAAAATCTTATTTTTGTAGTTCTGTCTCTTCCTCTCCACAGATTCTTTAGTTGTTTTACTTTCGGAAGAGTGATAGATGTCCTCCTTTTAATTTCCCTCATTGTATCTCCATTATTAGTTAGCAGTGATCCAAGATATTCAAAACTCTCCACTTCTTCCAATTTTTCCTCATTTATATATATTTCAGCTGCCCTGTTTGTTTTGTCAGTTGTCATCAATTTAGTTTTCTTTGCATTAAGATAGAGGTTTTGCTCTTCGCTGTTCTTACGGACTGACATAATTATTTTTTCCATTCCTTTCTGTTTTGTGGACAGTAATACTGTGTCATCAGCATATCTAATCTCTGGTATTTCATAACCTCCAATTGTTATGGCATCGTAATATTCTTTGTCTACATCTTCTCTAACATTCTTCATTATATTTTCAGTATACAAGTTAAATAAGTAGGGTGACAATATGCACCCCTGACGGACCCCTTGTTTTATGTCAAACCAAGTTGTTGTTTCACTATTTATTCTTACTGCTGCTTGTTGGTCTAGATACAGCAGTGATGTTAATTGTATCAAATGTGTTGGAAATCCCATTTTTTCCAATATTTCCCAAAGTTTCTGGTGTTGTACACAATCAAATGCCTCTTGGTAGTCTATGAGATCAGAATGCAAAATTCAAGCTATTTTGTAATGTATTGTGGAACTTTAACCTAAAAGAAAATAAAAAGATATACATTATTATAAAACAACTTGTCAGAGTTCATCATAGAGGTCATTATTTTTATAGTACTTTCTAATCCTGGATCTTCTGATGATCAGTAACTATTAAGAAAAGATCTTTTGATAAGTCTTGATTCTTTAGAGAAAAAAAGTGACCTTACAAACGGAAATCTTGTGTAGGTAATACTCTGCTTGTTGTCACTTACCTTTCCAGACCTGACCAGCGAGACTACATTGACGATCCTACCTGCAGCCAGGACAGGCCATTATCACATTGTAAGTAATAATACTTGTTTGCTTCACATGTAAGTAGTAATACTTGTTTGCTTCACATGTAAGTAATAATACTTGTTTGCTTCACATGTAAGTAATAATACCTGTTTGCTTCACATGTAAGTAATAATACCTGTTTGCTTCACATGTAAGTAATAATACTTGTTTGCTTCACATGTAAGTAGTAATACTTGTTTGCTTCACATGTAAGTAATAATACTTGTTTGCTTCACATGTAAGTAGTAATACTTGTTTGCTTCACATGTAAGTAATAATACTGGTTTGCTTCGCATGTAAGTAATAATATTTGTTTGCTTCACGTGTAAGTAGTAATACTTGTTTGCTTCACATGTAAGTAATAATAATTGTTTGCTTCACGTGTAAGTAATAATACTTGTTTGCTTCATATTCATTTTTATAACTACAGTATTGTAGGTCGTGACTTAGCTAGATCAGAATTCACTCTCACATTATACTTTTCAAATTTTAGAAGCTCTTGTATTTGTCTCATAATCTATAATATTATTTTGTTGGTGGTGCTCTTATTCTGTGCGTAGTTGGAGCTTTTCCTAGGGCGTATCGTATTGTAGTGCTCACGTTACGCACGTCAATAACAGGGTAAACTTTCATCTTGATCCTCGTGAGTTGAGGTTACTAGACTAGTTATACACAGAATTCCAGCCTCACTCTCACTTGCTGGATTAGTTAAACACTGTTCCAGACATACTTCTCATCTAGGCTCTTCAAAACCTCACGTTGACGACAGCTGGTTCAGATGGTCAAGTAAACCCTGGGTAACGGTGACTTGTAACATTTATTGATGGTATGATGATAATGTTGATGAAAATAACATTAAATCCGACTGTCGTCTGGTTATCCCTGCCATATGGCAAGTTCATTCATACTTACAACTACAGTACAAATAAAACGTTCATATGTTGCTCGAAGACATCACGCAGCACAAAAACGTCCACAAAGTTACGTTCAAACTAAAACTGACTTCACGCACTCAGCCTTGCCCCCACAGTTCCCACAAGTATGCCACAGGAAGACCTTAAACAATTTATTCAATTCGCCAATACACTCAATAACAACATAAAATTCACTTATGAAATTTCTGACAAGTCTGTTAACTTTTTAGACATTAAAGTCTCTATTGGCACAAACAGGCTTGTCACCTCTGTATTTTACAAGCCCACCGACAGCCACACCTATTTGCTTTACACCTCCTCCCATCCTGAAGCCTGTAAGAACTCCATCCCAATATCCCAACTCCTCCGTCTTCGCCGCATTTGTCAGGATAATTTGGACTTTATAGATCAGTCCAACAAGTTATTAGAATTTTTCCGTCATCGCCACTACCCAGAAAAGGTCCTTCGTGAAGCCTTCAACCGTATCCAACTAGTGAGCCGCAAAGAAGTATTCAGGAAAAAGCCTGTTACTCCATCTGACAGAGTTAAGTTAGTACTGCCTTTCCACCCGCACGGTCAGATGGTTAAGAAAATTCTTTATCGTCATCTGCCGATAATCCAACTCGACTCCGACACTCGTGACATTTTCTCTGATCCACCCCTATTGGCATACAAACGTGAGCCAAACCTTAAGGACATCCTCGTCCACAGCCACTTGAAGCAGAGCCTTACATATGTTGGCACCAGAAAATGTAACCGCCCTGCTGCGTTACTGCCCTGTAGTCTGGGAAACGAAAACAATCACCTTTCCTAAAACTATCCTCACTCTTCATGAGGGATTCACATGCGAGTCCCGTAATGTGATATATGTCATCGTTTGCAAAAGATGCAGGATAACATATATTGGTGAGACTGGCCTCAAATTAGGGGACCGCATGCAAAAACATCTGTACGACATCACCCAGCATGCTTCGAAACCAGTCCCAAATCATTTCAATGGCCCCAACCACAGAGGCAAATCTGACTTTCTGGTAACAGCCATCAAACGTCACGCAGATGACACAAGCCGCCTGGCATTTGAGAACCGCTGCATTCAAAATTATGGGACGCTGGAACCACATGGGTTAAACTGCCTGTTTAGTTACACGTAACATTCTCTTCAATAATTACAGTACCTCTCCACAAAGTCCACCCCTTCTTACTTTTCAAACTTCCTCACAGCATCACTCTGCAAACCTTCTTCCCCAATCGTCTGTTTCAACTTCTCCTAGCTAGGTCAATATTGCATCACACACTTTCTCTCCCTTCCCCGGTTCCCCATCCACCACCCCCAGTTACAACCCACCGACCACATGTCACAGGTCCCTATTTAAAGTCTCCACGTTCTACTAAAACCATTCCTGACACACACCGCCGGACAAGTCACACCTTACAGTTTACAGCTAAGTACTCTTTAGAAAAAATTTTTTTTTAAAAATAGTATTCATGTGAATCTATACTTTATCTCCTCTCTCTACTTCTTCGTCCTGTATGTTTTTGTATGATTAAGGCTCACGCCGAAACGTCACAACTTTATAATCGTTAAGTAATAAAGCTGCTCCTACTTTTTCCTGTTTTATAAATTCCCTGTCAAGGGTTTTGCAGCCTCCGTGACATTCTCGAAGGATCTCAGCACGAGAAAATTCAAAAAGAAGAACCCATAATAATGCCATTACTATCAAGCCAACAGTTTTTACACGAATGCTGCTATAAATCATTATCCAACATGAACAAAGTTTCGGAGTTCCTACGTTTTGACACACTATAGCAGTACTTGTTACTTGCCCATCCCTATCACACTACTTTACATATGTTACATGTAAGTTACATATAAGTTACATATATGACATATAGCTCACATATGTGACATATAAGTTACATATAAGTTACATCTGTGCAGAGAATATTGAGCATGTCAACCAGTCATAAAATCTGTGTCTTGAAAGAAAAATACACCAAAATAAAGCTGTGTTTGTGTGAAAATTGTTACTTTGATGGCTGTATAATGTGGAATGGCAGAAAAGTAGAAGATACATGAAATTTAAATAGAGCTGTGAGAAAATTGCAATGAACATTCACTACGGAAAAAAACATGAGAACAGGACGGTTCTAGTATATAACAACAGCAAAAATAATAACAATAATGAAGTCATTGTGAACTGTGGAAAAATTTATAGTAATTAGTTCTCCTTCATCTAGGAAATTGCCGCCATTGTAGATACAGTACTTGTACACTCGTAAAAACTAGGAAAAAAGTACGTATATAAAGTATAAACTAGGAAAAACTACTTGTACAAACGTATAAACTAGGGAAACATACTTGTATACACGTATAAACTATAAAAAAATTGCTGGTATAAACGTATAAACTAGGGAAAAGAGTACTGGTATAAACTAGGAAAAAATACTCGTATAAACGTATAAAATATGGAAAAGTAGTTATATAAACGCATAAACTAGGAAAAACTACTTCTACAAACGTATAAACTAGGAAAAAGTACTTGTATACACATATAAACTAGGAAAAAGTACTTGTGCAAATGTATAAACTAGGAACAAAAGTACTTGTATAAATGTATAAACTAGGAAAAATGTACTTGTTGGAGATTAACCTTGAAAGACAGTAAACAAAAGAAGTAGGCGTAGTCTTGATAAAATTCCTACCTACAGCTGTAATAGATAGCAGAGTTAGTAATCTTTCAGTCATCACCAAGCCCAAACATGCTGATACTTCGCCCTCGAACTGACCAGCTCCAGCTCAGTAATAGATCCTAAGAGATATCCTGCTGACGTCATAACCTGTAGGGTAGTTACTCACGTGTGAGACGTGTGCCATATGCCATTAATAACTCACGTGTGAGACGTGTGCCATGTGACACTGGAGCACTCACGTGTGAGACGTGTGCCATGTGACATTGAAGTAATCACGTGTGAGATGTGCGCCATGTGACATTGAAGTAATCACATGTGAGTGTGCACCATGTGACATTGAAGTGATCACGTGTGAGATGTGCGCCATGTGACATTAAAGTAATCACGTGTGAGATGTGTGCCATGTGACATTGAAGTAATCACGTATGAGATGTGCGCCATGTGACATTGAAGTAATCACGTGCGAGATGTGCGCCATGGGACATTGAAGAAATCACGTGTGAGATGTGCGCCATGTGACATTGAAGTAATCACATGTGAGATGTGCGCCATGTGACATTGAAGAAATCACGTGTGAGACGTGTGCCATGTGACACTGAAGGAAGGTTTCAGCTGAAAATGACCTGGAATAAAAAAAAATCAGGCTGCTCGTGTAAGATATAAAAAGACTTGATTTAGATGCCCTTTCTGTTAGATAATTATTGGTGCCTTGCTTTTGATTTAGATGATTCTTGGTGTCATGTTCCTGATTTAGATGATTCTTGCTGCCCTGTTCCTGATTTAGATGATTCTTGCTACCATGTTCCTGATTTAGATTATTCTTGGTGCCCTGTTCCTGACACATAAAAATGCAGGGCATTCATATGCCAGTGTCCATTGATTCTCATTAGGTAACGAGGAGAGAACGAACGAATGAAAAGCGAAGTCTTAATTAGTAAACTAATACAATACTGCCCATCTTTGTGCTCAACGAGACATTCTTTTGTTGCCTTTTTCCACTGGTGTAGCTGTCTATGAATGAGGAGAATATCTGTTAACTGGACAATCGAAGCAAAGTCCCTAAATGTACATGAAGAAGATTGTCCCCCGCCGAGCATGTATCTTATTAATTTACCTTTTGTTAGAGGGGACTGAATATGTATCTTATTAATTTACCTTTTGTTAGAGGGGACTGAATATGTATCTTATTATTTTACCTTTTGTTAGAGGGAACTGAATATGTATCTTATTAATTTACCTTTTGTTAGAGGGGACTGAATATGTATCTTATTAATTTACCTTTTATTAGAGGGGACTGAATATGTATCTTATTAATTTACCTTTTATTAGAGGGGACTGAATATGTATCTTATTAATTTACCTTTTGTTAGAGGGGACTGAATATGTATCTTATTATTTTACCTTTTGTTAGAGGCGACCGAATATGTATCTTATTAATTTACCTTTTGTTAGAGGGGACCGAATATGTATCTTATTAATTTACCTTTTGTTAGAGGGGACCGAATATGTATCTTATTAATTTACCTTTTGTTAGAGGGGACCGAATATGTATCTTATTATTTTACCTTTTGTTAGAGGGGACTGAATATGTATCTTATTAATTTACCTTTTGTTAGAGGGGACTGAATATGTATCTTATTATTTTACCTTTTGTTAGAGGGGACTGAATATGTATCTTATTAATTTACTTTTTGTTAGAGGGGGTGAATATGTATCTTATTAATTTAACTTTTGTTAGAGGGGACTGAATATGTATCTTATTAATTTACTTTTTGTTAGAGGGGGTGAATATGTATCTTATTAATTTAACTTTTGTTAGAGGGGACTGAATATGTATCTTATTAATTTAACTTTTATTAGAGGGGACTGAATATGTATCTTATTAATTTACTTTTTGTTAGAGGGGACTGAATATGTATCTTATTAATTTACTTTTTGTTAGAGGGGACTGAATATGTATCTTATTAATTTAACTTTTGTTAGAGGGGACTGAATATGTATCTTATTAATTTAACTTTTGTTAGAGGGGACTGAATATGTATCTTATTAATTTACTTTCTTTAGAAGCGACCGAATATGCATCTTATTAATTTACTTCCGTATCTTCCATGACCTTGTGCACATGAAAGTGTGATGTGGTGGATATCACACCTGGCCGTTTTATCTTCCCAGATTTCTCTGGTACCCAGCGGCCTGGCCGCTTTATCTTCCCAGATTTCTCTGGTACCCAGCGGCCTGGCCGTTTTATCTTCCCAGATTTCTCTGGTACCAATTGTTAGAGGCTGGGTCAACCCCTGGGGCTTTAGTTGGTGTGTTCCAGAAAAAAATTCCCGGCTGGGACTGAACCCGGTTCCAGTGGATGAGTAAAGCGAGCGGTCAGCTAACAAGTCTGACCTTTAGATCATCCAACCACAGCAACATAGCATCTGCACTAACAACATAACACATGTCTGCAGCTACATAACGTAGATCCATAGCAACGTAACACCTGTCTACATTAACATTACACTTGTCACAATAACATAATACGTGTACGCAGCAACAGAACACCTGTCTCCAAAAACAGAACACCTGTCTACAATAACAGAACACCTGTCTACAAAAACAGAACACCTGTCTACAAAAAACACCTGTCTACAAAAACAGAACACCTGTCTACAATAACAGAACACCTGTCTACAAAAACAGAACACCTGTCTACAAAAAACACCTGTCTACAATAACAGAACACCTGTCTACAAAAAAACACCTGTCTACAAAAACAGAACACCTGTCCACAACAAATTAATGCAAAAAGGTTATTCAATCTTAGAATTCAAAACGATGTTATCTCATCAAAATTAATAAGTCATTGGTTCCTGCATGTATTTTTCTCGCATATGGTTACTGGTATTATAGTGACAAGATTCAACTGTGAACATTACGTACAGTAACACTCTGAACTTTGAAAATCAGAATAATAACACTCAACTGTGAACATGAGAATAGTAGCATTTTCGGCTGTGAACATTACAATAGTAACTCAAATGTGAAAATCAGAATAATAACACCCTCAGCTGTGAACATCAGAGGTGTAACACTCACAACTGTAAACATTAGAAATGTAACACTATCAACTGTGAACATCAGAATAGTAACACTCTCAAATGTGAAAAAAATGGTAACACTCTCAACTGTGAACATCAGAGGTGTAACATTCACAACTGTAAACATCAGAAATGTAACACTGTCAACTATGAACATCAGAATAGTAACACTCTTAAATGTGAAAAAATGAACATCAGAAGTGTAACACTCACAGCTGTAAACATCAGAAATTTAACACTATCAACAATGAACATCAAAATAGTAACACTCTCAGCTGTGAAAAAAATGGTGACACTCTCAACTGTGAACATCAGAATTGTAACACTCTCATCTGTGAACATCAGAATTGTAATATTCTCAAATGTTAACATCAGAGTTGTAACATTCTGAACTGTGAACATCAGAATTATAACACTCTCAACTGTGAACATCAGAATAATGAACTCCCCACTGTGAATATCAGAATAGTAACACTCTCAACTGTCAAGATCAGAATAATAATACTCTCAGTTCTGATATATTGTAATACTCTCAACAGTAAAAATCAAATTTTTTACACTCTCAGCTGTAAACATCAGAATTGCAATACTCTCAACTGTGAAAATCAGAATTGTAAAACTATCAGCTTTGAACATCAGAATAATAACACTCTCAACTGTGAATATCAAAATAATAGTACTCTCAGCTATGAACATTACAATTTTAACACACTAAGCTGTGAACATCAGAATAGTAACACTCTCAGTTGTGAACATCAGAATAGTAACACTCTTAATTGTCAATATCAGAATTGTAGCACTCTCAACTGTGAACATCAGAATAGTATCACTGTCTACTGTGAACACCAGAATAATAACGCTTCAACTGTGAACCTTAGAATAATAATACTTTCAACTGTGAACATCAGAATAGTAGCACTCGCATCTGTGAACACCAGAATGGTAATACTCTGAACTATGAACATCAGATACAGTAACACTCAACATGAGCTTCAGAATTGAAATTATCAAAAATCTTCTCTAGATTCAGTTACATTAAGCAAAATCTACATCATAATCCTCACACTATTCCTGCTTTCACTAGATCTACGTCATAATTCTCACACTATCTAGGTTATAATTCTCACACTATCTACGTTATAATTCTCACATTGTCTCTACTCCCACTAGATCTACGTCATAATTCTCACACTATTTCTAATCTCACTAGATCTACATCATAATCCTCACGTTATCCCTGGTCTCACTAGATCTACATCATAATCCTCATGTTATCCCTCCTCTCTCTAGATCTACATCATAATCCTCACGTTCTCCCTGCTCTCACTAGATCTACATCATAATCCTCATGTTATCCCTGGTCTCACTAGACCTACATCATAATCCTCATGTTATCCCTGCTCTAACTAGATCTACATCATAATCCTCATGTTATCCCTGCTCTCACTAGATCTACATCATAATCCTCACGTTATCCCTGCTCTCACTAGATCTACATCATAATCCTCACGTTCTCCCTGCTCTCACTAGATCTACATCATAATCCTCATGTTATCCCTGGTCTCACTAGACCTACATCATAATCCTCATGTTATCCCTGCTCTCACTAGATCTACATCATAATCCTCACGTTATCCCTGCTCTCACTAGATCTACATCATAATCCTCACGTTATCCCTGCTCTCACTAGATCTACATCATATGAAGACTTATGGGGACTGGGCCGGTGTGTTACTGTACTGACAGCGGCGGCACTTGTTAAGCCGGGCCGTGTCGTGTCGTTGTGCTGCCTTTGTTGCACGTGGATACCAAATTGTGCATTTATCTTTTCTGTAATAGTTAAACACTATCTCCAGCCATCCTTCTCGTTAGCAATCAACTGATACAGACATCAAGCAAGTCCTGTGTAAACTTGACATGAGAATTTTATTCATGGAAATGATGATGATGCTGATGGGGATGATACTAATCCGACTGCCGGCAGGTTACCCCTGCCACGTGGCGAGTCCATGCAACAACGATATAACGTCCATATATTCCACAGAGACATCGCACAAAGCGTCCACATCGGTTCACATTCAGGCGAAGACTCAAATCACTCAGGCTTTCCCTCACAATTCTCAGTCACGGGATTCTCAAACCACGTGACCTTCTCGTTCACAATAAAGTCTCATAAGGCGAGAAATGCCCTTTCTGTACAGAAAAAACAACGGTTGATTCCCTATACTGCTACACATAATTCTCTCGCTATCCCTGGTCGTACTAGATCTACGTCATAATTCTCAGTATAACAAAAAGAGTTAGGTACCATCAACATAGGCAAACTAATTTATTCTTAAAAAGCACCACTACTCATCAACGAATTAGTTCTTTTAATCACTAAACTCTCATAATTCTCAATTTAGTTTCTACTCTAATCTCTTTTGCATATCTTGGTTTGACACTTAGAAGATCTACCCCCTTCCACAATTCTGTGTTGAAAACATTTAATCTTTAAGTTTCTGCAATTTCTTTCAACTTAAATCCAAAAAAAAAAAATCAAATTTTATGTCGGGGATAGTTTTTCTAAGAGCGAATTTAAAAATGATCAGAATGAATGAAACAACAAAAATAATTGTCCGTTTAAACACGCATTTCTTTTCTAGAAATCTACCATCAATTGACAGGATAAAAAAGGGTAAATTTCCCGTTTCCATGCCCTTAAGCAATTTGAGGAATACGGTTTAGGCCCCGTGTTTTACATTACCTTCGGCACAAAGTGTGATCTGGTCATTATAACTCCTGGCCGCTTTACCTTCCCAGATTTCTCTGGTACCCATTTTTTGGAGGCTGGGTCAACCCCTGGACCTTCTTTGAGGTGTGTACCAAAAAAAAAAATGCAACTGCTGTGGCTGAACCTGGTACCACCGGATTAGCACACCAAACGTTCAGCTAACAAGTCACACCTTTAAGTCATCCGACAATTAATCACCTTAACCCTAAAAAAAAGGCCTGATCAGTGGTCGAGCATAAAATCTTCTTGACCTGCATGTTTGTGTCCGTCTTACGCCACATCTCAACATATTCAGACAAAAAAAAATCCCTGATCTGACCTCTACCCTCGCACAGTTAGAGTTCAGAGTTCACGTTACTCTATCATTTCTCAGCCTAACTCATATTTGCCGCTATGGCTTCACTCATTTTGTTCCATAACAAGCCTAGCACCGGCAGATTTGATGTGAGGTTCATACATACAAACGTTAACAAGCCTAGCACCGGCAGATTTGATGTGAGGTTCATACATACAAACGTTAACAAGCCTAGCACCGGCAGATTTGATGTGAGGTTCATACATACAAACGTTAACAAGCCTAGCACCGGCAGATTTGATGTGAGGTTCATACATACAAACGTTAACAAGCCTAGCACCGGCAGATTTGATGTGAGGTTCATACATACAAACGTTAACAAGCCTAGCACCGGCAGATTTGATGTGAGGTTCATACATACAAACGTTAACAAGCCTAGCATCAGATAGGAGGGGGGCATCAGATAGCAGCCAAACTCCCACTCTTCTGGGGGCATCTTCCATAGTAATGAGTTGCATCAGATAGCAGCCAAACTCCCACTCTTCTGGGGGCATCTTCCATAGTAATGAGGGGCATCAGATAGCAGCCAAACTCCCACTCTTCTGGTAATCTTGATTTAGTTTGATCCCTTTACCAACAGCTACTTAATAAGAAACATTTTATAAAGTTCTGATCCCTTGTCCATTTGCAACAAATTGTGAAAGGCCACTCGAAGCTAATTGGACGTACGATGGTGGGCGGAGCGTTGCCGTTCACGTAATCCGGGGGTGAAAGGACTTATATATAGTCGAGTAAGGCGTTGGCGGGAATAAGAAGAGAGAGAGCCTGAGAACATGGCGGGGCCTTTTTCATCTGTGCTTATACTTAACCCCAACCGACCTCCTACTGTTTGATAATGTATTGTGGAATCATAGCGTGCTGTGAATTATGACATTCTCGTCTTGTATGGAGATTCTCTGATTCCTGATGATATTCGTCATATATTTTGGATGAGCACACATCGAGGTCCATCATATTTCATTCGCATGGATAATGCTATGTCAGTAGTATCAGGAGATACCTAACCTGGCTGCAGCAGCTGCACAATCAGTGATGTGCATTAGCACATGGTAATTCCTGGAGAGGGGAGGTGAGGCACTAAAGCGGCAGCCACGAGGATAAATCACTGCACTGGCACAAGGGAAATATATGTGATAATTCAGTGCATTAGCGCAAGTGGGAGATATTGTGATAATCAGTGCATTGGCGCAAGGTGGGGGAGGGGGGATGTGTCATGATTCGGTACGTTAGCACAAGGGGATATGTGAGATAAATCAGTACATTAGCACAAGGGGATATGTGAGATAAATCAGTACATTAGCATAAGGGGATATGTGAGATAAATCAGTACATTAGCACAAGGGGATATGTGAGATAAATCAGTACGTTAGCACAAGGGGAGATACGATTTTCATAAGAGTGGCAGTAGCATCCATGTTAATAAGTGCGAGGGCACAATTTAGAAGGTGTGTATTCCTTATGATTGCCAGGAAGGCCCTGGCAGTTGAGTCCATATGATTTCAGTTGATACTTAGAGATATGTACATTATATTGATGTATGCTTGTTTACATTCATGATAATACATGTTGATGTCCTATGTATGCAATGTCTGCTGTGGCGTTAATGTGGTGTATGTGGTGTGCATAATAAAATGTTGATTGATTTAATTACTTGACTTGGTAATATATATTGCATGTTAGGAATTTGTATGATTGTATGCAATACTACACAATTGGCATACAGTATCCTTGGAGGGGAAATCCTGGCTTGTCGGTTAGAATGGGTTTGAGCATGGCCAGTACGACAGTAAATTAGGCCATGGATTTGTGTTTCAGCTGGTTGTGGTCATATCACTTCAAAATTTCATCCACAACTGTAGATTTAGCAATCGCTAGGCTTACACCACAGGGGAACAGAAGTAAGGGTAGACCAAAAGAGGCATGGAGAAGAACTACAGAGAGGATGTTGAGCAACAGAGGGCTCACCTGGGCAAGAGCAGAAAAAAGGCAAAGGACAGGTATTTTTGGAAAACCCTTGCTGAAGCCCCATGTGCCCTGGGCACTTAAGGTTCAGAGAGAGCAGAGAGAGGCTTACAATTGGATCCTGGAACGTACGAACAATGGCAGCAGAATAAAAAAAAACTACTCAAGTAATTAGAGAAATTGGGAGACACCACCTAGACGTACTGGGCATCACTGAAATGCGATGACCAGAAGCAGGTAAAAGATCGCCGGAAAACGGGAAGTTAATAACACATTCAGACAGAGACGACGGGAAACACCAAGAGGGGGTAGGTATAATTATGTCAAATGTAGCAGCAAAGAGCCTTGTAGAATGGGAACCAGTGAATAATTGTATAATAAGAGCACGATACAACCTAAGACACGGAAGAATGACAATAATACAGTGTTATGCACCAACGAACGGTGCAGATGATGAGGTAAAAGACGATTTCTACCACCAATTACAACAAATCATTAACAAAGTCCCTAAACACGACATCCTAATTGCTATAGGGGACTTCAATGCTAAGGTAAGGAAAGATAACACCGGCGTTGAAAAAGTAATGAGAAAAGAAGTAATTGACATTGTAAATCAGAACGGAGAAAGATTAATTGAAATATATATAACAGACAGCATGGTCATTGAAGGCACACTATTTCCACACAAAGAGATACATAAAACAACGTGGATGTCTCCAGATGATAGAATTAGAAATCAGATAGATCATATTTGTATTAGAAAACAATACAGAACATCTCTGATAGAATTAAGGGCATTTAGGGCTGTAGATGTCAACAGTGATCACAGTCTGTGTATAGTAAAAATAAAACTAAAACTGAAAAGCCAACACAAGAAATTAATACCAAGAAAGATAAAACAGCCACAACCTACAAGAAGAGCACTAACAGTAATTTCAATCAGGAACTTGCCAATCATTCCACAACACTCAGTAAAGTAGAGGAGATAGGTATAGATGAATTATAGAATTCTTACAGCACAGCCATAATCACAGCAGCAAAAGCAAGCGCTAGGCTAAACAAAAACAAATAGAAAAGCATGGATATCAGAAAACGCATGGAAGTATATACACGAAAGACGAGCAGCCCAGTTGGCCATGAGGAATGTAAAAACAGTTCTTGGAAAGCAACATACAAAGAAATAGACCAAAAAAGTTCAGCTAGAAGGGATAAAAGAGAATACATGGACAATATGGCAAAAGAGGCAGAGAAAGCAGCAAAAACAGGAGACAGTAAAACTTTATATAACATACAAAAGAGACTAACAGGTACTATTACATCTAAAGAAAGACCAATCCTTGGAAAAACTGGAACCCTAACATCAAGAAATTGGACTCTTTTGAAAACAGATGCCTGGGGAAAATACTCGGCATCAAGTGGAACGAGGTAAAAAACAATGCAGAGATAAGACAGATGACTGAACAACAACCAGTCTCATGGGTGATCAGGAAAAGGAGATGGACATATGTTGGTCACGTGATGAGAAGAAACGATCAGAGAATCCTAAAACAAGCTATCAAGTGGAACACAACAGGCCGAAGAAAAAGAGGCTGACCATTGGAAACTCTAAAGAGGACATTGTTAACAGAGGCCAAATTAATAGGCATAAAATCCCTTGATGAGGTTGAAAAGTTTCCCGAAAACAGGAAAAATTGGCATACTACCTTACGAGCCCTATGTGACGTTTAACGGCACGGAAAGGTTATAAAATATAAAATAAGGTTTACAATGTAAAGAAACATTTTTTAAAAGCTCTGATCCCTTGTCCAACAGCAACATATAAAGAAACATGTTTAAGCTCTGATCATGTGAACTTGGTCTAATTTCCGAATTATAGATAGTGTTATAATTGTTCACGTAAAGGTGGTAAGCTGTGGCTCATCAGATGATTGCAACTTGCAATATGAAGAAAAGGTAAAGGTGGTAAGCTGTGGCTCATCAGATGATTGCAACTTGCAATATGAAGAAAAGTTAAAGGTGGTAAGCTGTGGCTCATCAGATGATTGCAACTTGCAATATGAAGAAAAGTTAAAGGTGGTAAACTGTGGCTGATCAGGTGAATGCAACGTTCAATATGAAGAAAAGTTAAAGGTGGTAAACTGTGGCTCATCAGATGATTGCAACTTGCAATATGAAGAAAAGTTAAAGGTGGTAAGCTGTGGCTCATCAGATGATTGCAACTTGCAATATGAAGAAAAGGTCAAGGTGGTAAGCTGTGGCTCATCAGATGATTGCAACTTGCAATATGAAGAAAAGGTCAAGGTGATAAGCTGTGACTCATCAGACGATTGCAACTTGCAATATGAAGAAAAGGTCAAGGTGGTAAGCTGTGACTCATCAGATGATTGCAACTTGCAATATGAAGAAAAGGTCAAGGTGATAAGCTGTGACTGATCAGGTGAATGCAACTTGCAATATGAAGAAAAGAAAAAACTTTACGCATACTCACAGACACTTTCGAGTTTGTTGACGACTGAAAGAGAAAATTATAGTACAAGAGAGTGTATGTTCGACATCTTTCATTTGACAACTGAAATAGAGAAAAGTATAGTACAAGAGAGTGTATGTTCGAAATCTTTCATTTGACAACTGAAATAGAGAAAAGTATAGTACAACAGGGTGTATGTTCGAAACCTTTGATTTGCAAAAAAAAAAAAGTAAGAAGAAATGACAAAATGTCAGGTCAGACTCATTCAGTCAGTCATTTCCATATCCCTTGCGGAACTTTGCCTCCCTAACAGCTCTCCTGTATGCCTCTCGGCTGTAAGCAAGATACACTGCTGCTGTGTCTATTCACAGATCATCAACGATGTCTTGCAGCCATCTTCGCCTTGGTCTTCCTCTCTTTCTTTTTCCCATTATATACCCTTCCAAAACGGTCCTTTCTAAATTATAATGACGTTTAATATGTCCAAAACATTTAAGTTTTCTATGATTAATATTCCGTATTAGCCAACTTTCTTTAATATTAAGTTCTTATAGTATGGATTTATTTGTTCCTTTTTGTGTCCATGATATTTGAAGGACCCTTCTGTAACATTTACATTGAAAGGCATTTATGCATTTCTCAGCTGTTTTGTTAAGTGTCCAGGTCTCACAGGCATATGTTGCGATGGGAAAGATTAATTCGCAAATATCTCACACCTCAACCCACATACATCAATTATCTCGCATATATCTCATCCCTACACACAAAGATATCCATTATTTTGCATATATCTCACCACATATCCATTATTTCGCATATACCTCACCCATACACTCACATATCCACTATCTCGAATATATCTCACCCCTCAGACACACACATATCCATTATTTCGAAAATATCTGACCCCTCAAGCACACACACATATCCACTATCTCGAATATATCTGACCCCTCAAACACACACACATATCCGCTATCTCGAATATATCTCACTCTTAAAACATACACACATATCCACTATCTCGAACATATCTGACCCCTCAAACACACACATATCCACTATCTCGAATATATCTGACCCCTCAAACACACACACACATATCTGCTATCTCGAATATATCTCACTCTTAAAACATACACACATATCCACTATCTCGAACATATCTGACCCCTCAAACACACACATATCCACTATCTCGAATATATCTGACCCCTCAAACACACACATACATATCCACTATCTCGAATATATCTCACCCCTAAAACATACACACATATCCACTATCTCGAACATATCAGACCCCTCAAACACACACATATCCTCTATCTCGAATATATCTGACACCTCAAACACACAAATATTTATTATGTCTCAAAAATCCCACTGCTCAAACACATACATATTTATTATCTCGAATATATATCACCCCTGAAACACACACACATATTTATTATTATCTCCAATATATCTCACCCTTCAAACACACACACATATTTATTATTTCGAATATATATCATCCCTCAAACACACACATGCATATTTATTATCTCGAATATATATCACCCCTCAAACACACTTACATATTTATTATCTGGAATATATATCACCCCTCAAACACACAGACATATTTATTTATTATCTCCAATATATCTCACCCCTCAAACACACACACATATTTATTATCTGGAATATATATCACCCCTCAAACACACACGCATATATCTATTATCTCGAATATATCTCACCTCTCAAACACTCATACATATTTATTATCTCTCAAATATCTCATCCTTCAAATACACACACATATTTGTTATCTCAAATATATCTCACCCCTCAAACACTAACACATATTTATTATCTCGAATATATATATATATATTACTCCTCAAACACACACATACATGTTTATTATCTCAAATATATCTCACCCCTCAAACACTCACATATATCCAGTATCTCATATACATCTCACTCCTCAAACACACACGTATCCATTATCTCGAATATATCTTTCTCATCAAACACTCACATATCCATTATTCGAATATATCTAATCCCTAAAGCATACACACATATCCATTATCTCGCTTATATATCACCTTTCAAACACACACACATATGCACTATGTAACTCACCCCTCAAATACACACACATATCCATTATCTCGAATATATGTCACCCCTCAAACACTCACACATATCCTTTATCTCTCATATATCTCACCCCTCACACACACATATCCATTATCTCGAATATATCTCATCCCTCAAACACACACACATATCCATTATCGCGCATATATATCACCCCCACAAACACACATATATCCATTATCTCGCATATATATCACCCCCACAAACACATACATATCTATTATCTCGAATATATCTCATCCCTCAAACATACACACATATCCATTATCTCGCTTATATATCACCCCTCAAACACATACATATCCATTATCTCGAATATATCTCACCCCACAGACACACACATATCCATTATCTCGAATATATTGCACCCCCACAGACACACACATCTATTGTCTCACAAATACCTCACACCCCCAACACACACATCCGTTATTTCGCAAATATCTCACCTCCCCCGCACACACTTTTATTATCTCGCATATATCTCATCTTCAAACACGCACACATTCATTATCTCGCATATAGCACACCCTCCCACACACACACATTCAATTATCTCGCATATATCTCACCCCCCACACACATACATCCATTATCTCGCATATATCTCACCTCCCCACAGACACACATGCATCCATTATCTCGCATATATCTCACCCCCCCACACACACACATTCAATTATCTCGCATATATCTCACCTCCCCACATACACACATACATTATCTCGCATATATCTCACCTCCCCACAGACACACATACATTATCTCGCATATATCTCACCCCCCACACACACACACATTCAATTATCTCGCATATATCTCACCTGCACACATACACATCCATTATCTCCAATTTATCTTACCCCCCCCCCCCCACAGAGACAGATCAGTTATCTCGCATATATCTCACCTCCCCACAGACACACATACATTATCTCGCATATATCTCACCTCCCCACAGACACACATACATTATCTCGCATATATGTCACCCCCACCCACACACACATACAATCCATCCATCACGTCGTGTATAACTCATCCTAAACATTCACCATCTCTTTGTGTATGTATGTGTGTGTTTGTGTATGTTTATGTATATATATATGCATGTATATATATATATTTGTATATATGTGTTTATGTATATATGTATTACACATCTATTATTTTTTATAAATGTCTCTGGAAGACTCGTCTATTGTCTCATCTCTGTCTATAGTCTTATCGTGTCTATAGTCTTATCTGTGTCCATAGTCTTATCTATGTCTATAGTCTTATCTGTGTCTAGTCTTATTGTGTAATGATGTTTTCACATATTCAGTTCCAGCTCCCTGGTATCTCACACCCACCCCTGCCCACTCCCTAGTCCCACCCCCAGCCCATCAGTTCGCGCCACATCTCGGACTTGGCAATCCTCATTGTGAAAGAATAACCTTCAGAAATTCAAGACAAGGCTACCACCCCTATCAGAGACGCTCTCCACCCCATCATGGTAGGTTTTTTAAATTAATTAATTAATTAATTAACTTTATCTATTTTTTTCCTTTAACTTTAAGTTGTGGGTCGCCTGAGCTTAGCAGAAAAATACGGCATAAAGAAACCTTCCAGCATGTGAGATATCTTAGCTCAAAGCATACATTCTACACCACATTGTTACAAAGGATTTTTTAGTGAATGAATGCCCAGGATTCATAATCTATGAATCATCTAATTGACCGTACACAAAAGACCATATTTAATGTTAAAAACAACAATCCGAGAAATGACTGGAACAAATGAAAAGCACGAATTATACATTTATGTAACCATAGTTTTTTTTTTTTTAATGAAAATATTCACAATACACAACCTATGAAGAACTTTTCACATCTGATTTAATATACTAGGCCAACAAATGAAAAGCAAAAACACTAAATCCAGTCCAAATTTTACAGATTTTCTTTTAATTTGTAAACGTGTACGGCAACGTTAGAAATATTTCTAAAATGAGTAAACAGTGCCTGAACTAGATTTTACATGTCATTCATAATACTAAGTGAGCACATTAAAGGACATCCCATACACAATAATAAAGCAACATCTGATTTACAATACTATTTCTTTGTATTTTTTACTACATCATTCGCGTGCCGTTAAACGTTACATAGTGTTCGCATGGTAGTTGGTCAAGTTTGTTTTCAGGGAGTTTTTTTCCAAACTGTGTGTCTATTGGCACATCTAATTCAAGCCACTGCGCATGTCCACTGACCTTTGCACTGTCACAAATAGACTAGGAACCACGAATGACAGACTAAGAGTATATACTACATCCGATATTTCGGCGTGATCCTTTTTCGAGGAGTACGTAACATACGAAACAAAAAGCGAATAACTGGGAACTAATCGTAATGTAGCATCCCCCAACAGTAGGAAACACAGAATTGCATCTCCACTAGATGAAACATAGAGATCAACCGGGGCCACACAAAGGATACGCCGATAGAGCCAATCGTAAAGAGGCAGAGAGGAGGGAAACGGGGGAAAGGCAATAGACATATGATAGCCTTTAGAGAAGAAGAGAAGGTGGTGATAGGTAAGGGAGCTAAGAGAAAGAAAGTAGAGTGTAAATTACAGAAAAAAGATGGAAAACTAAAGAAGTTAAAGAAAGCTGAAGACATTGTTAATTCCAGGTGTATCCCTGCAACGTATGTACATATGAAGTACATAGGGGAGAACGGTTTACGCTTAGGAGATCGTTTTCGCCAACATCTTAACGATATTTCTAAGAGGGCCTGGACACCTGTGGCTAAACATTTTTGCCTTGGCAACCACAGGGGAAAACAGGATATTTCTATTAGTGCGATCCCGTCTTATTCTGCTGCTGTACGATCTCGGGGGGTCCTTGAACATCGCTTTATTTTCCAGGCTGGCTGTCTCCACCTGGCTGGAATTAACCATTTCTTCAGCTTTCTTTAACTTCTTTAGTTTTCCCACCTTTTTTTCTGTAATTTATACTCTACTTTCTTGTTTCTTTCTCCTAGCTCCCCTACCTATCGCCACCTTCTCTTCTTCTCTAAAGGCTATCATGTGTCTATTGCCCTTCCTCCCTTCCCCCGTTTCCCTCCTTCTCTCTGCCTCTTCTTTACGATTGGCTCTATCGGCTTATCCTTTGTGTGGCCCCACGTGATCTCTATGTCTCATCAAGTGGACATGCATTTCTATGTTCCTTACTGTTGGAGGAGGCCACATTAAGATAAATTTCCAGTTTAGTTATTCGTGTTTTTTTTGTGTTGTTTGTTATGTAATCCTCGAAAGAGGCCCACGCCGAAATATGGGGCGTAGTATGTTTTTCATTTATACATTCTCATACTTTATATTCGTTTTTTTTCTCACTTTACTCACTCCCTTTGCCAAATTGTAAAACTGCACCATACACCTCTATCTGCCTTTATTATTTGAACCAGTTTTACTGCAGTCGTCACCCCATTTATCAGACTATGCTACAAAAAGAGAATGCTTTCAACCGTCTGGCTAGCTCAGTCGGTAGAGCATGAGTTTCTTAATATGGGTTCGAGCCTCACTAGTGGCGAAATTCTTTTTTGTTTACGTTTTAAAGTTATACTTTAGATTATGGCACTATTTGTTTGTCTTTAATAAGAGCAGTTATACTTTTAGCTTTTAGAAAAACTAGCAATTTCTCATGTCCACTGACCGTTTGTCCCGGACGGAGTAAACGTTCCACCCCGAATTCGGTTAGGACCCTGCCCCCGCTGTCCGTCCTGTCTCGACTCAGGAGCAGGGATTAGGGAAAAGAGCTAAAGAAATTATCTACAAATACTTTCCCCACAATGCTGGACAGGTAACACGTCGGCTGATGTGCCGTACAGTGTCAATGTAGGTCACACAACGTGCAGATAGCGTGTGCCAATAGACACCGCCTTTCCAAACTCCTCGAGAGATTTTATGCCCACTAATTTAACCTCTCTCAACAATGTTCTCTTTAGAGTTTCACGTAGTCGACCTCTTCTCTTTGGCTTGTGTGTCCTACTTGATATCCTCTTCATATTATAAGACACTTTTTCTTTCAATGTAGCTCATCTCTCTCGTGGAATAAAAATTCATGAAGTAAAAATATGTGCCATTATAGCAGTGTCTCAGTTCAGTAACGTTGAAAGTTTTATGTACCAGCTCAGTAACGTTGAAAGTTTTATGTACCAATTTGGTAACGTTGAAAGTTTTATGTACCAATTTGGTAACGTTGAAAGTTTTATATACCAATTTGGTAACGTTGAAAGTTTTATGTACCAATTTGGTAACGTTGAAAGTTTTATGTACCAGCTCAGTAATGTTGAAAGTTTTATGTACCAGCTCAGTAACGTTGAACGTTTTATATATATCTATATGACATCAGAAAATACTTTATTTTCTTTCATATATTTCAACTTTTCCAGTGGCATTAAATTTTATGCAGCAAAATCTTTAACAATTCTGAGTGAACGAATTACATGCTAACAGTGTTTACTAAGACCTTCTCTCTCGTGTGGCAAATACTATCTCTTGTAAGAACTTCTCTCTCCTGTGTCAAATACTATCCCTTTTAAGAACTTCTCTCTCCTGTATCAAATACTATCTCTTGTAAGACCTTCTCTCTCCTGTGACAAATACTACCTCTTGTAAGACCTTCTCTCTTGTCACAAATGTTATCTCTTGTAAGACCTTCTTTCTCCTGTGACAAATAATATCTCTTGTAAGACTTTCTCTCTCCTGTGACAAATACTGTCTCTTGTAATATTTTCTCTCATCTGTGACAAATTCTACAAGATCGGACAATTAAGTAATGAGG